>CM034534.1:74169069-74254264 GCA_020002185.1 Paraescarpia echinospica
GTAATAAAAACAGAATTTTTCACTAGAATGTCACACATTGGTTTGCCAACTCATGAACTATACATAAAAAAAAAACACGCAAGCCAGGGATATTAGTTGACTAAACTTCCCTTGGAAGATAAATACACTGTTACTAAATATTGAACATGGCAATGACGTCTGGAAGTACTGCATTTACCATCCCAGTAGAAACATCTTTAGAAATGTTTTTTTAAGTTTGTACGGAGTAATGAAAATATGTGCGATAGGGTCAGCACAATTGATTTACAAAAGCAGTACCAATGGAACAGGCGTCCATTCGTGTTTCCTGAGTATGTGCTGGGCAATAACCGACCAGACAACCACAAATAGTCTTGCCCCTTCCCGTCCCCTACATGAATTCCTGTGCCATCATTCACCAATGCTGCACAAGATCAATACAGCCCATGAACCGGTCATATCATGTTCCCTGCCACAATGTGTCTGAGTTTACTATTCCTTCAAATGCCCCACAATATAATTTTAATCAAGGTAAACTATGATTACTGAACGTGTCTGTTTCAGAGCAATAAACAAGTTACGCCACAACAAGTGTAGTATTAAATCTGTGCCTTTCCACGTTGTATAAGTTTGCCACTGAACATTTTAGTTCAGGTTTGTTATAGAAGTTTTTTATTCATTATAACTTCTTCATAGCATTGTCTGCGGGCTCTCATTGTTTGAATAATTAAAAAATCCTTATCGATAATGGCATTGATTAACATCAGGTGAATGTAATAAATGACAACCAAACGTATCAATGCAGTAAGATGTATAATACCAACACTACTGTTAATCGTTCTGCTATTTCTCTTTCAGCTTGATGTTCAATAAGTTGGACATCGATGTTATGGAACACCTATGTGATGCACTGAAGCAGAACATGCCAATCGAGACGTTGAAGTACGTACACATAATTTTACGTAACGCTGTGGGCATATTGGCATTTTATTCCGGGATGACCCTGGGTGAAGTCGTTAACCTGCACTGTGATGACATCATTAATGCTGATCAGTGTTTATGCGTTTATTCTATCACAGCAGTCTTATTAAACGCCTATCAATGTGGAACGGTATATTTGCCACAGCTCTGAGCCAAAGTGATAGATACCAAATCATAAAGATAGGGAACTCCTTTTCAGTTGTACCACCCATCTAGTATGGTGTTCCCCAAGGTTTTGTTCTCGAGCCTTTACTTTTCTCTCTCTACAATATTCCACTAAGCGACATTATCCAAAGTCATGAGTAGTAGGATCATCTCCTGTATGCAGACGTTACACGTATTTTTTATACTAATTTGTTTAGCTACCCCAGATCACTCCCTCATCCAGTATGGGATTGCTTTCACATCATCTTTCACTGGATGACTGAGAGCAAATTAAAGTTAAATGCAGATCAAACTGAATTTCCCAATGTTGGTATGCTAATTCAGCGTGGAAAACTTGAAGTTTTTCTCAGTATGTATCCTGAATTATTATATCACACCAGCGGCATCAGCGTGGAATATAGGAGTTACCATGGATAACAACTCCAGTTTTAGACAACACATCTCAAATGTGTCACTGCTGTTTTTTATCACATCCAATTGTTACATTGGGGTAATGGATAACTTATGGCAACAGTTGTGGTATTTTTTTAAATGACGCATTTACCAAAACCAATTTGTTTGAAACATTGCCCATTTTTTGCTTATTGTGCCTTTACATATAATATTAATACGTAATAAATATTTTAGCAATTTTAAATTAGATTTCTAAAATATGGGAGTTAAATTGTCAAAAACGAAATATTACCAATACTAAATGTTGTCTAATGACAATTTTCATACTTGATTGCTAATTGCTGGTGTTTCTCCTTCAGCTGGAGTGGTTGTGAGTTGGACATCCATGTTATGAAGCAGCTGTTTGACTCTCTGAAGCAGAACATGTCAGTCCAGAATCTAAAGTAAGTACACATCATTTTCTCTAAAGCTGTGTTCACTTTTACTGGTGGTCCCAGGTAGTTGTTAACCTATGCTATTATGACATCTTTGGTATTTGTCAGTGTTTCTGTGTTCATTTTTTAAAATTTATATTTAATTTCATTTATTTATGTTGGTTAGCAATAACTAAGAATAACTGGATTCTGGTAGAGAAACTAGCAGATATAGAGATTTGGAAGGAAGATTAGTGTAGGGGCAGCTGTAGGGTGTACAAAGAAAATTTTCTTTCTATGGTAAGATTGGTGAACAAACTAATGTTGGTTCAGATTCAGTCTGAACATGTCACATTGTGAAACTGGAATCAACCCGTCTTACATGTGAAAACATTTATACTGGTTTAGGATTTGATTCGAAACGAGTGTAAATCCGAACACAGCCTTATACAGTAGAATGTGGCAAATAGAGCAATTTTTGATTCTTATGTTCCACATAACAGTTATCCCGGGATAAAATATATACTTGTAGAAACCAAAGTGTTTAGTAGCGAATCTGTGATGTAATGATTACAGCGTTCTAAATTAATGGTGGTCCTGAAGTATCAGTCATCTAATACACCACCAGACCATGACAGATCTCAAGTCTGATGGTTCTGTGGTTTACACAATTTTTTGATTGGAAACACTGTACTGAGTTCCTGAGTTACCATCCAAATGTGCAACAAAACATACCTGGATTATTTATTTAATTCTGATGTAACTATGAAATGTATGTGAACTATAAAACGATATTTTATGTATAATTATGCCATAATTTATCTATGAACAGATATAGTCTGGAAGAAGCATTTTGATCAGTCCAGATCTTTTTTGAAGTTATCGGACCACTTCGGGCCAGCAGTTTTCATATTTGTCTAGTCCGACTGGTCACTGGTTTCAGTCAAATTGACCACCGTCGTGTTTCCGGTAAGCCAACCCTACCTAGCAAAACGAAATGACCCTAAAGCCTAATCTTGTTATTTTGTATTTCAATAAATGCTTGTTTTGTTATATTTTTTATAACTAAACAACAGCATCTAAAATTCAGCCATGTGTATACGACGACTGTGAGCACTGCAGAACTGATTTATGTCCTCACGCGTGATTGGCGAATGGCGGGAGTAATTAATTATTCACCCAATAAGCGGCCTTGTTACATGTTCAGTTTTTTAACAAGATTTAACAAGATTGCCATCCAGAGAATTAACTCTAGATGGCAGGTGGACAAGGAAGCCCTTTGGCTTATCTAGAGTCCAACCCTTTTATCTACATATATCCAGCCCTTCTGAGGTATGTGTCGATTTTATTTTTAAACATATTCACACTACTAGCACCCACACAATCATCAGATAATCTGTTCCATTCATTCACAGTCCTTTGTGAAAATGAGAACTTTCTCACGTCTAATCTACACTGCTCCTTTACTAATGTAACTTCATGTCCTCTAATCTTTCTATCTTTCTTAACTGAAAAAACATATTTCTATCAATATTTTCATAACCATTCAATATTTTAAACACTTCTATCTGATCTCCTCTCAATCTCCTGGTCTCTGGTGTTGTTAAACCACATTCTTTTAGGCGTTTTTCATAACTAAGATCCCTCAGTTTTTGTATCATTTTAGTCGCTCTCCTCTGTACTCTTTCTAGCATATCTATGTCCTTCTTGCGGTATGGCCTCCACGCTTGTATACAATATTCTAAATGAGGCCTGACTATTGTTTTGTACAGCGGTATTATTAGTTCTTTTTCTTTGTATGCTATATTTCGCCTAATCAATCCAAGGATTTGATTTCCTTTTGAAGCTGCAATTCCACACTGCTCTGAAACCTTCATGTCAGCACTAATTGTCAGCCCTAAGTCTTTTTTCTTTTACAGTAGTATTTAGTACAGTTCCCCCCATTGTATATTCTACATATTCGTTCCCATGTCCTGTGTGAAGACATTTACATTTCCCAAAATTGAACAACATTTGCCACTTTTCAGACCATTTGATCAACCTGTCAAGATCATCTTGTAAATGCTGTGTATCACCATCACTTTCAATCCTTCTAAACACTTTTGTATCATCTGCAAATTTCAACACCTTGCTAGCTATATCATCGTCCAAATCGTTTATATATATTAAGAATAATATAGGTCCGAGTACTGATCCCTGAGGAACACCACTCAAAACTGATTTCCAGTTTGAAGCCTCCCCATCAACAACTACCCGTTGTCTTCTGTCAATCAGCCATTTTTCTATCCAGTTAATTATACCATTTCCTATGCCATGGGCTTTTAGTTTAAGCAGTAATCTCTGATGTGGCACTTTGTCGAAAGCTTTTTGAAAATCTAAGTAGATGATATCTACTGGTGATCCATCATCTACCCACTTGGTGATATCTTCCAAAAAACATAACATATTTGTTAAGCATGACCTCGCTTTTAGAAACCCATGTTGAGATGGGTTTATCAAGTTATGTTTAACAAGAAAATCCACCATGTGATCTTTAATTAGTCTTTCTAATAATTTACAAGTCACTGATGTTAAACTCACTGGTCTATAGTTCTCTGACTTGTTTCTCGAACCTTTTTTAAATAACGGTATAATGTTTGCTTCTTTCCATTCTAAAGGAACCACTCCCTCTTCTAATGACAAGTTGAAAACTGTTGCAAGCGGTATGCTAATTTGTTCTACAATTTCCACTAGTAGTTTGGGTGGAATACCATCCACTCCAGGTGATTTATTTTCCTTCATAGCCCTAATTTTCTTAGCTACCATTTCTGCGGTTAAAATTAACTGTCTTAAATAATCTGATTCTGCCCCCTTGAACTTAGCCTCTGGTAACTAGTGTCTTCTCTGGTAAACACTGAACTAAAATACTCATTTAGGTCTTCAGCCATTAAGAATCCTTCTGATATTATATTTCCAGCACTATCTTCTAGAGGACCGACCTTATCCTGAACTTTCTGTTTGCTTCGAACATACGCATAAAAACTCTTGCTGTCATGTTTTATATTACAAGCTAATTTGTGTTCATAGCTTCTCTTTGAATTTCTAATTTCAGCTGTAGCTTGGTTTAGTGCTTCTTTATAAATGTTGTAGTCTTCGTCATTGCCAGTACGTCTATATGACTTCCACATCATTTGTTCATACTTAATTTT
This sequence comes from Paraescarpia echinospica, assembly GCA_020002185.1. Classification (NCBI taxonomy): domain Eukaryota; kingdom Metazoa; phylum Annelida; class Polychaeta; order Sabellida; family Siboglinidae; genus Paraescarpia; species Paraescarpia echinospica. The sequence goes on from CM034534.1 coordinate 74,174,189, forward strand.
TCTAATGGCTTCTTTCGATAAGTATTTCTTTCTGGTCAGTTTCCCTTGTTTTTGGAAGGGAACAAATTTATCTACGATGCACTCTATTTCATTCTTTAAGATATTCCAGCATTCTGTTGCTGTCTTATTCTTCAGTGTATTATTCCAGTCTATCTTTGCTAAATATTTCCTCATTTCCTTATATCTTCCTTTGTGGAAATTTCTCCTCAACTGCTTTTTATTATTTCTTTCTGATTTTACTTTGATGGTAAAATGTATCTGGTTGTGATCACTACTTCCCAGAGGCTCACATAATTTAACATTGTCAGCTAATTCATTCTGTGAGGACAAAACTAAGTCTAACACATTCTCTCCCCTGGTTGGTTCTAGCACATGTTGAGAAAGGAAACTATCTTGTACTAAAACTAAAAACTTGTGGTCCTCACTACCCATACTCTGTAGAGATTTCCATTTTATATGCCCATGGTTAAAATCCCCCATAATAACACAGTCCGTTTGCTCACTTCCATTATAGCGTTTTGTATTTTTTCATTCTCTTCTATGCTTATGTTTGGACTTCGATAAACTAATCCAACCGTTAACGTTGAGTTTCCTGTAACTATGTTACACCAAACAGCTTCTTCGCAATCTGCTTCTCTGTCTAATTTTATTTCATAAGCCTGGATAGATTCTTTAATATATAAAATAACTCCACCTCCCCTTCTTCCTATTCTATCTTTCCTAAACATTACATATCCTGTCAGTCCCAATTCGGCATCTGATATATCGGTGGTTGCCCATGATTCGGTTATACCTATTATGTGAGGGTCAATATCTTCTACCATAATGTTTAGTTCATTTCTTTTGTTTACTATACTCCTTGCATTTAAACAAACACATTTATACCCAGCTTCAGAACAGTTTTCCAGACTGTTCTTTGCTGAATTATTTTTGCTGCCTTTATCTATGCCTCCAGTTTCAGGCTTCTCTGCGAGTCCCCCCTGCGAATTTAGTTTAAATAGATGCAACCTGTCCCACTGTCAACAGATCGCAGCAGATTCTCTGAGAATACTGCTGCCCCCTTTCCACTTAGATGGAGGCCATCTCTCATGTACATATCTTCTCTCCCAACAAAGTACCCCCATAAATCTATGAATCCCACGCCCTCTTCCTCACACATCTGCTCAACTAGTGCGTTGATCGCCATCCTCTTACAGTTTCTGTATCTTGCCCCCCTTCCTCCCATTACTGGCAAAATTCCTGAGAGAATAACCTGTTCCACTCTTGTCTTCTTTAGCTTCCTCACTAGATGTCTGTACTTCTGAACTATACCAGTTGTTCCCTCCTTGTCTGCATTGTTTGTCCCAACGTGTACTAGTATAGACCCTCCCTTGCCATGCCCCAATACCTTTTCTACCCTTTCGGTCACATGCTCTATCTTAGCCCCCGGTAGACATACAACAACGTCCTTCCCCTCGCATATAGTCTTGTCTGTTTTTCTCAGAATTGAATCGCCCATAAACACTCTCTCTTTTCTCTTTGCCCCCTCAATCACTGCCTCGGAGTAGCTCCTCCGGTTTGCATATGTCTGGTTGTTGTCTTTTCCTCTTGTCGTCTTCTCTCCTGTCACATTCTCTTCCATTCCCTTCTTTCCTGTCGTGTTTTCTCTTGTCCCCTTTCCTCCTGTCATCTTCTCTTCTAGCACATTTACTCTCACTTCCTTTCGTCCCTTCTTCTTTCCTCCCATCACATTTTCTTCTCTCCTCTCCCGTCCCTTTTCCCCGGCTACCTCCTTCACTACGGTCACTTTCTCCCCTGTCACCTTCACGCCTGTCATGTTTTCTGTTTTTTGCTGAACACTCTGTCTTCTTCCATCAGTCTTCTGTCTCACAGTCTTACCAACTGCCTGTGTGGTATCTACCTCTTCACCACCTGTATCGCTGTCGTGTCTCTCCTCGTTCTCTACAGTCTGACTACCTGCTGATCTATCCCCACTGGCCCGTTTTCTCTTCCTCTGCCGAACACTTTTCCTCCGTCCCTCTGTTTTCTCAATGTCTTGTTCCTTCACACCGGTCACCTTCCTTCCTCTCAGTCTCCTTTCTTCAGTCTCCGTGTCACAACTCTGCTCCTTCTGTGTTGTAGAATTCTCAACTCTCTCCGCGTCATCCCTCTCTGCTCCATCTATTTCTATGTTGAGTCTCGCCTCCATCTCCTTCACTATATCCGTCAACTTACACACCTCCTTCATCAGACATTCCACCCTCAAACACCCCATACACCGAAAGGTGAATCCGTCATCTTTGGTCTCTGCCCATGATTTTGGACAGCCAGACAACGCAAAATCCACCCAGCTCTGGCAGTCGTTGCAAACTAGGTGTCGTGTTGCCCTGAGTTGCCGCTTGCAAGGTGCCATATCAGAATTTATTTATGTTCAAAGTAGTTTTATGTAAAAGTTGGCTAGGGATGAAAGATGACATGATAAAACACTAACTACCGGTAGTGCATATTCCATAATGGAAGGACATCAAGGAAATTTGTTATACTGTCAAACGTTCCATAGTGTTTCAAAAGACCTTGACTGCAGCAGTGGAACTTGTAATACGAGAGCAAGGCAGAACCAGAGCAAGGACTCTGGACAGCATTCACATTGTTGCTCACCAACACGTTTACATCGCCAGTAACAAAGTGGTATCAGCGTTCACAATTTAATTTAACATGGTATCATATAATCCTGACCCTGGCAATACCGGTCTTCGCATTGAGCCTAAGACACAACAAAAAGAAAGAAATATTTTTGATATACTGAAGAAATCCAACTAAAGTTTCATGCCCTGAGCTGATAATAGACATAGGCCTATACTAATGTCACATTGTAGTTTTTATATATTTACATTTACAGTATTCTTTGAATTTAAACTGACTTTATTATGTGATATGTACACGGAAGTGACACAACACTTAACAGTGTACGATTTATGTTTTATTGGTGAAGTAGAGTGTGTAAATAAATGTATGAAGATTGTTTATTATGAATGACATGAATCAGATTTTGCATTAATAGCAGAGTGACAGCATCATTAACATCTTCATTTTCTCATTTTTCACAGATAAGAACTTTGGAAACGTCTTCATGATGTCACTCCTAGCAAACCTTTGTAGACTTCTTTTGAAGCGACAGGCACCTCGGTATCAACATATTTGTTGTTTAAAAAATTCAGGCCAGTAACCTTTTGGGGCTGGCCAATAACTTTTAAAATCTACTGGCCCCCTGGGCGAGTGCATATAAAACCTTAATGTCAAAGCCTGAGCTTCCTTTCATCTTCACTTTTTACTACAGATAGTCTTCTGACACTTGTTGTCTGCTACTTTTAGTTTATTCTCTCTCTTTCTGTCATTTCCAGTGTTCCCAATCCAAATATACACTAAATAGACTAGTGCCATATAGACTTCCAACACAGTTACACATTTTTTATGGTTTTTTCTTAAGTTTTCATTCCAACATAATACCTTCTACCCTCCTCCAAACTCTCACTCCGGTATGCACCCTCTTCTGTATTTTCTTAATACTTCCTCCATCATCGCACAATGTACCATCAAAGTATACAAAGCTGTCCACTTGTTTATGGTCTTTCCATCAAAAGGTACATCCAGATCCACTTCATGTTCATCCATTCTTAGCATTTCAAAGCTTTATCCAGACTCATTCAGAGACAATGTTTTCTGAAGTTGTTGCCATTTTCTTGCAATGTTTTCCCTTGTTCCTGTTTTGTATCAGCCCCTAAAGCTAGGTCGTCTGCATACAGTATCTTCTTAAATTCTTCCTGTTCAAATACCTTTCTACTGATCATATTCATAACCATATTAAAAAGCAGGTGACAAAATGCGCTTCCCTATCTGAGTCCTACTTCCACTCCAAATTGTTCTGATGTTTCTCCTTCGACACTCACTACTGCGGTTGTGTCCATGTACATTTCCTCCACCATTCTGACATATTCCGCTCTCACCTTCATCCATCTCATGACAACAAATGCAAGTGTGGCACAGGTTCAAATGCCTGACACTACATACTTTGTAAAGTTTCTCCTCTTCTCAGCAATTTGTCTCATCAGAAACAACCAGTCCCTTTTCTAAATCCAATCTTATTCTCTCTTTTTGTGCTCTCCACTATATGGCCCTAACATTCAGTATCCTTTCCAGCAAGCAGTTGTAGAGCTTGATAATATGATGTGACACCTGTACCCCCTTGGATCATGGATGTCCCCTTTCCCCTTCCATATTGGGATAATCCCTCCCTTTTCGTCAATCTGCTGGTATATCTCCTGCACACATTAAACAGCCTCACCACCCACACAATTCCCACTAAATAGTCTGGATCAAGGACTAATGCTGGATACTATTTTGCCGTCTTGACAGCGCCATGCATCATGTGCCCGGATATGTTACCCGTCCAAATATATATATATATACATATATATATACAATGTAATTCTACTGGTGATGCAGTGTTGTTATTAGTATGGTCACTATATATATAGTGACCATATTAATAACAACACTGCGTCACCAATAGAATTACATTTATTGAACAAATGCAACATGACAAACAAAATTAGCAACATAAGAAACACCTAAGCAGCTTCAAGTGAAAAAATTCAGTTGTGGTTTGGCCACAACTGAATTTTTGTGACGCCAGACGCGACGACACGAGCAGAGATGCGACGACGACGAACACTGACGACACTGGCACAGTCTCCACTTGGTCCACACCATCGTCTTCCCAGAGAACGATGACAGTCAACGTATTTTTTATTGGTCTTGATTTAAAAAAAAATGCATAAGGTCATTTTACATTTCTTTGACGGCGGCGGCAAAAATGCTACATTGCTGTTTCAATTGATAGTCACGTGCTTTCAATTAACCAGACCCCTCTAGGGAAATAGCGAAGCGTTCAGTACATTGGGCGCCAAAGCCCGAACGCTCCCAACTACTCGTAGAATAACAGGCCAGCAAGCGAATGCTAAATAAGGAGATCATCCGTAAATTCTTATCAACTGATACTGTCGTAATTTGACCGAATCGAATGTTACAAAACAGTTTTAGCAGGCGAAGTTAACGCAACATTAACAAGGTGTAAAATTCGGTCGGCGATTTGGTTATTGGCAATTCAAACGCCAGAAACTTTCCCACAACAGTGCCGACACAAGTCTTTGCAGTGCCAGTTTTAGACTAACAGCAACACTTTACAATTTATCTACGCTGATACATTAAAACACTATCCGTTTGAATATTGCAACAAACCATACACACACCATGTGTGATTAGATTATTTCCAGGAACTGCTCTATGAAGTCTGTGCCAAGGTCAGAGAAAGACTCCGCGTGGATGGTGCCTGTCACACAGCCTGTCGTATATAAAGGGCTAGGTCTGGTCATCATATAGTTGACAAATTTGTACCTGTCATTCAAAATTCTTACCCGTTCCCGGCCTACTCAGCCCGTCTAAATAACGGGGTGACTCGGCCCATCCAAATGACGGGGTGAATCAGCCCGTCCAAATGACGAGGTGACGGGTCTCTGCATTAGTGTGTGGTCTGGATGCTTTCACCATTTACAGAAACTGTTCGTCCATTAAACAGACTTATCAGTGTGTCTTGTTTATTTCACTCAATGTTTTCTTTTTATTTCCTACCACCAGCTTTCTTCCTACGGAATATGGTATCTCTAGGTCACATAACCTCTCTGTATTTAGTAATTTCATGATATACTCCTGCCATACACGTATAACTTGTTTTGTTACAGTGATAAATTAATGTCTTACCGCTTTTCTTCAATGCTTATTTTCGAATAATGTCTTTGTAATTATATTTGTCTATTTCTGGCCAGTTTGATCAATCCCCCACCCCACTTTCTTCGATCCTGTCTCACAATGTTTGCTGTTTCTCATATATTGCTATAGAAACAGGGTTATATGCTGCATTTTTCTATCCCTGCTACTTCAGCTGCAACTTTGTCTTGGCTTCATCATTTGCATCTTCCACACACTTCAGTGCCTATTTCTTTCCTTGTAATACTTGTTCAACTTCCTGGCTCCATCACTACTTTTCTGTCAGCTTTGTGTACACATTCCTGGTCGTCAGCAACATATCTACTCAGCTGTTCAAATAAAGCCTTTAAATTATATAAAGTCTTCTTCCGTATCTTCCGTATGTTCTTGAAAAATCAGTCAACACTAACACATACAACAAGATTATTCAGATATCCATCATAGCATTGCCCTGTCTCCCAGAAATGTAATCTACGCGACGGCATGTCACTATTTTACAAAAAATTGACCCAAGGTAAACTTAGTATAATTTCATGTTGACGTAAAGTAACCGTATTACATTACCAAAAGTGTAGTTTTTAACTTTGTATCTTTACACAATTTTATGTAAAATTGCCACTGGACATCTGCTCAGGTTTGTTTAAGATTTCTACGAAATTGTTGTTAAATTGACTACTGCTTGGATAATGCAACATTCCTTATGAATGAAGTATTGTTTTTTATTAGTTTGCTAAGAATGGCTTTGTATAACATTAGAAGATTATAATTAATGACAACCGACTCACTGGGCTAAATTGTATAATATCAACCATATTGCTGACGTTGCTGCAATTTCTCCTTCAGCTTGAGGGGCTGTAAATTTGACATCCATCTGATGAGGCTGCTGTGTGATGCACTGAAGCAGAACACGACACTCCAGAAGCTAATGTAAGTATACACAATTTTACCTAAAACGATATTCACATTGGTATTTTAATCTGGGATGAGCCTGGAATAAATAGTTAAATGGTATTATGCCATTGATATTCGTTGGTGTTTCTTCTTTCCATTTATTCCAAGTTAGTTAAATGTGATGGCAGTAACAGTAACAGTAACAGTGTGAACTATGGTTTCTGGTCGAGACATTTTATGAAATATGGACAGAAGATGAGTGCAAGGGGCGGTGTACATGGAACATTTCCTACGTATGATTTGGATTCTGTATAAAGGTACCAGAGTGAAACTGGAATCAACAAGTCTTGAGTGAATGAAGACAGTCAGAAGGGCACCACAATAAGTAACACCTCGGAATGATTTTTGCGAAGTGTTACATGCAAACATCATCATCATTGTGCAGCCGTAGTGTCCCGTAGTTGGGCAAAGGCCTCAGCATGTCGTTTCCAAATGAGCCTGTCTTGCGCTATCCTAGACAGGCAGACTTGCAATCTAGACACACATGCAATACCGCCATATAATGAGTGAGGAGGTGAGCACAAACACACCGTCGGTTTTTACAGCTTTCAGCTGTACAAGTGCTCAGAACATATGAGGATACTAGATGTAGTGGGACCGTGTGCATTGTCGCCATTGAGCTCATAAGTAGCAGATGTGTCTGAGGTCAACTGCGCTGTAATGAACGTAATTCACTATACCTGCGTCTACACGGATGGCGATTTAACCCAGATTAAAGATAACTGGCTATTTTAGCTCGGGTTAAACCTGTGTAGTGTCTATACAAAGCGTAATTTATTTAACCCGGGTTAAATCTGTAGCGTCTACACGAAGCATCTCTTTGCAGTGGGGTCAGTTCGATGTGAGTGGTTCTTTGTACTGCCACCAGGGTGCATTACTTATTCTATTTCTGGAATACAAAATGTCTAACAACATACCTGTGAATAAATTGATCAAATTCACAAATATTGAACATGCAGATGATGAACTGTAGGCGACAGCTATGTGGACTGTAGAACAAAGCATGACTGCGGCGCAAACGTAGAATTGAATCATTCAGACGGCGGCTAAGGCGTGACTTCCATCGAAACAAGCCTGAATTATCCGCCCTTTCCAAAATGTCCAAAAGACACTTGCAATCATCGTTTATCCAGTTCAATCCTCTCCCTCTCATTTTTCAATTTGGATATAATTTGTAATAAGTCTTAGTGTTTGGTGCGGAAAGGTAGCTGCTGAGCCTGACCCATGCCTCGCCCGTGCCTGGTCCTCTTACAATTGCGGGACCACTTAGCCCGGGCTAACTTTTAGTGCAGAATTTTAGAACAGCATTTTGTCACCGTGTAGACGCGTATCTCAGGTTAAAAACGTCGTGTAGACGGGTATATGTGTCCCACGTGCAAAGCAACACTGCGTGAGGCAACTGGTCATTTTGCGTGGCAGTCCTAACACATATTGGTTATGTGTAATTTGCTTTGAATGGTCATAAGGAAAATGTTCATGCTATATAATAACTTACTTTTGTATGCACACACAGACCCGGAATGAATAGTTTTATATTAGCTATTGGAAAATGGGCCTGGTTAGAATGCAAACCACTGTATACTTAAATGGAAACCATCAATGTTTTGTGTAGCGAAAATCTATTGATGACGATAAACTGTATGATAAAAATTATTATGACAATCTCTGAAGTAGATTACCAGTTATGTTCTAAGGTAAATACGTTAGCCATGTTTTACAGGTATATATCACAGAACACATATATATATATATACCTGTATATATGTACGTGTTCCTTTTATTTCATTCCATTATATCACCAGTACCATAAATTTTACTTTTTTTAATTTGAACCAAGGTAACCTCAATTGTGTTATCACCAAAGTATAATATTAAATTTATATAATTATTTCCATTTGGTGTAAGATTGTTACTGGACTTGTCAGTGAGTTTTTCATAGATTATGCAAAATAGTTCTTACTTTGTTTGATTTGATACGAATTTCTTAAATCATTGAACTTTTGTTTCTATGCATAAGTTAAGAATGACAAGGTTTAACATCCGATGAATGAAATAAACGACAACCAAACAAATTACTGGAGTAAGCCGTATAACACTAACTCTGTGATTAGTCGTTCTGATATTTCTTCTTCAGCTTGCGAACATGTACCGTGAACATTGATCAGCAGCCAAATGAAACACTGATGCAGAACACACCAATCCACAACCTGACGTAAGTACACATCATTTTACCTAAAGCTGTCGGCACATTGGCATTTAATTATTACCCAGGGTTAAGTTAGTGCACTGTGATGACCTAATTAATGCACAAACATTTTGTTTATGGCAAACTGCAAGAAAGTGTGTCTTTGAAATTTGACATGCTCAAGACACCACCAAAATTACCATATAGTCACTATGTTAAATGCTGGACAAATGTAATCCAGTTATCTCTAAGTAGCATTCTCATTCTACATAAATCGTCCTATAATTTTTAGTCCTTTTGGGCCGAAGGTCCAACGGACTTATACCATCACTCTGCGTCCGTCGTGCGCTGTAAGCTGCTATATCTCAGAAACCTTTCAGCAACTTTTTCTCAAATTTTGCATAGACATCTTAGGGTACTGCCACTATGCATGAGAAATCTGTATTTGATTGAATCATTCTAAGAGCCTCCCAAGGCCCCCGAAACTGACAATTGCCACATTTTGCCTATTAAAAAAAAAACTCTTCAGTAACGTTTTCTGTAATTTTGGATAGACATTTCATGTGGTAGGGCCACTGTACACAAGAAATCTGTATTTGATTGAATCATTCTAAAAGCACCTCAGGGCCCCCAAAATGGTAAATTTTCCTACTATTTCCCTCCCTGCTGACCTGCTGCTTAGCCACTGATCTCTATTTATAACTGGATAGCTAGACTCTGATCACCAGACTGGCTGAGTGGACCAGCCTGTGTATTGCACAGGCTCACTGCCTGCCATTGTCCCAGTGTCAAACAGACTTGCTTGTGTGCACAGCATTAACCCATTAGACCATGGCCAGTTAAATTGGCAATTGGCATCCCTGTTCCCCATACTGCTGCCACCGATGTCACCATTTATGGGTGCCTGCAGGTTTTAAGCTGTATCTTCAAAACTATTAATTTCTATAATTGCAAGTTGTGTTTATTTTGATGTTCATTTAATTATCTTTAAAATGGTGTGACCGTGGTGTCTATTGGTTAAAGATATACTGTCACCTGTAGGTGACAAACAGACAATTAATATTCTGGACAACTATAGACATCTAATGCATTCTACTGTTCTATTTACACTTGCCATGCCTTGTGTAGACATGGTACTATGCAAATCAGTTCATTTTGTATCAATATAGACAGGAAACACAGTTTTGTAAGACTTCTATATTGGTTGTTGTCATCCCAGACGTGGCTTCTGTGTCATGTCGATGTATGTGTTGACATTGTGATCACTGGTATTTTGACACCTGAAACAACCATATGTCAACCATTAGAAGAGTTGACATAGTGACAGAATACTTACCTAATAATTTGTTATAATAAAAGACCTAATTTTCACATAACAACACATAACCAACAGGCTCGTGCTCGAATATTTTATTTCCAGGTGTATCTTCACTGGCATGCATATAGTATAACCCTTAATGATCTGTAACTATGATTCACCAAAAACCATTTGATTAATAATTACAAACTCACAACATAGTCCAAAGGACTTCAGGGCCTCTTGGCCTATTTTTAGTCCTTTGGCCGAAGGTCCAAGGGACTATTGCCATCACTCTGCGTCCGCCGTCCTCCGTCCGCCGTTAGCTGCCGTATCTCAGAAACCGTTCAGCAACTTTCTCTCTAATTTTGCATAGACATATCTTGGGGCACTGCCACTATGCACGAGAAATCTGTATTTGATTGAATCATTTTAAGGGCTCCCAAGGACCTCCAAGGACCCCAAAACTGGTAAAAATGTAACATTTGGCCTATTTTTTTTAAAACTGTTCAGCAACTTTTTTTTATATAATTTTGCATATATGTATCTTAGGGTGCTGCCACTGTATACAAGGTGCCCTTAGAATTATTCTAAGGGCACCTAAGGGGCCCCCAAAGTGCAAAAGGTTTACATTATCTAGTGATGTGGTTTTGATAAGGGCCCTTGAGACCACCCCCAACAGTAGATGTTGTGTAATGTGCCACAAAGTCAAAAGCTGTGACTAATCTCTATAGCCTAGGCCATTGAGACCTTGACTAATCTTTAATTTGTCACAGCACCCAGACAGAGTAGACACACTTGACCCCTGTTAGACTGAACAGTTGCCTAACACTTTTAAACTGTATCTTCAAAACTATTGATTTTCTATAATTGCCAGTTGTGTTAATTTTGATGTTCATTTAATTATTATAAAATGGTGTGACTGTGGTGTCTATTGGTTAAAGATGTATTGTCTGTAGAAACCTGTAGGTGACAAACATAGAAAATTAATATTCTGGACAACTATATAGTGATATATCCTACACTTTATTTATATCAAATGCATTCTACTGTTCTGTTTACGCTTGCCATGCCTTGTGTAAACATGGTACTGTGTAAATCAATTGTATCAATATAGACTAATAATTACAGATTCACAATATAGTTGACACCTGAAACAACCAAATGTCAACCATTAGAAGAGTTGACATACTTCTGCTATACACTATATATGTAAATTTAACCAGCTGCCATGTCAAGTCCGTTATAATTGTGACTAACAGTGTTCAAAATTATTCAGGTAAATAGCAAATAACAAAGGACACAAGTTTTCTCCTTGCCATACCTCTACACATGAGAAGAAGGCTGACACAGCCTGGCCCTCATTTATACATGATTTAGCATTTTTGTACATGTTGTATACAACTTTCAACACAATACCATTAATACCGCATGAAATCATCTTAGACCACAGGGAGGACCGGTCTACTAAATCAAATGCTTTCTTAAAATCGATGAGGACACAATAAGGCCTTTTGAGTCGAGACAAATACAATTCAACCAATACCCCTATCTGAACACTGCCTGTTCTTCAGCTATTACGTTCGCTTTGTTTAGGTATGTGGTCAGTCTGGTGTTCTGAACAATCACTAAGGATTAATGAACACTTGTGCAGAATGTCACCCACTTGGCAGGTTTAATTGATCTATTCAACAATGATGACACTGCTTAGGCCTCACTCTGGACACTGTCACTCACAGTGTTGTGTATTGTCTTAGTTGGTGCATTGAGCTAATCTACTTGACCATGAATCAATGGTGGCTCTGGTTGTGTAATACACCCAGCTGTGGAGCTAAGATTCTCTGCCTGCTATTGTTTGATGGAAGCTGTGACTAATCTGTAATTGGTCACTGGCAGTAGCTTGTGTCAACAGACAGCATTAAGCCACTAGACCCCTGTTAAACTGGACAGTTGCCTGTAGGTTTTAAACTGTGTCAAACAGTGAGTCTACCTTTTGCTCTCAGATAATCTGTCCTCTTAGTTTTACACATGAAGACATAATCTGGCATAACTTGATAAGTCTTTGTAGCAGCACATTTGTACTTCCAGTGTATCATTGCAACATAACATACATATTACATACTGTGTGCCACATTTGAATGTTGTGCATGTAATATTTCCATGCAATCCATTTGCATATATAATGTAAAACTTCAACAGCCGTTTTATTCATTTTCATTTTTTGATCCTACCATGTTCAATGCTCCATAACTTTGCCAATTTTTGTAGCAGTCATATTTTTTGAAACCGTGTAAAGCACCCTACCAAACCTTTACAAGGATGTAAGAAAACAATGTTACAATTTTTCTGACTTATCACTCATTTGGTCAGCCGGGGTCACATATAGACGTATTAGTCCAAAGGACTTCAGGGCCACTTGGCCCATTTTTTGTACATATAGTCTCCAGATGAGGAGTACCCCAAAAAGGTGTATTTTTGTGATTTTCGATTTTTTATACCATTGATTTTAACTATTACCCATGGTTGTAGAACATTTTTGCATGTGTGTAAACTCTTCAGTAACTGTTTCTCTAATTTTGCATAGACATTTCTTGTGGTAGTGTCACTATACACAAGAAATCTGTATTTGATTGAATCATTCTAAGGGCACCCCAGGGCCCCCAAAATGACATGTTTTGTAGTGTAGTGTGTTTGTCACTCATTGGACTGGTTGATAAAAGACAGGGTCCTTAAAATAATTAGAGACTGCAACTCTAGTAGACACTACACAGGCTGCATGCCATACATTGGCCAGATTAATGATGTGTCATTGAGGGGCACTGGATTCTGCCTTAAGGGTTGATGTACTGTAGTAAATAGGCAATTCACAATATAAAGTAGCCCTGTGAATGCGCTGTGTTTATGTTTTCACCAAGTATTATAAACCAAATCATGTTATACTATAATGCACTGTTTGTAGATATTTTTTATTATTTTTGTAGTAATTATTTATTCGCCACAAAAATGAAAATATGGTCATTATATAACGATGTTTCTAAATTTAATTTATCCAAACAAATATAATGTAATAGATATATAATTTATTAATTGTACATATATTGTACGGTAATATATTGTAATTATATGTGAAAACAGGTTGTGATCTGTCTGGATAAATAAAATTTAGAAACATTGTTATATATGATGACCATATTTTCATTTTTGTGGCGAATAAATAATTACTACAAAAATAAAAAATTATTTAAAAACAGTGCATCATAGTATACAAAATGATTTGGTTTATATTACTTGGTGAAAACATAAACAAAACAAAGTGTAAAGAAAATCAATGGTTTGCATGGTGTCAGGATTGAACTGGCGTCGCCCGATTGTAAAATAAATAACAAGAAACCAACGCGCCTACCCACTGAGCTAGCGGCACCAGCGGAAACTCTGACTGATTTAAGTTGTTATGATAAATTGTACAACTCCTTCATATTTCGATATTCTAGTGATATTATGAGATTATACACGTTACTTTCTGTAGCTGGATTCAATATATGTTTGCTATGTATGTTTATTGGTGTACATTATCTCCCGTTGGTTGCGTTCGATATAATTATTCTGAAAACGAGCCCAAGCTCGGCGAAACCTAGTCGACTTGTAGGCCCATTCGCATTCGTTGTTTTTAATAAAATTCGATTCATGTGGACCCGTAAAATAACTACTTGTTCCTCTATGATGACTAGTGTTTGTATTACGTCGGAATATTGCACAATAACTCATTCTGACGCTCGTTTCGACCCAAAAGCTATCCTTGTAAACATGCTTTGAATGCACGGAAAGGGTCGGCCTGATTCGTGTTTGAGTCATAAATGACGTCACATCTCGGCATCCCGAAAAACGCACCAAAAATGTGCATATTCGAAAATGTCCGGATGCACAGCATAAAATGTGGAATTTCTAATTCATTGATTTTTTTGGCTTGGTGGACGTGGAAATAGATAGCAGGATGTAATATAACATGAATTCAAGCAATAGGTGTTTTTATTCCCTTAAAACTCACTGGTCTATAGTTCTCTGACTTGTTTCTCGAACATTTTTTAAATAACGGTATAATGTTTGCCTCTTTCCATTCTAAAGGAACCACTCCCTCTTCTAATGGCAAATTGAAAACTGTTGCAAGCGGTACGCTAAGTTGTTCTACAATTTCCAATAGTAGTTTGTGCAGAATCCCATCCACTCCAGGTGATTTATTATCCTTCATAGCCCTTATTTTCTTAGCTACCATTTCAGGGGTTACAATTAATTGTCCTAAAATAGTGTGAATCTGCCCCCTTGAACTTAGACTCTGGTACTGACAGTGACCTAATATCTTCCCTGGTAAACACTGAACTAAAGTACACATTCAGGTCTTCTGCCATTAATAATCCCTCTGATATTTTATTTCCAGCACTATCTTCTAGAGGACCGACCTGATCTTGAACTTTCTGTTTGCTTCGAATATACGCATAAAAACTCTTGCTGTCATGTTTTATATTACTAGCTAATTGTTGTTCTTAGCTTCTCTTTGAATTTCTAATTTCAGCTGTAGCTTGGTTAAGTGCTTCTTTATAACTGTTGTAGTCTTCATCATTTCCAGTACATCTATATGACTTCCACATCATTTGTTTATACTTAATTTTTCTAATGGCTTCTTTCGATAAGTGTTTCTTTTTGGACCGTTTCCCTTGTTTTTTGAAGGGTACAAATTTATCAACTGTGCACTTAATTTCACTCTTTAATATATTCCTGCATTCTGTTGCTGTCTTATTTTTCAGTGTGTAATTCCAGTCTATCTTTGCTAAATATTTCCTCATGTCCTTATACCTTTCTTTGTGGACATTTTTCCTATACTGCTTTTTACTATTCCTTTCTGATTTTACTTTGATGGTAAAATGTATCTGGTTGTGATCACTATTCCCCAGTGGCTCACATATCCTGACATTGTCAACTAATTCATTCTGTGAGGACAAAACTATGTCTAACACATTCTCACCCCTGGTTGGTTCTAGCACATGTTGAGAAAGGAAAGTATCTTGAACTAAAACTAAAAACTTGTGGTCCTCACTCCCCATACTCTGTAGAAATTTCCATTGTATATGCCCGTGGTTAAAATCCCCCATTCAGTCCCGTTTGCTCACTTTCCTTATAGCGTTTTGTATTTTTTCATTATCTTCTATGATTATGTTTGGACTTCGATAAACTAACCCAACTGTTAACGTTGAGTTTCCTGTAACTATGTTACACCAAACAGCTTCTTCGCAATCTGCTTCTCTTTCTAATTTTATTTCATAAGCTTGGATAGATTCTTTAATATATAAAATAACTCCACCTCCCTTTCTTCCTATTCTATCTTTCCTAAACATTACATATCCTGTCAGTCCCAATTCGGCATCTGATATATCGGTGGTGGTCCAGGATTCGGTTATACCTATTATGTGAGGGTCAATATCTTCTACCATAATGTTTAGTTCATTTATTTTGTTTACTATACACCTTGCGTTTAAACAAACATATTGATATCCAGCTTCAGAAGAGTTTTCCAGACTGTTCTTTGCTGATTTATTTGTGCTGTCTTTATCTATGCCTCCAGTTTCAGGCTTTTGTGTAAACAGATCGCAGCAGGTTCTCCGAGAAAACTGCTGCCCCCGTTCCTCTAAGATGGAGGCCATCTCTCATGTACATATCTTCCCTCTCAACAAAGTATCCCCATAAATCTGTGAATCCCACCCCCTCTTCTTCACACATCTGCTCAACTAGTGTGTTGATCGCCATCCTCTTGTAGTTTCTATACGTTGCCCCCCTTCCTCCCATTACTGGCAAAATTCCTGACAGAATTATCTGTTCCACTCTTGTCTTCTTTAGCTTCCTCACTAACTGTCTATACTTCTGTACTGTCCCAGTTGTTCCCTCCCTGTCAGCATTATTTGTTCCTACATGTACCAGTATAGACCTTCCCTTGCCATGTCCCAATACCTTCTCTACTCTGACAGCCACATGTTCAATCCTAGCCCCCGGTAGACAAAGAACAACGTCCTTCCCCTCGCTCAGTGTCTTGTCCGTCTTTCTCATAATGGAGTCGCCCATAAACACCCTCTCCTTCCTCATTGCCCCCTCAACCACTGCCTTCGAGTAGCTCCTTCTTCAGTTTGCATCTGTCTGGTTGTTGTCTTTTCCCCCTGTCGTCTTCTTTCCTGTCACATTCTCTTCCGATCCATTCTTTCCTGTCGCTTTTTCTCTTGTCACCTTTCCTCCTGTCAGCGTCCCTTTTATCGAATTCTCTTCTATCACATTTGCTCTCACTTCCTTTCGTCCCTTCATCTTTCCTCCCATCTCATTTTCTTCTCTCCTCTCCCGTCCCATCTTCCCTCCCTCCTCTACGGTCACTTTCTCCCCTGTCACCTTCACGTTTGTCACGTTTTATGTCGTCGATTTTCCAATTTCTTTCCCTCCAATCACCTTCCCTCCTCTCAATCTCCTTTCCTCTGTTTTTTTGCCACTGTTATTCTCCTTCAGTCTTGCAGTATTCTCACCTCTCTCTCTGTCGTCTCTCTCCATTCGACCTGTCTCCTTTCTAATTCCCCTCTCCGTTCCCTTGACAATATCTGTCAACCTAACTATCTCCTTTTGCAGACACTCCACCTTCCAACACCCAATGTACTGAAAGGTGAATCCTTCCTCCATGGTTTCTGCCCATGACTTCCCACAGCCAGACGATGCAACATCTACCCAGCTGTGGCAGTGATCGCACACCAAGTGTCGCTTTGCCTTGACTTGCCGCTTGCAAGGCGCCATATCCCTATCAGAATTTATTTAATATCTTAACTAACTTAGTCTTTATAAAGACTGTTTCCTGTGCATTACAGCACACTTGATGTTACAGATTTCAATTACACAGCCGACTATTTATTATATCACGAACGCTAACATTACCGGTAGTGACCTAATTTAAATACAATCAATTACGTTACATTAGGCTGCTTTATTTAGGTTACGCCGCCCGACTATCGCCCTTGCTTAATTTTAACAACAATGCTACCTAATCAAAATATCTAGCAAGTACTGGCTTACACAGATATTACCTTATGTAAGTAGTTTGATGGTTGTTACTTTATCTCCTATATATTCTACCACATAATCAGGTTTGTTAAATCTTGTTTACAACTTATCGAAGGCTAAGTTACCCTATTATCACTCACTATACTAAGGTGTTCTAAAATACTTTAACTAACTAACTTTAAGCACAACTGCTACTCAATATATGTTTACTGCAATTTTATGAATGATATTAAGGCAAGAATAATACTTATCAATCAGTAATTCCACTTGTTTATCAACTTTTATGCACCACCAATTTCTACGATCTATCTCCGCCAAATATAACCTCGAAGCTGTCATGCTGTTATTGTAAGTCTGTCTGTTTCTATGTTACTATAAAACAGTATTTGGATCTAATTATGGCATAACATTTTTCATCAACAAACATAGTCCGGACAAGCTGTTTCACTAAGTCTAGTTTGGTGTGAGAAAAAAAACAGTAATAAAAACACAGCAAATAATTCCAAATTACCCTGTAGTACATGGAATTTCACCCAAATTATTAGTGGAAACAATACAGCAAATTTGCTTTTTAGCTTCAAATTATATATCTTCAAATTATATATTTATTCTACCGTTAGTTCTGCTTCGACATTGGATTCGGTGCCACTCAGTGCAACAATGTAACAAGGAGCACCGCAAAACATTATTCAATAGTTTTTAATTTTGTGCGCTAGCACATATACATACAGAAGAAACACGCAAGCCAGAGATATTAGTTGACTACACTTCCCTTGGAAGATAAACACACTGTTTCTAAAGATTGAACATAGCAATGACGTCTGGAAGTACTGCGTTTACCATCCCAGTAGAAACATGTTTAGAAATGTTTTTTTAAGTTGGTATAGAATAATGAAAATACGTGCGATAGGGTCAGCACAATTGATTTACAAAAGCAGTACCAATGGAACAAGCGTCCATTCGTGTTTCCTGAGTACGTACTGGGCAATAACCGACCAGTCAACCACAAGTAGTCTGCCCCTTCCCGTCCCCTACATGAATTCCTGTGCCACCATTCACCAATGCTGCTCAAGATCAAGACAGCCCATGAACCGGTCATACCATGTTCCCCGCCACAATGTGTCTGAGTTGACTATTCCTTCAAATGCCCCACAATATAACTTCAATCAAGGTAAACTCTATGATTCCTGAACGTGTCTGTTTCTGAACAATAAACACATTACATCACAACAAGTGTAGTATTAAATTTGTACCTTTCCACGTTGTATAAGTTTTTCACTGGACATTTTAGTTCAAGTTTGTTATAGAAGATTTTTTTTCATTATAACTTCTTCATAGCATTGTCTGCTGGCTCTCTTTGTTTAAATAATTAAACATTCCTTATCGGGAATGGCATTGATTAACATTAGGTGAATGTAATAAATGACAACCAAACGTATCAATGCAGTAAGATGTATAATACCAACACTACTGTTAATCGTTCTGCTATTTCTCTTTCAGCTTGAGTTTCAGTGAGTTGGACATCGATGTTATGGAACACCTATGTGATGCACTGAAGCAGAACATGCCAATCGAGACGTTGAAGTACGTACACATAATTTTACGTAACGCTGTGGGCACATTGGCAATCTATTCCGGGATGACCCCGGGTGAAGACGTTAACCTGCACTGTGATGACATCATTAATGCTGATCAGTGTTTATGCGTTTATTTTAATTTATTCCAAATCCCTGATATTTTTATAAATATGTTGGCTAGCACTAATGTTGATGAACTAAACAGAGATATGGAAGGAAAGTAAAGACAAGGGGCAACTGGAGGAGTTCGTAGAACATTTCCTGTCTGTATCGAAATGGCCCAACAAATTAATGTTGATTCGGATTCAGTCTGAACGTTACAGATTGCGAAACTGGAATCAACCAATCTTATTTGTGAAAACATTCATACTGGGTGAGGATTCAATTGAAAACGAGTGTGAATCCAAATCGAGTGTGAACACAGCCTTATATGGTATATATGGTAAAGTGTGGCCATTGTTTAGGTTTGATATTTCACTCAATTGTTCTACTGGCATAAAATAGAACCTTAAAAAACAATGTATTCAACTGTGATATAAGGATCTAAATTAATAGAGGTCGTAAGGTCCGAATTGACGAAAAATAGTCATTTCAAGTACGGATTGAGTCTTAGTCGTTCTGATTTCCCAGGTCATACTAAACGTACTATGGATATGGCCTCTCCATAAGTTAATTTTCTGCAACAGTTGATAAAATTAGGAAGATAGTAATGTCATCCTCAGTTACTTCCTGGGAGTGTGGTCTTGGTCCATTTCAGATCGTATTACTGAAACATGTCTTGATACATTACTCAACCCACTAACAAATTTAATTTAATATAAAATAACTTTTTTCTGATGATTTCAAATACGACCTTGTCAACAAAGTTCTTAAGAAGGCATCTGTGTCTAAACTAAATCTACATAGTTTAGACTTATTTCCAACCTCAGCTTTATTTCCAAAATAAAAAAAATTGTAACAAGTCGCCTAAGGTCTCATTTTAATTCAATAGAAACAAGTCTCTTATAAATACACAATTATATCAACTTAGACATCGGAAAAGGCAAAGTAATTGTACTTTCCTTGATTTATCTCTGCCGTCTTTGATACTTTTAATCACAACAATCTTATTAAATGCCTATCAATGTGGAACGGCATAAATACTACTGCTCTGAGCTAAATATAGGAAACCCCTTTTCAGTCGTACTACCCACTTAATATGGTGTTCCCCAGGTTAAGTTATCGAACCGTTCTCTCTCTACACTATTCCACTTAGCTTTTGTTATCCAGTCATGACTTGGATCATCTCCTTTATGCAGACGACACTCATAATTTTTTACGTATATTTAGCTACTCCAGGCTACATCAGATAACAATCACTCCCTGATCCAGTATGGAATTGCTTTCACGTCATATTCCACTGGATGACTGAGAGCTACTAAGAGTATTGCAACAGCTCTTGTTGGCAGTGGACTTGACTATTGAAATTCCCACCTTTATAATATCAATGACAAGGACATTTAGCATACGCATGTACTTTGTATGTTATTGACTCCAAATATGTACATACACTATTCTAAGAGAGCCCTTACTCAGTGCTGGTAGAAGTAATCCAATAAAGTAATTGAGTAATAGTATAAGTAGCTCCCCAAAAAACTACGTAAACAAAAGTATCCCTCCAAGAAAGAACTTATGTAATATTGTACATGTATAGAAAAGTACTTAAGTAAAAAAGTACAAAAATATTCGGCTGTCAGATTATTCCAATATGTGTCCATTATCCCAGATTGACACATACGACAATGTAAATAGGTAAATAGGTTAATACTGATACCTCTTCTATGTAGTAATAATAATAATAATAATAAACATAATTGATGTATTCATAATAATCAACGGATCAAACAATGCAATATTAAACAACAGTTTAGAAGAATGCAAACTTAATTAAATTGCATTACAACCGTTAACAGACCTGTATGGCATATCGTACGTTGTGCATTACCTATTGGATGAGCCAGAGTAGTTTTCAACTAACAGCAAGGCTTTGCCACTGTCACCTCATTCTGTCTGATTGACTCAGACAAATGCATCAGAATGTTTTTATACCTTTGGGAGTGATAAAGTCAGTAGTGTGCAGGTAGCCCGTAACTAAAATTGGTATTATAAGTTGAAGTGCTGGTCAATCATTACCCAGCAATTAATCAGAGACTGAATGGTAAGCCAATAAGGCCTGTCCAACTAGCCATGTGTGAAAAGGTGTTTTGGCCAGGGACTATGCTTCAAAGGATTATTTTTGGCATTAGGCAGCAATCACACTGTTCCAATCTCACCTTCTAAACATTAGGTGGATATCTGAACTTTTGCAATACCGCGAACGTCATTAAGTTACACTAACTCTGTGTCGACTTCATTTCTAAGGATACCTTACATACACAGCGAAAGAACAATTACTTCACGTAAAAATGTGATATGAATTCGTGGTGTCGGTTGGTTGAGTTTGTGTGAAATGATGATTAAACAGTATTAACGTCAAGCGATAAATGTTCAAAATTACGCCATCCCATAAACATTATTAATGCTATACCAATGGTGGCTTATATACACATGTACATTACTGATCTACTCATGGCCACGTCATATACATTTGGAAACTGTACTATCGCCAGGTAAATACGGGATACCACAGGGAGCTATCAAGTGGTGCAGTAAGTGTGGAGTGAAGGTCAGGCAAGGACACCATCAAATAATGAATGTTCAAAACTTTTCGGCAGACGTTGTGCAATTACAATGCTTGCATATCGGCTTTGTCTATCTACACTAGGCCATGTTATACGCCTACCCGGTATGTGTATTGTCAAAATGAGGCATGGCATGGCATAGTAAAGTGGTGGTCTAACTGAGGAGTGAAGGTTGAAAGTGAAGGTTGAAGGTCACTGTCAAAAGATGCATCAACTAACATCGCCACGTTTGATGAGTATGCAGATATTTTTGTTGTTCCGCATATCATGAAGCACTTAATTCACTCCAACAATATTGGCATCGACCGGGACGGACTTTGTAGGGTAACAACACCATGTTGTATATCATTTTGACAGGGTGACAATAACCTTTCCAAAAATATATGACATGCCCATTTTGTTTTTAAATAAAGTATATATATATATATATATATGCAACCGTTGTAATTTTAAGACGGAAGTGCACAATTTCGAAAATTTATTAGTTGACAGTGACATTGTTTGACCTTAGTTTAATGCTTACTGCATCACTTGGCAGACAGGCCTCGCTATGATGGGGGTATTTTGTGCTTTCAAATGATTATACCATTTGGGTATTTGCACGTATGGGGAGGGGGGCATTTAAGTTGATGCCTTAGGCAGTGCTCGCCTATTGAGGAGATACACACTAAAAGCGTGAGGTTATATTGGTCACAGCTAATATGCATATTCATATAACAAATTTTCATATACCATCATATATTCGTTGACGTAATCATAACCAGGTATCATGAAACATACATTTTGATTGTTTGTATGTTTGCAATTCGATATATTCAGAAAAGTAATATACATTTTAATGGCGATACCTAATTTGCATATTAATGGATTTCTACAAAAACCCTCAAGGTAGGGTGTAAAGGTGGCGTCCGTCGGCCTATTGATCCAGGAGGTTAGATGATCACAAAACTGCAATACAAAATCATGCAATAAAAATCATACAGACTCTGACGCACGGTCCACTTTCAAAAGGGCGTTTGACTACCAGACTACAGACAGTAGCCAATCACTGCCTGTTTTCTGAACTGGAATTGCTTCAGTCTAAATTCCTCTGTCACGCCTATATTTTTGAGAGATTATTGATTTAAAATTGCAATATTAAAACAATTATTACAATAACTGTAGTACATTTTTGTTATTTAAGAAATATCGTACTGTCTTTATTGTTATTTATGGTTTGTGGCAGATTTTAGAACCACTTAGGCAATTAACATTAAATTTCGTTTTATACAAAATAATGACTAATTCTTAGGAAATATTTGCCTGTCTTAAATTCGTGAAATTAGTGTGAAATCGAACTATATATATATATATATGATATCCGAGGATTCTCCCACAGAGTATTCAATTTCGGAAAAAATAACACAATTATAAATGAAACCGCATTACCTTTAATGTTTGCTAGGAGTAAATAGTGCTAAACATTCAGGCTATGTAATGCAAGGGACATTAGGCGAATGCATCTAGAACCACGTTCGTTCCACAGTTGTCTCCAGTGGTAGCACTGTCTCGTTAGCGTCACGTCAGATGTCGTCTGCTCAAAATAGCCGCATTCACGCAAGGTTTGTTTGACGAGTTCTATAGACTTACTTTTATGTGTAATATGCATTATAACAGTAATCCAATGAATTATTAAGTTATAACACGTAAAAGGTAAGCATAATACAGTCATTTATACACATATTTGTCCAAAATGCAACAAAACATCGGTATCTTAAATCATGTGTGGGTTGCTTCTTTCCCGCGGAAACATTAGTTACCCCTAACACTAAAGTAGGTACAATCTCACCCTATGCTCCACGGCATTGGGAGCGAAGAAGAATGGTATGGATATCTGTAATCAACGTCGGTGTAATGTAACAATGCTTATTAACATAATGATCATTATTGTTCTCAAATATTATATAATTATAGCTGTTGTGACTTATTTAGTTCGACTGTGCGACTACTTTCAAAGAAAACAAACCAAAACAATAACCACAAGCATAGGCCCGAACACTTACAAACACAATATCAGATCTGATTTAATTAATAATTTAATATTGTGTTTCAGATATATAAAATGTACATTGCTAGAGCGGTCTCTCGTGTTTATTGTTATGATGCTAATTATAACTGTTGTTTGTGGAATTTTCTCAATCATCGACTACTCGTTGTAATACATTGTATGTCATTGTTGGACGCGGCCGGCTAAAATTCAACAAATCAAACAAAAAGTGTCGTCCAAATCTGATGTTTGTCGCCACTTAATGAGATGGGGTCGACACATTCGTGAGCAGGCAGGAAACATTAATTAGTTGTTATTTACCTAATATTGGTTATTGGTCAGTCACTGTAGTGGACACGAGTGGACATCGCAACATGGGGCAGTTTATCGTGTATTGTGCACGTATTATGTAGTTTAATGTGCGATTGCGGGGTCGTGTGTTTGTGGTGTTTAAACAAGGAATATATTTCATCCACAGCTTGGATTACAACAAGGAAGTATTTGGCAACAACAAAGTGGCGCAGACGTTTGGAGCAGCCGTCGCATCAACGACAGAACTCCATAAAATAAAGTAAGTTCAATTATTTATTACATCATGTGTTAACAGTGTAGTAGTAGTAGTAGTAGTAGTAGTAGTAGTAGTAGTAGTAGTAGTAGTAGTAGTAGTAGCAGTAGCAGTGGTTGTTGTTGTTTTGTTGATGTAGACATGTCGTCGTGGGAGAGTTGAGAGAAGTGAGTTTGTGAGACGACAGATGTGTGTTGTTGGTGACATAAAATAACTCATTGTTTACGTTACAGCCTCGAGTGGTGTCGACTGATGGATGTCGGTCTGCGGTACATCGTGGACGGCCTCACCCGGGGCTGTCCACGTTTAACCTTGCTCAAGTAAGGACACATTTCCTTATTCACCCCACATCATTTCACATTTACCCCGCCACACTAATTATCACTTCACTTCCCAGATGGTTTTACTTGTTAATTTATTGAACTTGTTTTGTTTGTTTTGACAGTTGCTAAAATAAAAAAGTATTGTATACATCACTTAAATAAATACTACGACATTCAGTAACATGAACCTTTTTAATAGAACTGTAAATTAAAGACACTTTTAAAACACGTTATAGAATGACATTATATAGGCCCTAAGCAATTTGTTGCAAAAATAAAATGTACTTTTGACCAAAACAAAATATGTGCCAAGCGCGTCGTGTCAACGTTACATGTCATAGACATAGTTAATTGTGTTGATTACAAATAAATGTTGAAAATAGAGTAAATATTTATTAATTTACCACCACATCTACCCCACCCTGGTAATTTATTGCTATTGTAGGTGGGTTAATATGTGTGTAGATAGACGTTGTTTAGTTTGTGTATTTAGTGAGGTGAGTGGAAGTGTTTACTCTTGTCTCCTTATTTACAGGATTGGCGGCAACAACCTCACAGACGACAGTGAGACGACACTCAGGGACATCTTGAGATGTCGACCAGCGCTGAAGATACAATGGTAAGTTGACGTATTTAATCATTGCACGTGTTAGTGTGTTGACAGTGCGTACAGAGCTGTGTGAGTGTCGTGTGTCGTCTTCACGTCTCCTCTCTCTTCCAGGCTGTCATTAATGTGTTGACGGTGCGTACAGAGCTGTGTGAGTGTCGTGTGTCGTCTTCACGTCTCCTCTCTCTTCCAGGCTGTCTTTAGTGTGTTGACAGTGCGTACAGAGCTGTGTGAGTGTCGTGTGTCGTCTTCACGTCTCCTATCTCTTCCAGGCTGTCATTAGTGTGTTGACAGTGCGTGCAGAGCTGTGTGAGTGCCGTGTGTCATCTTCACGTCTCCTCTCTCTTCCAGGCTGTCGTTAGTGTGTTGACCGTGCGTACAGAGCTGTGTGAGTGTCGTGTGTCGTCTTCACGTCTCCTCTCTCTTCCAGGTTGTCGTTAGTGTGCATACAGAGCTGTGTGAGTGTCGTGTGTCGTCTTCACGTCTCCTCTCTCTTCCAGGCTGTCGTTAGTGTGTTGACAGTGCATACAGAGCTGTGTGAGTGTCGTGTGTCGTCTTCACGTCTCCTCTCTCTTCCAGGCTGTCGTTA
Source organism: Paraescarpia echinospica (assembly GCA_020002185.1). Lineage (NCBI taxonomy): Eukaryota > Metazoa > Annelida > Polychaeta > Sabellida > Siboglinidae > Paraescarpia > Paraescarpia echinospica. The sequence continues at coordinate 74,199,911 of CM034534.1, forward strand.
GTGTGTTGACAGTGCGTACAGAGCTGTGTGAGTGTCGTGTGTCGTCTTCACGTCTCCTCTCTCTTCCAGGTTGTCGTTAGTGTGTTGACAGTGCGTACAGAGCTGTGTGAGTGTCGTGTGTCGTCTTCACGTCTCCTCTCTCTTCCAAGTTGTCGTTAGTGTGTTGACAGTGCATACAGAGCTGTGTGAGTGTCGTGTGTCGTCTTCACGTCTCCTCTCTCTTCCAGGCTGTCGTTAGTGTGTTGACAGTGCATACAGAGCTGTGTGAATGTCGTGTGTCGTCTTCTCGTCTCCACTCTCGTCCAGGCTGTCGTTAGTGTGTTGACAGTGCATACACAGCTGTGTGAGTGTCGTGTGTCGTCTTCACGTCTCCTCTCTCTTCCAGGCTGTCGTTAGTGTGTTGACAGTGCGTACAGAACTGTGTGAGTGTCATGTGTCGTCTTCACGTCTGCTCTCTCTTCCAGGCTGTCATTGGTGTGTTGACAGTGCGTACATAACTGTGTGAGTGTCGTGTGTTGTGTTCACGTCTCCTGTCTCTTCCAGGCTGCAGTTGGCCTGGTCAAGGCCGTCGTGGAGCCATCAACTCGAGGCCGAATTCCCCGGGAGGGTTTCATGAGGTAAGTGACTTCTCTACAGTCGCCGTCCACGTCACACACCAACTACACAACTGTCAAATAACATGTTGTGTTATACACTTGTAACAGTAATATGTTATGAGAGAAGGAGACAAACGCATGTATATGTCAAAATGGCTGTATTTTAGAAGACACGCGAGATCAGCAGTGATCTCACGAGACTAGTGAGAGGTAGGATGATCGAGACTAACGTCACATCTCCCTTCCAAGTTCAATGAGTGCTTGGAGACAACTCTCAACTATAGGTCCAGCCGTCGCGGTGGAATCACCACTCTCCCAGAACGTGTCACCACTCCAGTGGGAGCTGTGACCGCTGGAGGTGACACTGGTCTCGGCTCGCGCATACGAAGCGCAACCGGTGTCGTCGTCATCTCGGTAGATGACGGGTCGGCGTCGTCTGCTCGCTCGTCAGCCGTCACGTTAGGAGTCGGCTGCAGATGTCGCCGATTTCTTCTTAGGCAGGACGTCGGCGTTCGCACTACATACGACCGAGGTGTGTGTGCCGGACCCACCACCGTGCCGTTGACGTTCGCGTCTTTGACCCAGACTGGGTCGCCGGCCCGAAGAGTAGAAAGTGGTCGCGCGCGATGATATCGGTCGTACGCGTCTTTCTTCTTCTGACGCATCAGCTCTCTTCGCTCTCTCTCTCCCCTCGGCTCATCCCAGCGGGGCAGAAGAGTCGCAGGCACCGTTGGCACTAACGTGCGCAGCTGTCGGCCCATGCTTAGTTCAGCAGGCGAATAGCCGCACTCTAGTGCTGTCGATCTGTACGCCAACAAGGCATCGTACGGGTCGACCGCCTTCTTTAGTAGATTCTTGACAGTCTGGACGGCGCGCTCAGACTTGCCGTTACTTTGAGGAAAGCGAGGGCTGCTCGTGATGTGTTCAAAGCCCTGCGCTCTCGCGAATTGCGCAAACTCAAATGATGAATACTGCGGCCCGTTGTCGGAGATCACGGTCTCCGGAATGCCATGCCGGGCGAAGATCGACTTCAGATGAAGAATAACTGATGACGAATCTGTTGTCTCCAGCCTGGCTACTTCGACGTAGCTGGAACAGTAGTCGACTACTAACAAGTAGGTCGACCGCCTGAAGAAGAACATGTCCGTCCCGACCTTCTGCCACGGCCGCAGATGACATTCCGACGCGATCATCGGTTCAGAGGGGTTTCGCCTCTCCCTTGCACACGTCGTGCAGTTCTTCACAACTTCCTCGAGTTGTCGACTCAGTCCAGGCCACCACACTGAGGCCTGTGCTCGCGCCCTACACTTGACTACTCCCTGGTGTCCCTCGTGTAGTCGATCTATCATCTCCAGTCTCATAGAGACCGGGATGACGAGACGTACTCCCTTGAGTAAGATGCCGTTGTGGACCGTAAGCTCTTGTTGACACTGCCAGTACGGTCTCAGAATCGACGGCAGAGAACAGTGGCTTGGCCAGCCCTCAGCACAGTAGCGCAGAACCTGGCTGCAGATCTCGTCACGCTGTTGCTGTTCCTTGATCTCCTGGAGACGTCTCTCCGTCGCCGGGATCTGTCCCACGACGAAATCTTCGTGAGCTGCCACTTCATCCGCGAACTGGAGTTCCGAGATGGTCAGCTCTCTCACGTGCGGGGCTCGCGACAGAGCATCGGCTGTAATCAGCTCCTTCCCCGGCACGTGCTCGATCGTGTACGTATAACGCATCAGGCGCATACGATAGCGTTGAATCCGTGGAGTCAGCTCATCCAAGTTCTTCTTCGAGCTTAAGAGTGTCACAAGCGGCTTGTGATCTGTCTCTACATGAAACTCCATACCGTACAGGTAATCGTGGAAGCGCTCCAGTGACCACGTTGTCGCAAGAGCTTCCTTGTCGATTTGAGAGTATCGTTGTTCAGTCGGCGTCATCGCCCGAGAAGCGTACGCCACTGGCCTGTTCGTACCATCGATCCTTTGTAGCAGGACAGCGCCAAGACCGAACGATGACGCATCTGCTGACACCGTCGTCGTCCTGTTCGGGTCATATAGCGCCAGCACTGGCGTCGCACTGAGTTCGGCCTTTACCGCGTCGAAAGCCGTCTGCTGACTCGGCCCCCAGAACCACTGCCTGTCCTTCTGTAGCAAATCACGCAACGGCTGCGTAACTGATGACAGCGTAGGCGAGAACTTTCCCAGCTGATTCGCCATGCCGAGGAAACGTCGTATGTGGCCTACATCTGTAGGCTGACCCATCTCTGTGATGGCCTTTACCTTGGCAGGATCGGCCTTGATGCCTTCAGCCGTCACGACGTGACCCAGGTAGGTGATGCTTGATTTGCTGAACTCGCATTTAGCAAAGTTCAAAGTCACTCCGTTGTCGGCCAGTCGCTTGAATACTGCCCGCACTCGTGTGTCGTGCTCCTCTGATGACGCGCCAAAGATGACGATATCATCCATCATACACAACACCCCGCTCAAGCCGTCAAGAACCGCACTCATGCGCTTCTGGAAGTGCTCAGGGGCTGACGTTATGCCGAACGGTAGCCTTCTGAAGCAATACCGCCCAAACGGCGTTATGAACGTCGTCAGCTCCTGACAGTTTGGCGACAGGGGAATTTGCCAAAACCCCGAGTTGGCATCCAACTTTGTGAAAACTTTCGCCCTAGCCAGTCGGCCAAGCGTCTGGTCGACTGAGGGCAGATCATGCTTTTCACGTCTGACACTCTCGTTGAGATGTGTCAGGTCGACACAGATACGCACTTTGTGCGTCACGACTCCATCTGACGACGTAGTAGTTGCCTTCGGTTTGGCTACCACTACCATGCCGGCGCACCAGTCTGTGGGCGCCTCGACTCGCCTGATGACACCTGTGTCTTCCATTCTCTGCAGCTCCTGTCTAACCGTCTCGAGCAGAGGAATCGACACCCGTCGCGGCGTCGACAACGCAAATGGGACCGCCCCCTCGCGTAACTGGATGTTGTAGTCGCCACGCATGCGACCCAACCCTACAAACAATTTCGGGTTGTCTTGTCTTATAACGTCGGCCGCTTCGACCGAGTCGACCGCCACACGTCGTACGAGATCGAGCATCTGGCAGACACGTCGACTGAGAAGTGACCGTCGTTGGCCACTGATGACGTAAACGTCCTCATCGACTACTGAGCCGTCACGCGACAGCTTGCCGACGAACTTGCCCTGGGCTTTTAGAACCATGTCGTTCGCGCCCACCAGCGTCTTCGACGTCATCTCCAGAGACGGACTTCCTGCCCGTCTGTAGTCGGCAGCCGAAATCACAGTGACGTCTGCACCCGTGTCGAGCTTGAAGCACACGTCAATTCGTTGTTTCGTCTTCATCACCTCGAGGCTGATCGTTGATGACCACGGCTGATCACCTTTCGTCACCTCTCCAAGGAAGGAATACCCCTCCTCGTCGTCTCGGCTGACTGTATCGACGGCCTTTGATGACCTACATACAGTTGAAAAATGACCACTGCGGTGGCACCTGAAGCATGTGGCTTCTCTCGCCGGACAGACTGCTCTCTGATGAGACGACCGTCCACAGAACTCGCACTTGCGCGACGTCTTCGTGGTCGTGGCCTGCGTCTGACCTCCTTGAGGCCTGTTGGTCTTCTGTCTCGTGCCGCCGCTAACTTTCTTCTTTGACTTGACGAAGTCCACACTCGTCCTTGTTGAAGAGGAAGCAAAGTTGCGAAGCATCGCCTGCTCTCGCTTGGCCGCCTCATTCTGACGTGCCATGTCGATTGCTCGCTTCAGCGTAAGCTCAGCGTCTAGCTGAAGTTTCAGCGAGAGCGTCGTGTCTCTGATTCCCACGACAATCCTGTCTCTTATCATCTCGTCGTTCAATTGACCGTAATCGCAGAACTCGGCCTGGCAGAAGAGAGCCGTGATGAAGGCGTCCACCATCTCCCCCTCCTCCTGACATCTTCGGTTAAACTTAGCCCGCTCGAAAATCGTGTTCCGACGAACTATGAAGTGTGAATCAAACTTTGACTTCACCACCTCATACTGCTCCCTTTCTTCAGCTGTTAAGCCAAAGCCGGCCATAATATCATCGGCTTCATCGCCCATGGCGTAAACCAATGCGTTCACCTGCATGGCTTCACTCTTCTCATTCAGAGCAGAAGCCAGCCGAAACCGCTCAAAACGCCTGATCCACTTTGGCCACTCGTTGGGCTTTGTGAACACAAAGGGATCAGGCGGAGATACGTGGAATGACTGCGCCATCTCCAAAAGTTCAGTAGGCAAAGCGACAAGTCATTGGCAGTAGCACATGTGAAGTAGCGTAGCAGCACTAGCGAAGCGTTAGTAGCGAAGCGGTATTGTTCAATCAATCAAAGTTCAGCGAAGCAGTGACAGCGAAGCTTTTACAGCGAAGCAGCAGCAGCTTATCGTAACGTTCACTTACTCAGGCACGTACTGACGGTAAACTTCTGACATCATGTTGTGTTATACACTTGTAACAGTAATATGTTATGAGAGAAGGAGACAAACGCATGTATATGTCAAAATGGCTGTATTTTAGAAGACACGCGAGATCAGCAGTGATCTCACGAGACTAGTGAGAGGTAGGATGATCGAGACTAACGTCACATAACACACCCTCACAACTGTGTCTAACTTGTCAACGACCACTGAGTGTCCCCAAATGTCGACTTTATTACACGACTTTATTAGACACGACTGTAAAAAGTGCCGCGTGTAATAAACAACAGTGTCCGACCGACCTTCACCTTAGTTCACGTCAGACGTATGGCAATGTATCACAAAGTATCAAAAGTCCCCGGAGTGCTAAGTCTGATGTGAGTGATGACGCCACGCCGCGCCTTGTGGCAGTCGTTGAAATGCACAGTGAAACATTTAGTGATAACAGACAGAGGATATTGAGGAACACATAGGACAGTTAACGAGGGTTAATAAGAAATAATATTGTTTGATAAATATGTTCTTATTCCGAGTTCCAATTATGAGGGGCAGGCCTTTAGTAGCATCACTTAATATCTATTGATATAATCACTCTCTATGGGTCATTGTTTGGTCAGTTACAGTAGCAATACTTGAGTTGTATTTTCCCACGGATATAAGAAATACTGGATATACATGGACTAGTTTACAAAGTACCATCTTGATCTTTGTAGCTAGAGTCCAATGTATATCATAACTGAAATTGTATTAAGGAATAATTGTTTCATCTATATAAAATCAGTGAGCAATAAATATGTTTATATTTTGTTCGGATATAAGGAACGCCCACTTAGAAAGAACAACTTCGTAATCCCATTCTGCAGTGTTGTATATTGCCACGGTTATATGGAGCAGTTTCACAAACATGTTCCGTGTAGCGAGAGTGTAGTGGATATCATACGACTGATGTGATATTCTTGACAAATTGGTTTACAGACTGTGAACCGGAGGGGACGATAACGACGAGATACGGCTGAATACACTGCTGGCGACGAACGTTTGAAACACAAGTCCGGGCTGATGGCGATGAAAATTGAAATCCAAGGTTTATGAACTCACATCTAGTGCACTGGACATTCATCTAGAATGATCCCACACGTACTATACACGACTGCCATAAATTGTACTCGGTGAACAGCTGACACACATATGTCAGTATCACAACAAAGTGTTGTTGATTCCCCGTCACAAATCGCCCAGCACAGCCTCAAACAGTGTCTCATACTGGTGACAAACATTTTAGCAGACCCAGTGAATGTATTTGGCCTCTCACAATAACACGTCTGCTTCATGTTTCACGCTCTGATATTATAGTATGTAGTACTTGTTTGTTGCTGTTATTATTTTCCTGAAGATGAAAGCCGTTGGTAGCAGATTGAGACAGGCAGACTTGTATAGAGAGAATGAGTGAGGGGAGACAGGCAGACTTGTATAGAGAGAATGAGTGAGGGGAGACAGGCAGACTTGTATAGAGAGAATGAGTGCGGGGAGACAGGCAGACTTGTATAGAGAGAATGAGTGAGGGGAGACTGGCAGACTTGTATAGAGAGAATGAGTGAGGTGAGACAGGCAGACTTGTATAGCGAGAATGAGTGAGGGGAGACTGGCAGACTTCCTGACTCGAACGAACGGCGCATTATAACGAACTACAACACGGAGAAGTGAGAGAACAACCGCCATGTTTTAGTCCTGGTGTAAGACCACATTTAGATTTTACATAGGCGGCCATTATAACGTTTCTTTCATTTCTTGCAAAATTTGTCATACAATTTTCTAAAAAAATTCACAGCATATTTAACCTCCATTGTCACAACTGCTGTTGAAAATTTGTAAAATTCTCACCTCATTTTAAAAAAATCCACCCAAACCTGACACCCCTCAATTTCGCTCCAATCTGGTGACAGATTTTGAAATATTGGTGCGTTCTGCAAAATAGACACTGTGCGAATACGCGAGCGACTAGCGTATATTTATTGCTACTTCGTGAAAAATCTAATGCAGTACTACATTCAGTATTCACTGGACTAACATGTGCTCGAAAACAATTCACACATCACATAAAAACGGTATTTTCAAGGGCACTCTTCCGGTCGGTAATGGCGAACGAATCGTTCATGTGGTCTTACCCCAAATAGTGTAATAGTTAGTTTCAGAATACCCGTGGCTCCACTGTGTGACCAGCTGATGTGGACAGTTTTCATGCACGTGGCAAATGGCCATAACCTTGCCGCCACCAAGCGACTAACTATTGAGTTGTTCGTATTTGTAATAACATCCTTCCAGTCGAAACATCGTAGCGATCTTTGGGGCTAAGTTCGCGACTACTGATTCACAGGCAGGCACATTACACAGCAACTGATATGTGGTACATATTTTTATCCACAACTACCTCATGTGTTCCGAGTGTGTTTTTTACTAATTTTGTTGCTGACTGAAATGTGTGTTACAAATTGTAAGTGTATTACCAATGTTATTACTGACATTTCAATGTATAGGTGAATGAACAATTTTCGTTTTTAATACAATCCTAGTAAAGCTATTGAATCTTGATGTCTTGCAGTGTGTGTTATTCTTATTCAGGACCAGTTGAGCTGATTTGTATTTAATGGCATTGTCATGAATAGCCAAGATATATAGTTACTACTTAATCATCTGTAGAATTACTGGCAGTGACTAATATGTGTTCAAATCAACCGAGAGGTGTCACTGCAGTTTGTGGCTCCACCGATTTACACCGCTAAGATAATGTAATCCTTAATTTTCATAGTGTATATATACATAGTTCTTCGAATATCCCTTTGTGTGTGTGTGTGTGTGTGTGTGTGTGTGTGTGTGTGTGTGTGTGTGTGTGTGTGTGTGTGTGTGTGTGTGTACTTATTGGTATCATTATGTTGTAATCTAGGCGTAGTAATACTAGAAAGCAACAGGAGGTTGGGGGCCAGTCAAGTTTTTGCTATAAGCTGCCGTTGAAGAATAGATCGATCTCTACTTCGAGGATTCGATATCCACAGCCACGGGTAGCCGCACGTCTGACGGGACAGGGGCTTTTTTGTGTGAATAAAACGTTAAAGTCTGAAGAGTCTCGCATCGTGACAACTGGTGTCGGAAGTGGGGATCGCCTTGCAAGAACAAGTCGGCATTGGAAGAAAAGACCCTGTCGCACAGTCGTATAGACCTGGGTGGGCTACTTGTAATTAGCAATCAGTGGAGGTGTGTAATTTGGTCTATATTTCTGTGTTATGATTCAGGTGGTGTGAGTTATGCCGTAATTATCATCAGGTGGATGTGTGTCATTTGGTTTATATCTGTATAGCAGACCTGCCTACCATTCCGGATTGTCCGGAATCATTCCGGAAATACACCTCAAATTACGGTATTACTGCGAGGGATGAAAATATTACGGATTCTTTCGTTGTCACAATGATTGTCAATAACGTCTGTATTCCTCAAATTTAGCTTCACTTTATTCAACAGGTGGCAGCTTCTGCTTGTTGTGACATGGTTTTTCATTTGCTGCTTCTGGTCGTAATCTGACCAATAGGAAACAGGGTTACGACAAATTCGCATTTCCGCGCTCATGGCGCTTAAACAAAACGAAGTCACAACTCACGCGGCACGAAATGATGCCGGGGATCGAAACGGCACCACTACCAGCCAAGAAGAAACGTGTACTGCAAACGTTTATAACAGCATGCACGCAGACATGGCCCGTATTGTAAAGTTTAAAGACGGGGTGGGCTTTACATACTGCCGGATACGCGAAATTTATTTTCCTATTTCACATGGTCACTGACACTGGTGGCCGGGATATTTGCAGGTATTGACTACGTCGTTAGACTAGTACTAGTGACAGAGTAGTGGGTGTTGTACTTGTAGTGTTAGGCCAACTGACTATACTAAGACTAAGTTAGTGTATTTATTGAAATTAGGCTATCATTTACAGCCTATAATACAGGGATAGGCTTATATACTAGAGTTGAGTAGACTAGAGTCTAGACGATGTCGATGACTAGCGTAACGTAATGGTTTTGCCGTCCCCCGGCATGACTTTGTCTTTGATCTAGTCAAGCTACTATACTGTATAGTCTATAGCCTGGCCCTAGATATACCGGCTACTAATAGTAATCCTAATGACACCACAAACAGACAATGACGTGATGCATTGTTATAATTTGTTTTGTAGTCAGCATGCTGTTTTTGAAATTTACATTAAATCAGAATTACAAAGTGCATAGACTCGTTTACATTGCAGTTACGCTTCTTCACGTTTGATTTCCATCAATGCTGGTTATGAACATCTACCTTACCTTGTTAACTGAACGCTTCAAAACACCTCATAGTTTATTAGAGACAATTATGTTTTGGGTGCAACTATCGTCATAGTCACAGTATTAAAGTATTACTGACCGTGGTGTTCTTTTCGTGACAACATCTGACACGGTTCTGAACTATTACTGACAGCAAGCCTATATTCCTAAAAAATCAGTGTAAACGGGAAGATGGATTACTGACAGGAAGTTTTTGGGGTAGGCAGAGCTGGCATAGTGATTCTAATTGTGGTTATTCTCACGGTTGTGCGTATATGGTAATAGTATCTCCTCAGTCAGCTGACACCTGTCATTTACATTTAGTTTATTTTACATTTGCTTTCCCTACTATTTCCCTTATCACCCAAACACATTATGACAGACGAACGGATTGCGCAATTGATCGCCCGGTCGAATGCTGTTTTGGCAGCAACCTTGGTCGAGGGCCCCACCTGTTCCTACCATAAAACTGACAAAGTTTCTGGGGTACCCCAGCAGGGTTAGAGAGCCGACAGTGTCGGAATGGCTCGATGATTTCGAGGTGAATGCGCGCCAGGCAGGGGTAAGGGTTGCGGATCGGGCAATGCTCGATCACCTGGGAGGATGTGCTCGAGAGGAGGTGTTATGCCATTCCGAGGCAGTAAGGTTGGACTACAAGTCCTTAGTGGACTTGCTTGTCTTGAGGTTTGGTCCGCCAGAGTCTGTGCCGTCGCTGAGCGCAGCATTCCAAGCGCGAATGCAGATGGATGGCGAGACATTAGCTGATTACAGCAGAGTTCTCATGCGGCTGCATAGCCGCATGGAGAAGGCCGCGGTCACCAGGGCAGAGGGCGATGCGCTGGCTCTGCTATTGGATAATGCCCTGAAAGAGCAGTTTGTTAGGGGTGTGAGGGAGCAGTCTGTTCTGTATGAACTCCGGCGGATTGCGTTGAATTCCGCCAAAAAGTAATTCCTCGACCTGCGGGATAAAGCGCTCTGTCTGCTGCAGGAGCATGACGAGAAGCATCGGACCATGCGAGTGCGTGGGGCCGAGGTGGGTCAGGAGGAGTACCTGGTCGACCAGGTGCAGGTTCCTCACATGCGTGGGCGAGAACCAGATAGGTAGATAAAATGTGGTCGCAGGTGCTGCAGTCACAGCAACAGCTGCAAACGCAAGTTATGCAACTGGTCTCACAGCAAAGCCAGACGGCTAGCCAGTTGCAGGTGATCTTGGACGGTTCTCCGATCTAGTAGGCTACCTCGGTTGGCAGCACCGGCCAGAGCAGCAACCTCGACCAGGCCCAACCCCCGTGACGGTTTGTGCTTTTATTGCAAAGAGCAGGGTCGCTTCATCAGGGAGTGCCCGAAAAAAAGGGACGCGGAGTCGAGAAGGTGAGCAGAGCAGAGTCGAGCCCAGGGATCTGCCCTACCGACTCAGTCGGAAAACTAGTCGCCTCCGCTACAGTGGGCAAACTGGTGGAGGCCGTTGCGTTTGTGCCCAAGCATAGGGAAGGAAGTCGCATATGCGGAACAGGCTGGTGAGCCAGAGGTTTGTGAAAGTGTGGTGGTCAATCAAGTGATGTCCAGGGGTGCGTTATTAGAAAAGCTGGTGGCGAAGAGTCCCACAGCAGAAATAGAGATATGTGGAGTCCCCATAGGTTGTGTGTTGGACACTGGAGCCGAGACATCATTGATGCCCTCCTCTTTTTATTATGAGCACCTTACCGGTATGGTAGAAGGGCTACAGAATGTGGGCACATTTCTTAAAATTTGCGGGGTAAATGACCTCTATGTGCCAAATGAAGGGTAATTGGATATCCCAATTACAATATTTGGACAAACCATGAAGGCAAGCTTCTTTGTGAAGCAAGAGGCAGCAGAGAGTGCTGTTGGTAGGAGCGCCGAATACCCGGTGATTCTAGGGTGTAACATCGTCCGGGCCATAGCCGAAAAGTCTATGGAGCCAGTTGGTCCATCAAAATGTGATTAGCGACTGGCTTTGCGGTGGATCGAGCTCGAGTCGGGAGGAGAGACTGGCTGTGAAGGCAGGGAGTCAGTTGTTGTCGGGACAGATAGTGTGGCTGACTGCCCACCTGGCCACAGTGGTGACACAGGTGAGGAGGAGTGTCAGCTAATTACAGTGACAAGTGAACTGATCATGATCCCACCAGGGGAAATGATTGTTCTGCAGTGTTGTGTCGGTCAAGAGGCCGCATCTCTGGAAGGGAAACCAGTGTTGCTGCAGGCAGTAGACAACGCAGATGCGCAACTATGTCTGGTGGGAGGGGTGCAGTGCATCAAAGATGGTATGTTGGAGGAGCTTGTTGCAAATCTCGAGACTGTAACTCTTCACGCAGCAGCCAGCATGTTGACAGTCCAGGAAGTAGCTGTCACCAATCAGGTGGTGATCTCACCAACACCAGATGCATTGAACGTCTCTGTACAGCAGGTGTTGGTAGAAAGTGGTGGTGTAACATCCCCATTGACACATGAGTTGAAATCGGGCGATCAAGATCAACCAGACGAACAGGTTGTCTTTTCCTTTCCAGATGGGTCACAGTACACTCTGCTTCCTGGACTCAGTCTAGATGGGTTGGAACCGGATCATGCGATACAAGTGACAGCATTGGTTAGGCAGTATAATTCTGTGTTCTCCAAAGGGCCACTCGATGTTGGGCGTTGTGATCTGATACCACACGAGAACAGAGATACTGATGCAGCCCCGGTTCATGCTGCCTACCGTCGTGTTCCGCCACACATGGTCGATGAGTTGAAGCAGTTATTGCAGGGCTTTTTGGATCAAGGACTTATCCGCCGTTCGTTCAGCAATTATGCCAGCGCTGTCGTTCTGGTCAGGAAGAAATCAGGTGCTTCGCGTCTACGTTTTAGTTACAGGCATTTGATCTCCAAATGTCTCAAAGACGCATTTCCTCTGCCGTGCATCAATGAAACATTGGAAGCCATGAGTGGGGCATGCCTATTTTCCTCGTTAGATTTGGCGTATGGTTACTTCCAGGTAACAATGCACCCTGAGTCCATTGCAAAGACAGCTTTTCGTGTACCACGGGACTTGTGTGAGTTCACGCGGATGCGTCAGGGATTGATGAACAGTCCTAGCATTATTATCGACGGTATGTGTCAGGTTTTGCCAAGATAGCTGCCCCTTTGCATGTACTGACAGGCAAGGAAGATGAAAAAGGGCGGAAGACAACAAAGACATTGGAATGGTCTGAGGAGGAGGCTGCTGCATTTACCTCTTTGAAACAGGTCCTGTGTCGCGACCCAGTGCTGACCTATCTCCGGTTTGACCGTGACTGTACTGCAAGTTGATGCCTAGTTAAAAGGACTGGGAGCATGCCTTTCCCAGGTCGATGGCAACGGTATGTTGCGGCCAGTGGCATTTCCTAGTCGCGGCTTGAGGGGGGTAGAACGTAATTACCCTGACTTTTCCAGCTTCATGCATAGTGTATACGGACCATAAACCCCTTGCACACTTTAAAACTGCCAATCTGGGAGCAACCGAGCAGAGGTGGGTGCCACAGCTTGCCTCATTTGACATGGAGGTGCCGTACCGATTGGGGAAGACTAACCAGTGTGCTGACGCATTGAGCCGTTGCCGAGCTAATATGTCAACTGAGGAGACAACAACTGTGCTCCATCTTGCAATGGACAGCACTGCCGTCCCTAAAGAGATCATGGGAAGTCAGTCTCATGACTTAAGACTGGCATAGCTCACAATGTTGGAGGGTGGACTTACACCGGCGATGTTACCGTCTTACAGCCCGGAACAACTGTCAAAGATGCAGTGTGAGGATCCGGTGCTTGGAGACTTGTGGGGGCGGTGGAACGCCGGATGGGAACCTGGTCAAATGGCTCCGAGTGATGGCTTGGATCAATGAATGGCCAAATCTTGCTAAAATAGATGGTGTCCTCTATCGGATTGCACGTGACTCTGTGCATGGTTCCGTCTACCAGTTGCTGGTGCCAACAGTGTTATGTACGATTGCATTGCAGGCTGTGCATGAGCAATGGGGTCACCAAGGAATTGGTCGATCCTATGGGCTGCTGAGAGCTTGATAATATTGGCCGGGCATGAATCGAGATGTCAGAGAGTATGTGCGGAAGTGCTTTCAGTGCACTGTCTCAAAAGCACAAACCCCTATTGTCCGTCCGCCCATGCGCCACCTACTGGCTTTTAATCCCATGGAGCGTCTGGCAATTGACTTCCGGAAGTTAGACCGTGGTCAACGCGGATTCGAATTGGTTCTGGTAATGACGGATTCATTCACCAAGTTTGCACAGGCGGTGCCGTGCAAGGATCAGACTGCCCCTGTGGTAGCTAAGGTGCTGCGTGACCACTGGTTTGGATGTTATGGTATCCCAGTACAGTTACACTCAGACGAGGGTCGTAACTATGAGAGTGAACTGATCCGAGAGATATGTGGTTTGTATGGTATGCAAAAAACACGCATCAGCCTTTACCATCCACAGGGCAATGGGCAGACGGAACGATTTAACCACACTCTTTGTTCCCTGATCAAGTCACTTGGTACGACAGAACGTAGAAAATGGCTAGAGGCATTGCCCCATCTGGTGATGATCTACAACACAACCCCGCATAGTGTTACTGGTATATAACCATACACACTGATGTTCGGGCGTAAGGCAGTGGATCAGCTGATCAACAACACCAAGACTCAACTGGAACGAGGACTATGTGCAGGAGTAGGCTAACATGATTTGTCGGGCATAGTCCGTTGAAAATGACTGTCTGATGAAGGCAGCAGATGCTGACAAGCAAAGATGGGACAGTCGAGCCCATGCAGATCCGATCCCGGTGGGTCATCGGGTGTTGCTGAAGCAGTGTGCCTTCACGGGCAGACACAAACTCAGCGACCTCTATCGTGAGGTCAGTTATGTGGTGGTGAAGGCTGACCAGAACCTGTACGAGATTCGCGGAGGACCAACCAAGTGGGTGAATCGGAAACTACTGGTTCAGGACCCACGAACTGGCTCGCATCGCATGATAACCCAGTTGGATTGGATATCCTGCCCGTGGTAGAGCCCAGTGATTCTGGCAGTACCGAGAGTGGGCCCGAGACCTCGTTGCAAGCAGCTGGGGAGACAGCTGATCCATCGTCTCCCAGGTTTGTGTGTCGTCGGTCAGGCCGTTCCAACAAGGGTCAAAACTCAAACCCTGCACACTTGCCCAGGTCTGGGTATTGATGTTGATCGAGTGTGGCAAGAGGTGTACATTCGGTATATAGATAAAATAGGATGCCGAGGTAGTTGCCTGCACGAGCGAGACGCGACTTCGCCTTTTCACTTACACATTTTGTTAGCGCTGTGGTAGCAATGTTATCTGCGCTGTGATTGGTTGCTGACAAGTAAACAAGCGCACGCGGCAATCGCGCGAACATCTGTTGCGTATAAACGCGATCGTGGGTGCATAAATTCAGTTTTGACTGCGAATCGTAACAGTACTAACATATTCAAAACTTGTTTGAACATGTTGCATTGACCAATGTATACAGTAAGTCGAAATACAACGTCGTCAGAATCTAGATGGAAAATTCGTATTAGAATGAGAGAGTAAACAGTCGAAAAGGGGACATTGTTTCGACTACGATCGCCTACACGGCTATAGTCTATTATAAAGCATAGTTTTTTTACCTTGCACAGACAGGGTTATCATTATTATATTTATTAAAATAAGCATTTATTTGCATTCATATTACATAAATTATATTTTCACGATTCATTCATCTGTCTTTTGAAGTTAAAACTGAATATATCACATCAAAACCAAAGGCAAATGCATGTAGACTTCAATATTTTAATCATTAATATGCACATTAATAAAAAACATGAACTATTTACAATTTATTCAATGAGTTAATTAATATCTACAGTACGTTTCACCATCCAGTAACCCATAAAATGTCACAAGGCACAAAATATAACATATTATACACTTGTTCCGTGCGCTCATCAAAATACAAAAAAGGTTATTCTGCCTGCATGCAGACCTACAGCAATGTAAGGCAACACATCATACTAAAAACTTTATTCATTCATCTATCGTTTGGAATAAAAAATTAATCGATAAAACATACATTACCCCACATGTGCCTGAATCTCAAGGATGTCATGGACACATATATCCTTGTTTACTGCATAAGACATACTTACGAAGCTACTAGAATTATAGTAGGCTATTATAATAGCAGATGGTTTCTTTTACGAGAGATGACCGACATTGTTGTAGCTAATCCATTAAGGTGGCTGCACCGGCTATTATATGCTTCTTTTGAATTAATCATTTCTAATATAAGTTTTGAAGATAAGCTAACCATTTTTTCTCAGGGTTTGCCTCAGATACAAAACAATACTCCAGACCAAAAAGAATTGATTTTTTTATGTTGTTTAGAGATATTTAAATGTGTTTAAAAACAATTAAAAAATATGTCAAAAATCACCTTAAAATGGCATATTATTTCATTTTGAGAAACTCCCCAAAAGAAATTTTTTTATGTTTGTAATTACAAACATGTTATTGACATTCCTACGAGTCTTTTTGGTAAACAAACGCATATTAAGTTTGATACAGCTTCATAAACATTTTGTTACAATGTTGAAAGACAGCAAAAATCCGTACTGCATTTTTAGCACGACCCCTTCACCAAACATAAAACCATCTCGTTCAATTTTGGGTAAACACAAGTCGAGTTCATATGCGAAGTTATGGCTTTGTAAGTATTGTAGTTTTTTATATAAAAAAGTTACATTAAGTAATACTTCCTGGTTGTTACCAATAATAAAAGTGTCACCAGATGCTTGTTTTTTGCTTAGAAATGTTACTTTTTTTACTGGCATGTGGCTTATTACAACACAATTTGTTAGACACTTCTATTACTAAGATTTCCCCCCAAGGTTTTCCCGTAAGTTGTCTCATGATATTGTGTTACGAAGGGCCAAGTTTTGAACTTGTTGTGGTAGACAAGATTGATTGACACCTGCTGGGGTCAGTCACGTGTCACTGCAAATGGCGGCTGAGGTCTGGCATTATCGGAGAATTAACAACACTATTTACCAGTATTTGGTGATTTGACAGCGTGATGTATTTAGGTAATTATAATACAACAGCATAGTGGCATGAGAATAACCAGACTATTATGATCTGCATTCATGATGAATGAATTTATGTTTGAACTGGGCTGACGCACACGTGATCGTCACTATGGAAACATCGTCAGTTTCCAAGAATCTGAAGGGACTTTCCACAGACGCACTAAAATGCTAGTTTTTAAAGGACTGATTGGTGACATATGGTGATAGTGCCCTGGTTTTTTAATAGTACACATGTTCATACTAACACCTACTAATGTTCTATGAAGAAAAAAATAAAGAAATCAAGTGCCGGTGCAGCTACCTTAAATTAACATACATGATTATTTGAACCTATACATGCTAGTAATACTCAATAGTTGGAAGCAATAAACAATGAAACATTGATCCATACAAGTCTGCATCGCTTGTCACATACAATACTCATTCTCAGTTCACTCTTCAATTTAACATAATGTCTATTTCTTCGACATTATTCAACTCGACATTAACTTACACAAGGCTAGCTTGTAAAGTACAATATGAATATACAGTGTGTGTTCATAATAATTACGTGGATATGATTAACACTAAGTACTGTATTATTCAATACCTCACAAATAAACATGCAAATATTATCATACTCACTCCCACAGTCTTATAATGAGTAAACATTAAAACAGTTCATAAATTACGCAAATGAAAAAGCCATTGTTATATGCCTATTAGAGTTTGATAAGACTATTTGTCTAAGTAAAACATGTACCAATTGTGTTAATTAAAGCTAGCAATCAAGACCTGCAGACATAATGAATCAATATTTTTTCCTAAAGCAATATTTTGTGTGGACCTGCTCGTCTTTTCTTCACGACATTGTCATCTTTGGCGAACTCATGTTCAGCCACACGTCTTGCATTGACAGGTCGGCCCATCGACACACTTTTTGAGCAACGACCCAGTGCTTGGCGCCTTCTCGCAGTAGCTGTTGGCTGTACTTGTATCGCCCCTCTATAAACAAGTAAATTATTGAATACCGAGGTGAGGGCGTTTCAAATGTATACCATTATACAAACTCTCCCAAATCAATAATTTGTACCCAGCGGGCAAACTGACGTTGTAACGACGTTGTTTCGACGTCAGGCACCGACGTCGAAACAACGTCGAAAACACATTGGATTTGAAAGTTGTATCAACGTCGGGTATCGACGTTATTCCGACGTCGGGTGACGACGTTGTTCCGACGTCGGGTGACGACGTTGTTCCGACGTCGGGTGACGACGTTGTTCCGACGTCGGGTATCGACGTTGTTCCGACGTCGAGTGTCGACGTTGTTCCGACGTCGGGTGACAACGTTGTTCCGACGTCGGGTGACGACGTTGTTCCGACGTCCGGTACTGACGTCGAAACAACGTCGATACCCGACGTCGGAACAACATCAGTTACCGACGTCGTTCCGACGTCAGGTACCGACGTCGAAACAACGTTGAAAACAAGTTGTATCAACGTCGGGTGTCGGTGTCGTTCCATGTTGTATCAACGGCTAGTTCAGGGAGCGTTTTTGTTGTAATGTAGTTTTTGTCATGTTTCAAACTAGTATGCATAACTGGGCTCACTGTGGAGCTTACGATGAACATGCAGGTCCTAAGCTGAAGGGGAGACACCTCACCTAAAAAGTAAATAAAAAATACTGTAATCACCATATTCTGACAGCTTTCTATATTAGCTGTCAATAAAGGTCACAAACTATCTAAACAAATTTGTGGAATATCTTGGGAGTATTGTTATTTGTTCGAATTTATAACGGTATAATTTTGAAAAAAAAAAATACTTTCAAATGTTTTAAGGTTTAGTGATGACTGCGACAACAAAAAATATCCACAATTGCGCAATAAAATAAAATATTACTATGTCAGCGTATCTATACAATTAAAAATAAAGATATTCATTATGTCGTGGTACAAATCACATCATTTTATTTCGTACAAATAAAACAATTATTAAAATTAAATTAAAACACTACCAACTACACAAGCACGAATTTTATATAGCTGTGAGCCTTCCGTCCACCACCTCCACCCCGGTCTGATGCATATTTAAGGCATGCAGAGACGGCTGCAGTGACCTCCGTCTCCGTTCCGACCTGGTTCTTCAGGACACTTGCTGAAACATAATATTCATCACAGGATTGAAATCTTGTACGTTTGAATATCACACCCTTTAAGCATAATCAATATAATTTTGTTGTGCCCATATGGTAGAGAAGGTCTTACTGAGTAAAAATATACTGACATTTTTTCTGACCGACCCCCCGTTTCCATGGTAACAAGCAAAACGGCCGCCAAAATACAGCACATCTAAAAATTTTAAACTTTGGAAGTACCAATGATATGGCAATCTGGCTTGGATTGTCGTGAATTTTCAAACTATGTAATTGTGAATGTAACATTTTTAGACACATTTTGGGATATTACACCAAAGATAAAGCATAAAACCAAAATGTTTTTATACAGATTGTTGAGATTATTAAAGAGTACGCAGTAATCCAAACCAAACAAAGAATGACCGCATTGATTGCTTGTAAGAGCCACACCTCATCCATCAATAAACGTGTTTTAGAGATGTGTATTTGTTATAAAAGGTATCTTTACTGAAACATACAAAACTACTGAAATATGCAAGAAACACATTTGAAGAATTTTTTCTCAGAAGCCATCATTCTAGCTGTCATATATGCCCTTAATTCTGGATTTATATATAGTTTATCAAGCTATACTGAAACTTTGTTTTTGTGAACAAATTTTGACACATTAAATAAATAAATTATGCTTGATTCACCAATCCGCATGCTCCATTAATCCAGCCAAAAATCATTGATAAATGTGAAATAGAAAGAATTACACTGATCACTGACGTATGGCTTAGGTAGGTGTAATCATTTACTATGCTAGACATAGCATATTTCTTACCTCTTTGGTTTGGTGACAAAGCAAGTGATGGTAGTGATGGTAGCCGCTTCATAGGAGGTTTCGGCAAGAAGACCTTACTTTAGAGGTATCAAAGATTGAAACAAAAATAAAAAACACAAACTTACGGGTTTACTAAAAAGGCATTCTTTTGAATTATTGAAGTAGCTGATTATGAATGAATATGGTAACTTGTGAAATCCAATTGCAGTGCTGACATTTAGCATTCAACGCAAGATGTTTGAGAGAACAGAAGTACTTCTATGTACTTACTACAACTTTCCCTTGTACTCTTCAGAGTGACCTCCTGGTCGGAGCTAGACTCGTCGAGAGAATCTGGAAAAGTATAACTCTCATTATACATGTACATATATTTTCATATAACTACTTCTTTTAGTAAGTATTGCTATTCAGTGCTTCACGTTAGAAAAAAATCAGGCGAGCGATAAACCACTCGCTTAAATAAGCCAAATAATTTAGGCGAGCGATTTATTAGTTTTGTTTTTAACCAAATGGTGGTGTTCGTTTTTCGGTCTTGTGATGCCACTGCCCAGTCGTGTCATGGCGTATTCGGGGCTAGCCGCAGCGGTATCTGTTATATAAGGTTAATTTGAACAGGTTAGTTCGGAACATCAAGCTTTTGGCATAACTTGAAAAGGTACATATTGACGAAGAGATATTTAACTGACGCAGGAAGTATAGCGATATGATTAAGTCGTTATTGGGACGAAGTCCGATGAACGCTTGTTGTCTGCACTGGCCACCGCCACTCAAGGACACTGGGATCGCGATACTACCTACCTATAATAACTTTAAACATACCAGTCATACAATCTGTGTATGTCTTCCTCTTTGATTTCCTCTTCTCATCCTCATCGCTGACGTTAAGGTAAAATCATATCGATCGCACTCCTTTTTATCATCTGAAACGAAACAATGGTGAATTAATTTATTCCAATGCACAGTAAAACAATCACAAATCTATATTTTGCAAAGCCCAACCTGATTTGGATACCAAAAACCATTTAAACGCCTAAAGTCACCAGGATATATTTAATGACATAGTATTGCCAGAGAAGTAACTGTCACAGATTAAAAAATGTAATTAACTCTAATAACAAACTTTTGAATAAATACATGTCAAAATATGTTAGCGACATGTTATTTAAAATCAAGGTTTTGTATGTCATTTATAACGATTAAACGTCAGGTCACACATTGTGAGAAATGCAATTTAGCTAGGCACAGGTTTCAAATTACTGTCACATTTGCAACTACATAGTCACAACTTCGAGCCATACAGTTACCTGATGTTATCTTGCATTTGACCAAAGGGAACTGCAACCACTGGTCAGTTGGTGTCGCCCGCTCTCTTTATCTTATGTTTGTGGCATCTTTGACGGGTGGCCAATAAACCATCCTCTTCTCCCTGTTGATCCAGCATTGTGTAGGGGGTCATTAAAATACCATTAGTAAGCAGGGGCAGAAGTAATGGGCCCAGGGCAGTCATTGCCCATGCAGCTCAGCCTCACATCCATGCCTAAAGCTGTGAGCACTGACCATCTCAAACTAGCCAATGGGTAACTCTCATAATCCCACCGCTACTTAACTACAGCTTCTAAAATGACTACCACGTGTGTGTGACATGTGCCCGTGTCCACTGTGTATAACAGTCGACTTTGTACGTCACCTTGAGAGCAATCTTATCTGACCGCCCTTTCTGTTATCTGCTAATGGAATAGAAAGATGTCACATTGTGCAGATGACTTGTGACAGACCCAGCCTTGTCATATGTTACTACACAATATAACATTAATGAATACAAGGTATATATATAATATATATATATATATACATATATATATATATATATAATTTTGGAACATTTTGTGGAGAAAGGGTGGATACACTTAAGAGTGGTGACGTGTACATGGAAATCATATTTTGGAAAAATTTATATAAATCTGGTTGTTTAAATTTTTCACGTCGGATAACAAGTACCAATTTGCCGTTCGAGAAAAAAATATATTATTTGAAAAGTTTATTTATGGTGATCATAATGTTTGGGTTGTTGATGCCAATTGGGCATATCTTTCTAATGAACCTTTTGTTATCATTCGGTATAGCTAGGGTTTAAAATCAATACATGGGTGAGTTTTGTTAACATTGTACCAATTGCAAAAAAACGGACGAGATTGCATTCCGTGGTCCATAATTTGAACCCAATCCATGGCGGATGTGTACAACGTATATAAAACGTAATTCTCGACACATAGCTGGATGGTCACTGGCGGACGTGGCGATAGCGCAATATTGTTACGTTGTTGCTACGTATTGGTACACGTTTGTAGAATGCGTGTATAGAACGTACATATAAAACATAATTCATAATGTTACGAAACCATTACCAGTTTCCCCAGTTCCACACTTGAATGAACAGGTGAATTCACGTGAATAGTCGATCCACTAGCACCGTACGTACCAGTGTCCTCAGTTCCACACGTGAATGAACACCTGAATTCACGTGAATACTCGTTCTCCTACAACCGCACCAGTTTCCACAGTTCTACACGTGAATGAACACCTGAATTCACGTGAATACTCGTTCTCCTACAACCGTACCAGTTTCCACAGTTCTACACGTGAACGAACCCCTGAATTAATGTGAATACTCATTCCGCTAGAACCGCACCAGTGCCCCCAGTTACACACGTGAACGAACATGTGAATTCACGTGTGTAATCGTTCCCCTATAACCGTACCAGTTTCCCCAGTTACACACGTGAATGAACACGTTAATTCACGTGATTACTCGTTCCGCTAGAACCGTACCAGTGTCCCCAGTTCTACACATGAATGAACACTTGAATTCATGTGAATACACCTTCCACTACGACCGTACCAGTTTCCCCAGATCCACATGTGAAAGAACACGTGAATTCACGTGAATACTCGTTCCGCTAGAACCGTACATGTGTCTCCAGTTTCACACCTGAATGAACACCTGAATTCACACGGATACTCGATAAAATGCATGTGATTTACTGAACGACACAATTATTAAGTATAAACAGTTTGACAATTTTTTTTGTACTGAAAATTGTATAAATTATGTATTTGAAAACGCCACCCACGCCAATTCAAGCGGGACCAGACAATAAGCGGGACCGTTTAGAAACTATAAATAAAACAAAACATTTGCAATTGCATTTGAATAATCTAATTTGAAACACTTGCATTTGAATATAGTTTCAAACACTTAAATGGCATATTTGCATTTGGCTAAGCTAAAACACTTGCATTTGCATTTAAATGCCTTTAAATGCCATCGAGGGGATGCTGTTGGAAATGTTTTGCCTCTGCGCCGCCTAGCTATTACTGCATGGAATGGGGGCAGAAAACCATATATGTCTGTCCTCCAACTGTACACACCTTTTACAGTAGAACAAAATACACATTAGTCGTCTCATAAAATTTTAATTTCCACCCGCCACTGACGCTCGCCACAAATACAAACATTCCCGTTCATATTTAATGGGGGGGGGGGTGCAACCATGTCTGCCGCTGGAGAAATTACAGCTAAGGAGGCATCTGCCAACTCTGCCTCCTGTTCCCCCGCCTATATGTTCATATGTTCCCCGTTTACAAAATCTTCGGTTTTAGCTGCCGACATGATTTAAACGTCGTTGCACCAGATGTCAATGTCATTATAAAGTTGTTAACTACATCCGACGTCAAAACGACGCCTGCGCAGCGTTGATGACCCGACGTTATACATAGACACGGATTTGGTTGTCGACGTCATTTCAACGTCGTGATAACGTTAAGTTTCGATGCCCTTACAACGCTAATGACCTTACGTTTTCAAGACGTCAGTTTTGGTTGTCGACGTTATTTCAACGTCGTGTTTCGACTTCCTTACCACATTGATGAGTTGACGGTGTAAAGACGTCGGATTTGGTTGTTGACGTTATTTCAACATCGTGACAACGTCAAGTTTCGACATCCTTACAACGCTGATGACCCTATAGTATATGTTGTCAAGACATCAGTTTTTGGTTGTCGACGTTATTTCAACGTCGTGATATATAATAACTTCGTGTTTCGACTGCCTTACAACGTCGATGAGCTGACGTTGTAAAGACGTCGGATTTGGTTGTCAACGTTATTTCAACGTCGTGACAACGTCAAGTTTCGACGTCCTTACAACGTTGATTACCCGACGTTGTAAAGACGTCGGATTTGGTTGTCGACGTAATTCCAATGTCATGATGACGTCGCGTTTCGACGTCCTTACAACGTCGATCACCCGACGTTGTAAAGACATCGCATTTGGTTGTCGACGTGATTTCAACGTTGTGATAACGTCTGTGTTTCGACGTCCTTACAACGTTGATTATCCGACGTTGCAAAGACGTCGGGTTTGGATGTCGACGTGATTTCGACGTCGCGACAACGTCAGGTTTCGACGTCCTCACAACGTTGATTACCCGACGTTGTAAAGACGTCGGATTTGGTTGTCGACGTGATTTCAACGTCGTGATAACGTCGTGTTTCGACGTCGTCACAACGTTGGTTACCCGACGTTGTAAAGACGTCGTATCTGGTTGTCAACGTTATTTCAACGTCGTGGCAACGTCAAGTGTTCGACGTCCTTAAAACGTTGATTACCCGACGTTGTAGCGACATCGGATTTGGTAATCGACGTTATTTCAACGTCGTTATAACGTCGCGTTTCGACGTCGTCACAACGTTGGTTACCCGACGTTGTAAAGACGTCGTATCTGGTTGTCAACGTTATTTCAACGTCGTGGCAACGTCAAGTGTTCGACGTCCTTAAAACGTTGATTACCCGACGTTGTAGCGACATCGGATTTGGTTGTCGACGTTATTTCAACGTCGTTATAACGTCGCGTTTCGACTTCCTTACAACGTCGATGATCCGACGTTGTAAAGACGTCGGATTTGGTTGCCGACGTTATCTCAACGTCGTGACAACGTCAAGTTTCGACGTCCTCACAACGTCGAAGAACCGACGTTGTAAAGACGTTGTATATATGTTGTACGACGTCGCGATGTATATTCAACCAATAATCGACGTCGTACGGACGTCGTGTGCCCGCTGGGTAGTCTTTTATAGCATATTGTAGTGATTTTAAACTGTTTTACACACACTATATATCATGACCCCTATAATTGTAAGTATTGCCATCTGTACGTCAGGCATGAAATTCCAAAAATAATCTAAGAAAATTATCTCCAAAGAACAGTACTCAAACAAATTAACAGCCACTCATACCAAGGCTTTATAAATTATACAAGAAATCATATACTTAGCAAATATGAGTCAGGGTGTGGTATTCCAAATAATCACGAAGGGATGATTAGTTGATATAAATGTACCTGTGCTCAGTGAGTAGAACTGTGTGCGTTCCTCTACAGTGTGGCGTGTAGTCTTTAGCATCAGGTGATGGCTGGTTACCGCATCAATGACTTGGCAGTCCTGCCCTTTGCTGCACTCGCACGTCTTCATCAGCACATTTATGGTGTGGTCGCCGAAGACATAATCGAAGTCGCTGATCTAGAAAATAAATGCAACTGTTTAAATGGGTACTGAAGCACTGTAAATGTGGCACTTTCATCGGTGCTGCATGGGTGGTAGATCGAGCTTTGGTTTGAGCCGAATAATCCACTTTGCGCTCTTATAGTAATTCAGTGTGATCGGCGCTGAAATAGGTCTCGGTTTCCATTTAACCCACTCATCAACAACAACAAAAACTGGCGCAACATTTATCTTATAATATACAATGGAATACTTTATAATATCATGTTGCATCTTCAGTTGTGATGTCATTTCATTAAATTACTATAGTTTCAACCTATGTAATTGTATGACATGAATTACTATAATATTGTTCATGAAAGAGATTACTGATCATAAAAAATACAAACCAGCTTTTCCTTAGACACACACCTACCTTGCGAATGGCTGGATTTGACCTTTGCCTGACCATTTGTCTGCCGGTTGCCGCATCCATAAATTTCCTTGTATAGTACTGATCTAGCCGGAAACTCATGAATTCAATTAGGTGTATGCGCGAGTCCTTTCCAGGATTGTGTCTTTCAATATTCTGAAGGCCGCCTCCACGATGTTGTTTGTATCGTGATCCACGGTCCGGAAGCAATGGGCCCATTCCTCCCTGCGCAACATCAGCTTTCGCAGGTACTTAGCGTACTTGCATTCCACGTCTTTCAGGTTACGATAACTGAACCAATAATAATACCTTTATTCGCACAAAAGATATTTTACATAGAATCAAACAAAAACTACCAAACATTGACGTAGGTCATCAATTTAAAATGACATTAATTAACGTTGAAACAGAATATGCATCCAAATTGACGACAACAAATTAAACATCTAAACTCGGAATGTAAGCTAAATCAGTTAATTACATTATTAGCAAAAAGTTGTTCAATATCAGTATATGAGTATTTAATTATACCTATTAATATAATTTTAATATATAATTTTAGTAAATTGGATAGAAAGTTACAAATTACATTGAGTATAAAGTTTAAACGCGCAGATACATTTTGATTTACATTCTGATGATGTTGTCTTGTGGAAATAACCATGCTAGATAAACCATCAACACACATTTTTGAAACAAATTTTTCAAAAATGTATTGAAGTTTTCAGAAAAAACAATACAAATCGTACTTTTTTTTCCAGATTCTGGTTTTGATTATTCTGTGCAACTTAGCTGGTCTTTAGGCTACGAACACTTCTTCTGCACATGATAAATTTACAGTAAATGGAATTGCATGCCTGTAAAATAGATTTTGATAATTTTCACCCAAACCATAGCCATGATAAATTAAAATACCAATATAGGTATGTACACAAATGATTGCTGTAGCGACAAAAGGGTCAGTGTAACATGCACTTCTTGACCGCAAAGTGAACGTCTGGAATGACAGCACGGTTTGCACCCAACAGAGCATACTCCGCATCACTCGATCTTTGATGAAGGTCGAACTTCAAGACATTGACTGCAGCCATCGGGCCGTATCCGTCGGCAAACAGCTTCAACAATTGTTTAGTGTTCTCACCCGACACATCTCGTTTGGAGAGGAAATGACACGAGAGCGTTGGGTGGTTGTGCAACATTATGCAGCTGTACCACAGAGTGAGTCTCCTACAACACATATAACATCATTTTAATTATGTAATACAAATCAATGCTGACCATCTGATCAATAATGCTATTCTAGCATCATATAAAGCAATGAATAATAAATAGTGTATGTAACAGATTACATTTTAAGCTGGATCAACTTGCAGGTTTATGCCATTGTCATATATGTTATGTATTATATACAATTTAGTGTGTAACTGTTGTTTATCATCTCGATGCAACATCCATACTTAGTAAAACATAATGATGTACCAAAAGAAAATGTAAATAAGTATTTACTCTCAATGAATGATGTAGTGTTATATTTTATTTTAAAACGTATTCACTGCATTACCATTTCTTCGTACTGTATTGTAGGAACCGCAGCATAATGTAACTAGTACAATTGTACACTGTAGACATACACATAATGTACTAGTACAATTGTACACTGTAGACATACACATAATGTAACTAGTACAATTGTACACTGTAGACATACACATAATGTAACTAGTACAATTGTACACTGTAGACATACACACAATGTAACTAGTACAATAGTACACTGTAGACATACACATAATGTAACTAGTACAATTGTACACTGTAGACATACGCATAATGTAACTAGTACAATTGTACACTGTAGACATACACATAATGTAACTAGTACAATTGTACACTGTAGACATACACATAATGTAACTAGTACAATTGTACACTGTAGACATACACACAATGAAACTAGTACAATAGTACACTGTAGACATACACATAATGTAACTAGTACAATTGTACACTGTAGACATACACACAATGTAACTAGTACAATTGTACACTGTAAACATACACATAATGTAACTAGTACAATAGTACACTGTAGACATACACATAATGTAACTAGTACAATTGTACACTGTAGACATACACACAATGTAACTAGTACAATTGTACACTGTAGACATACACATAATGTAACTAGTACAAGTGTACACTGTAGACATACACATAATGTAACTAGTACAATTGTACACTGTAGACATACACATAATGTAACTAGTACAATTGTACACTGTAGACATACACACAATGTAACTAGTACAATTGTACACTGTAGACATACGCATAATCGCCGAATATACATTTCAAAACATACTTGCCAAAAAAAGAAATAAGCCTACTCTTCTCTACCCTTGTAAGCTGCTCGAATAGTCAGTCGCATCCAGGGTGGGCAGTTTGTGTTTTTCGATGACTTCCTTGTATCTGCCGTCATCGACCGTGGGTGTGTGTTGTGATGACTTCCTTGTGTCTGCCGTCATCGACCGTGGGTGTGTGTTGTGATGACTTCCTTGTGTCTGCCGTCATCGACCGTGGGTGTGTGTTGTGATGACTTCCTTGTGTCTGCCGTCAACGACCGTGTGTGTGTGTTGTGATGACTTCCTTGTGTCTGCCGTCAACTACCGTGGGTGTGTGTTGTGATGACTTCCTTGTGTCTGCCGTCAACGACCGTGGGTGTGTGTTGTGATGACTTCCTTGTGTCTGCCGTCATCGACCGTGGGTGTGTGTTATGATGACTTCCTTGTGTCTGCCGTCATCGACCGTGGGTGTGTGTTGTGATGACTTCCTTGTGTCTGCCGTCATCGACCGTGGGTGTGTGTTGTGATGACTTCCTTGTGTCTGTCCGTCATCGACCGTGGGTGTGTGTTGTGATGACTTCCTTGTGTCTGCCGTCAACGACCGTGGGTGTGTGTGTTGTGATGACTTCCTTGTGTCTGCCGTAATCGACCGTGGGTGTGTGTTGTGATGACTTCCTTGTGTCTGCCGTCATCGACCGTGGGTGTGTGTTGTGATGACTTCCTTGTGTCTGCCGTCATCGACCGTGGGTGTGTGTTGTGATGACTTCCTTGTGTCTGCCGTCAACGACTGTGGGTGTGTGTTGTGATGACTTCCTTGTGTCTGCCGTCAACGACCGTGGGTGTGTGTTGTGATGACTTCCTTGTGTCTGCCGTCATCGACCGTGGGTGTGTGTTGTGATGACTTCCTTGTGTCTGCCGTCAACGACCTTCCTTGTGTCTGCCGTCATCGACCGTGGGTGTGTGTATTGTGATGACTTCCTTGTGTCTGCCGTCATCGACCGTGGGTGTGTGTTGTGATGACTTCCTTGTGTCTGCCGTCAACGACTGTGGGTGTGTGTTGTGATGACTTCCTTGTGTCTGCCGTCAACGACTGTGGGTGTGTGTTGTGATGACTTCCTTGTGTCTGCCGTCATCGACCGTGGGTGTGTGTTGTGATGACTTCCTTGTGTCTGCCGTCAACGACTGTGGGTGTGTGTTGTGATGACTTCCTTGTGTCTGCCGTCAACGACTGTGGGTGTGTGTTGTGATGACTTCCTTGTGTCTGCCGTCATCGACCGTGGGTGTGTGTTGTGATGACTTCCTTGTGTCTGCCGTCATCGACCGTGGGTGTGTGTTGTGATGACTTCCTTGTGTCTGCCGTCATCGACTGTGGGTGTGTGTTGTGATGACTTCCTTGTGTCTGCCGTCAACGACTGTGGGTGTGTGTTGTGATGACTTCCTTGTGTCTGCCGTCAACGACTGTGGGTGTGTGTTGTGATGACTTCCTTGTGTCTGCCGTCAACGACTGTGGGTGTGTGTTGTGATGACTTCCTTGTGTCTGCCGTCAACGACTGTGGGTGTGTGTTGTGATGACTTACTTGTGTCTGCCGTCAACGACTGTGGGTGTGTGTGTTGTGATGACTTCCTTGTGTCTGCCGTCAACGACTGTGGGTGTGTGTTGTGATGACTCCCTTGTGTCTGCCGTCATCGACCGTGGGTGTGTGTTGTGATGACTTCCTTGTGTCTGCCGTCAACGACTGTGGGTGTGTGTTGTGATGACTCCCTTGTGTCTGCCGTCATCGACCGTGGGTGTGTGTTGTGATGACTTCCTTGTGTCTGCCGTCAACGACTGTGGGTGTGTGTTGTGATGACTCCCTTGTGTCTGCCGTCATCGACCGTGGGTGTGTGTGTTGTGATGACTTCCTTGTGTCTGCCGTCAACGACTGTGGGTGTGTGTTGTGATGACTTCCTTGTGTCTGCCGTCAACGACTGTGGGTGTGTGTTGTGATGACTTCCTTGTGTCTGCCGTCAACGACTGTGGGTGTGTGTTGTGATGACTCCCTTGGGTCTGCCGTCATCGACCGTGGGTGTGTGTGTTGTGATGACTTCCTTGTGTCTGCCGTCAACGACCGTGGGTGTGTGTTGTGATGACTTCCTTGTATCTGCCGTCATCGACCGTGGGTGTGTGTTGTGATGACTTCCTTGTGTCTGCCGTCAACGACTGTGGGTGTGTGTTGTGATGACTTCCTTGTGTCTGCCGTCAACGACTGTGGGTGTATGTTGTGATGACTTCCTTGTGTCTGCCGTCAACGACTGTGGGTGTGTGTTGTGATGACTTCCTTGTGTCTGCCGTCAACGACTGTGGGTGTGTGTGTTGTGATGACTTCCTTGTGTCTGCCGTCAACGACTGTGGGTGTGTGTTGTGATGACTCCATTGTGTCTGCCGTCATCGACCGTGGGTGTGTGTGTTGTGATGACTTCCTTGTGTCTGCTGTCAACGACTGTGGGTGTGTGTTGTGATGACTTCCTTGTGTCTGCCGTCAACGACTGTGGGTGTGTGTTGTGATGACTCCCTTGTGTCTGCCGTCATCGACCGTGGGTGTGTGTGTTGTGATGACTTCCTTGTGTCTGCCGTCAACGACTGTGGGTGTGTGTTGTGATGACTTCCTTGTGTCTGCTGTCAACGACTGTGGGTGTGTGTTGTGATGACTTCCTTGTGTCTGCCGTCAACGACTGTGGGTGTGTGTTGTGATGACTCCCTTGTGTCTGCCGTCATCGACCGTGGGTGTGTGTTGTGATGACTTCCTTGTGTCTGCCGTCAACGACTGTGGGTGTGTGTTGTGATGACTTCCTTGTGTCTGCCGTCAACGACTGTGGGTGTGTGTTGTGATGACTTCCTTGTGTCTGCCGTCAACGACTGTGGGTGTGTGTTGTGATGACTTCCTTGTGTCTGCCGTCAACGACTGTGGGTGTGTGTTGTGATGACTTACTTGTGTCTGCCGTCAACGACTGTGGGTGTGTGTGTGATGACTCCTTGTGTCTGCCGTCATCGACCGTGGGTGTGTGTTGTGATGACTTCCTTGTGTCTGCCGTCATCGACTGTGGGTGTGTGTTGTGATGACTTCCTTGTGTCTGCCGTCATCGACCGTGGGTGTGTGTTGTGATGACTTCCTTGTGTCTGCCGTCAACGACTGTGGGTGTGTGTTGTGATGACTTCCTTGTGTCTGCCGTCAACGACCGTGGGTGTGTGTTGTGATGACTTCCTTGTGTCTGCCGTCATCGACCGTGGGTGTGTGTTGTGATGACTTCCTTGTGTCTGCCGTCAACGACCGTGGGTGTGTGTTGTGATGACTTCCTTGTGTCTGCCGTCAACGACCGTGGGTGTGTGTTGTGATGACTTCCTTGTGTCTGCCGTCAACGACCGTGGGTGTGTGTTGTGATGACTTCCTTGTGTCTGCCGTCATCGACCGTGGGTGTGTGTATTGTGATGACTTCCTTGTGTCTGCCGTCAACGACTGTGGGTGTGTGTTGTGATGACTTCTTTTTGTCTACCGACATCGACCGTGGGTGTGTGTATTGTGATGACTTCCTTGTGTCTGCCGTCAACGACTGTGGGTGTGTGTTGTGATGACTTCCTTGTGTCTGCCGTCAACGACCGTGGGTGTGTGTATTGTGATGACTTCCTTGTGTCTGCCGTCAACGACCGTGGGTGTGTGTTGTGATGACTTCCTTGTGTCTGCCGTCATCGACCGTGGGTGTGTGTATTGTGATGACTTCCTTGTGTCTGCCGTCAACGACTGTGGGTGTGTGTTGTGATGACTTCCTTGTGTCTGCCGTCATCGACCGTGGGTGTGTGTATTGTGATGACTTCCTTGTGTCTGCCGTCATCGACCGTGGGTGTGTGTATTGTGATGACTTCCTTGTGTCTGCCGTCAACGACTGTGGGTGTGTGTTGTGATGACTTCCTTGTGTCTGCCGTCAACGACCGTGGGTGTGTGTTGTGATGACTTCCTTGTGTCTGCCGTCAACGACCGTGGATGTGTGTTGTGATGACTTCCTTGTGTCTGCCGTCATCGGCCGTGGGTGTGTGTTGTGATGACTTCCTTGTGTCTGCCGTCATCGACTGTGGGTGTGTGTTGTGATGACTTCCTTGTGTCTGCCGTCATCGACTGTGGGTGTGTGTTGTGATGACTTCCTTGTGTCTGCCGTCATCGACTGTGGGTGTGTGTTGTGATGACTTCCTTGTGTCTGCCGTCATCGACTGTGGGTGTGTGTTGTGATGACTTCCTTGTGTCTGCCGTCATCGACCGTGGATGTGTGTTGTGATGACTTCCTTGTGTCTGCCGTCATCGACCGTGGGTGTGTGTTGTGATGACTTCCTTGTGTCTGCCGTCATCGACCGTGGGTGTGTGTATTGTGATGACTTCCTTGTGTCTGCCGTCATCGACCGTGGGTGTGTGTTGTGATGACTTCCTTGTGTCTGTCGTCATCGACCGTGGGTGTGTGTTGTGATGACTTCCTTGTGTCTGCCGTCAACGACTGTGGGTGTGTGTTGTGATGACTTCCTTGTGTCTGCCGTCAACGACCGTGGGTGTGTGTTGTGATGACTTCCTTGTGTCTGCCGTCAACGACTGTGGGTGTGTGTTGTGATGACTTCCTTGTGTCTGCCGTCATCGACCGTGGATGTGTGTTGTGATGACTTCCTTGTGTCTGCCGTCATCGACCGTGGATGTGTGTTGTGATGACTTCCTTGTGTCTGCCGTCAACGACCGTGGGTGTGTGTTGTGATGACTTCCTTGTGTCTGCCGTCATCGACCGTGGATGTGTGTTGTGATGACTTCCTTGTGTCTGCCGTCATCGACCGTGGATGTGTGTTGTGATGACTTCCTTGTGTCTGCCGTCATCGACCGTGGGTGTGTGTATTGTGATGACTTCCTTGTGTCTGCCTTCATCGACCGTGGGTGTGTGTTGTGATGACTTCCTTGTGTCTGCCGTCAACGACCGTGGGTGTGTGTTGTGATGACTTCCTTGTGTCTGCCGTCATCGACCGTGGATGTGTGTTGTGATGACTTCCTTGTGTCTGCCGTCATCGACCGTGGATGTGTGTTGTGATGACTTCCTTGTGTCTGCCGTCATCGACCGTGGGTGTGTGTTGTGATGACTTCCTTGTGTCTGCCGTCATCGACCGTGGGTGTGTGTTGTGATGACTTCCTTGTGTCTGCCGTCATCGACCGTGGGTGTGTGTATTGTGATGACTTCCTTGTGTCTGCCGTCATCGACCGTGGGTGTGTGTTGTGATGACTTCCTTGTGTCTGCCGTCATCGACCGTGGGTGTGTGTTGTGATGACTTCCTTGTGTCTGCCGTCATCGACCGTGGGTGTGTGTATTGTGATGACTTCCTTGTGTCTGCCGTCATCGACCGTGGGTGTGTGTTGTGATGACTTCCTTGTGTCTGCCGTCATCGACCGTGGGTGTGTGTTGTGATGATACCTCTTTTTTTACTACAAAACATCAAACCATCAGTAGTAGTTATTAGTGATACTGCAACACAATTAGAATGTACAAAGGTATACATAATTAAATAGCACAATGTTCACCTCATTGGTTGTGGTTGTTGGATCGTCAAGTACACGAGGTAAAATATATTTCATTGCCCAAACGTTATCCCTTTTGAGTGTCACATTATGACACAAATATTTTAACAGGCTTTTTTGTTTTTATATGCAATGTTAACTTTCATTGCTATTTCCAACCAAATAAATATCTGATAAAAATGTTTCCTTATGCCTTTAACCATGCGTGCATATTTCTTATAAAAAGCTGTTGATTATAATTCAAAATAGCTATGTTTTAGTAACTGTACTAATTGCATTAATTGTTATTCTTAGAGAGCATAATTAGAAGGGTCCATATGCATGAACATAGACTCATATCCTTCGCCTTTACAGTGAGTCAGCTGGCTTTTATTCTTGTATTCCCATGACGTCATAGTATGTTATAATTGCATTGACTACTTTAGTCGTTACGACTTACGTATACGAAATTTACGCTACTAAAATGCGGTATATTGATCTGGTTTAGCTTAACTCGTAACTGTCTATCTAGTCTAGTCTATGCCTACGTAAATCAGAAATGTCATTGGGAATGAGACTTGCTATAGCTGCCGTTGTGTGTCTGTCTGCCTGTTAAATTCGACGCGAGTAGTAGTTTACTGGCGCTGTAACAATTTGCTTTGTTATAGTCTAATAAGATACACTCAACAGTATTACTGATAGAACAATACATCGGCGATGTGAGGAATAAACACACAGAACCTACTTTTTGAAGTCTTCCCAATCGGGCGCCATGCTTTCATATATAGGTCAGTGCGGCGGGTTCATCCTTGATAAATAATGCCGCGTGCGTTTGTTTACTTCGTCAGCAACCAATCACAGCGCAGACAAAATTTATAAATGAAAAGGCGAAGTCGCGAGCGGGACATGGCTTGTCCACTACCATCGAGCACTGTGTATATGTCGTTTTTGGTCAGGGTGTAGGTGGATGCATGGAGCCGAGGTAGTTGCCTGCACGAGCGGGACATGGCTTGTCCACTACCATCGAGCACTGTGTATATGTCGTTTTTGGTCAGGGTGTAGGTGGATGCATGGAGCCGAGGTAGTTGCCTGCACGAGCGGGACATGGCTTGTCCACTACCATCGAGCACTGTGTATATCCTGTGATATCCTGTCTTGTTAGTTTGTAGGCGATACATGGAGCCGAGGTAGTCGCTTGCACGAGCGGGACATGGTGTTTACCATTACCTCCTGGTTATACTACTTTCCGTGTTCAGGCCTGTTGCGGTGACATATGGCAGATGTGAGGCCAAGAGTATTTGTCTTCGGACATTCGTTTGTCAAGCGGCTGCGCAGTCGCTCCGAGCGACGAGGTGAGTCTCTTTCACAGACCCTCAGCTTGAAGAGCAAGTGCGCCCAGTCCAGCTATGGCCAGGGTGGCTTGACGTATCGCCGGATTCTGTGCAACCCTGACGGCTACATGCAGCGGATACTGGCAAGTGGTCACCAGCCTGACCTTCTAGTCGTTGATATGGGATCCAACGACCTTGGCGCAATTGACACATCTGTCGCCGAGATCGTGGACAATGCCGTCAGGTTTCCGGGGTTGTTGGACACTTACGGTGTTTCCTCTAAGCAGATTGTGTTCCTTTCCGTGATCCAGCGGACCTCCACGGGAAAACATGGAGGGGTCCTGGGCATCTAAAACCACAGGGTTAAATCTTTCAATGCACGATTAGCCATGTGCCTCCTGCAATGGTCTAACGTTTCCATAGCATCACAGGCTCGGGTTAATCTATTTAAGAATATTTCCTCAGATAGGTGTCACTTCACTGAGGACGGACTGACAAAGTACAGGCATGAGTTGAGGCGGGCGGTTCTGAAACATCTGCCCAGGTATTAGACACTGTAGGGAGTACGCAACTTGTGTGTAGTCGGTGGTTTTATTTAACAGTTTGATGTTAGAGGCAGTGTAGGTGATGGTGTTTGCTCCATATGGAGACAGGGTGTTGGCTCACACCACTTAATGGTTTTATTTGGATTTGATAAGTCAAGTAGTAAGTTTTGATTTATAATACTCTTTTAGACTTAATCTATTGTCAGGCCCCATTTTATGGGGCATGGATGTCTCTGTTTTAGTTAAATCCGTTGACGGATGCCAATAAAACTGGGGTGGATCTCATGGATAGCCAAGATATATATAGTTACTACTTAATCATCTGTATAATTACTCTAGTAACGCCACCTGGTGTATGCTGGCAGTGACTACTACGTGTTCAAATCAGCCGAGAGGTGTCACAGCAGTTTGTGGCTCCAGTTACACCGCTAAGATAATGTAATCCTTCCTTTTCATAGTGTATATATATATATACATATATATATATATAGTTCTTCGAGTATCCCTGTGTGTGTGTGTGTGTGTGTGTGTGTGTGTGTGTGTGTGTGTGTGTGTGTGTGTGTGTGTGTGTGTGTGTGTATGTGTGTGTGTGTGTGTGTGTACATTTGGGTATTGCGTCCTATACCCGCATTGTAATACGCTCGGTGTTAGTGTTAGATTGAGTTCTTTAAATTTGTTGGAATCATTATGTTGTAGTCTAGGCGTACCGAGATAACGGGTGAGACAGCAGACGACATAAGGAACGGACGAGACACCGGACGGAACAATGGATGAGACAACGGCCGAGACAATGGGCGATACATTGGACGAGAAAACGGACAATACAATGGGCGAGACAACAGACAAAAATGGGCGAGACAACGGTGACACATCGACTGAGAAAATGGATGACACAACGGATGGGAGAGTGGATGACACAACGGATGAAACAAAGGACGAGACATCGGATGATACAACGGACAATAAAGAGGATGAGACAAGGGACGGGGCAACGGATGTGACAACGGACGACACAACGGATGTGACAAGGGACGGGACAACGGCCGAGAACAAGGAAGATACAACAAATGAGAACACGGCCGAGATGACAGACGATAACGGATCAGCCAACGGATGAGACAACGGCTGAGACAACGGACGAGACTACGGCAGAGACAACATACGGTACAACGGATGGTGTGACATGGAACTGGACAACATATGTAACAAGGGAAGGGATAACGGACCGAACAACGGCCGAGACATTGGACGAGAAAACGGACGGAACAACAGAAGACAACGGACGAGACATTGAATGAGACAACGGGCGAGACTACAGCCGAGACAACCGACGAGACAACGGATGGGATAACGGACGAGACAACGGATGGGTCAAAGGACGAGCTGTTGCAGGACACAATACTATGTGTAAGACGGACTTACTTGTCTGTAGTGTACCCTACGATGTAGTAGGTTCCGGGAAGGTTCGTAGTGATCTTGGGAACCTGTTGCTTACAAAATTGGGCAAAATTTTAAAATAAAGGCATTGGGCAAGGTCCTCCAAGGACACTTTCCCTAAAAATGAATGTACAGTGTACACATATCCACTGACACAGATTATAAAAATGATTTTCAATTCACCAAAAGTTAGATAAGATAGGAAATG
Organism: Paraescarpia echinospica; assembly: GCA_020002185.1. Taxonomy (NCBI): domain Eukaryota; kingdom Metazoa; phylum Annelida; class Polychaeta; order Sabellida; family Siboglinidae; genus Paraescarpia; species Paraescarpia echinospica. The sequence continues at coordinate 74,236,734 of CM034534.1, forward strand.
TCTACAAGTTTTAAGTGTATATGTCAAGAGCTGTTCTGGAATTTAAGTAAATAAATCTAAGTTTCAAAATCATATACATGTAACTAAATTGCAGGGTTGGTTTTCTGCCGGGCAGAACGGTATTTCTGCTGGACAGAAAGGTATTTCTGCCGTGCCCATGGCAGAAAGGGGGGCTTTTGTCCGGCAATATTTCACTAGATGCGCAATAGGTTCCCAAGATCACTACGAACCTTCCCGGAACTTTCCCAGGGACAATCTGGTTTTAGATCCCCAAAATGGGTTAGGCGTAGTTACGCGTGACCCATTTTTGTTTCAAACTGGGTCATGCGTAACCCAGTTTTAAGTTGCGCGGAGCGCGCTACTGACCAATTGGGAGCGTGGGAGCTGGTTGTAATGGGGTCAGTACGAGATCGCGGTTCTCTGACACGAGTGGCACCTGATACCTGTCGTGTCGGGCGCGTCAGTATGGGGGTTTTCTCGACCAAGCAGTATTAAGGTCGGCCGTACCATAGTGTGGTGCCGACCGGCGCCGTCACGCATGTTCAAATTCACGTCCACATCGGAGAGCAATTCCTTCGCAGCGCGCTCGTTGATGGGGTCATGTTCTAGTTAGACTTCCTGTCCGTTGCACACGAAGAAAAGTGCAGTGTATTTTTGAGAAATGATTTTTTTACAAAATTCACATCCTGTGACATAAGTGCGTTTGAGTAGGGAGATTTTCATGTGTGATTGTAGAAGGTGTTGGCTGTAAAATGGTGTATTTCTAGATGATTTGAATAAGCGGAAGGATATTTGGCAGCAATTTGTCTGTGTGACCTGTTTGCGGAGTAATTCTTGCCGGCATTTGTAAATATTGACGGGTGTCACACATACAGGCATTTTACGAGAGCTGGAAGTAAGCAATTTTTGTTAAAATCTATCGGCATGTCAATGAGATGATGGTAACAGAAGGTGAGAAGTTTAAGACATTTTATAGGTCACGTTTTCTTATAATCAGACAAAACGTTAACATGGTCGCCTATGAGAAAACCAACAGTGGGCTGACCCCAATAAAGACCCTTGCAACGGAAGCATGCTATTGTCATTGCACAATCATGAAGGACGCATTTTACTTCAAATATCTTGAAACAATCACTGATAATGTATGTATGGCAAAACAGCAGTTGAACGGGACAAACCGTTTTTGGATATTGCAGACTTCTCATCAGTCTGCAAGTCCAAATCACAGTTTCGGAATACATGTCTTATAAGGGGGGTGGGGTGTGTATGCTACTAGTTAAGCCTCAATTTGCAAATCTGTATCAAAATGAACCAATGACATTGCAGCAGGGTGATCCATCAATCTTTTTTGTTCCTTTCTGCTAGTTAAACACACTTGAAGATCATGTCATTGACCCTAATGAAGCCTGACGACAGTGACTAGCTGGAGTCGGCTGTAGCGGGAGACTGTTATCAGATACTGTCTACTGGCAGGACCTTCTGGCCAATCAAGCAAGTGGCATTGTTTTCTGAATGGCTGCTAATTAGGCTGTGTAATATTATGTAATTGAACTGCATAAGACGTCTGGCCTTTTGAGATTTCACACCCTAAGGTGACTTTTTGTTGATATTTACCTTTATAAATAGGGCGCAAGGTCATAAAATCAATATAAATTTGAATGTAACATATAACAACTCGCTGCATTGAATATTTTTTTTTTAAACACATATTGGACTTTCTGGAAAACTGTTATAGGAGTTCATACGTGCCACCTGAGAATGTTGTGCTAGATTATAAATTGTCCGACAGTGAAATGCTTATTCACACGGTGCCCTGTCTAGTAGGGTGGCTCTTTTGAAATGTGTATAAAAACAAACACGTGGATGAATTAAACAAAAAATACCACACAATGTATGAGATAGGAGAGCCTATCAAATGTGTTAGTTTCAACATTTTTCTCCAAACTTGCCTTGCCTACTTGGGGTCATGTTCTAGTTAGACTTCCTGTCCGCTGCACACGAAGAAAAGTGCAGTGTATTTTTGAGAAATGATTTTTTACCAAATTCACATGCTATGACATAAGTGCATTTGAGTAGGGAGATTCTCATGTGTGATTGTAGAAGGTGTTGGCTGTAAAATGGTGGATTTCTAGATGATTTGAATAAGCGGAAGGATATTTGGCAGCAATTTGTCTGTGTGACCTGTTTGCGGAGTAATTCTTGCCGGCATTTGTAAATATTGACGGGTGTCACACATACAGGCATTTTACGAGAGCTGGAAGTATGCAATTTGTGTTAAAATCTATCGGCATGTCAATGAGATGATGGTAACAGCAGGTGAGAAGTTTAAGACATTTTATAGGTCACGTTTTCTTATAATCAGACAAAACGTTAACATGGTCGCCTATGGGAAAGCCTCGTTTGATGCGGTTGTTAATCGTGTGCCGACTGAACTGCAAACATAAACTTACAGGCACCAGGTGGCGCCATTTTACTCATTGACCGACAAGAATCGGACTGAAACGTTCTGTGTCGCCCTTTTGCCACGCATAATTATGTATGCTAGAGTTTAAAGACATTCGCTAAATTTTACAGAATGATTAAAACGTAAAGACAATCATCACACAGAAGCATTCTGTGTCACCGTTGTTGTCACGCATAATTATACATGCCAGAGGTTTTTAAAGATAGGTCTATTCGCTAAATTTAATAGAACGATTAAAACGTAAATCATCACAGAGAACAGCGATTGCTTGCTCAGTGTAACTGTCATGGCATTTGTGTGGCCATCACCACGTTGAAAACTACCCTTATTATGGTAATCATCGGGTAGGCAATGGGTCGATCTCTGGCCAACAAGAGTCACCGCACTCACTGTCACCACTCAGTCCGGAACAGTCACTATCATGACTGTTTACCTGGTGCTTTGGTGTGCTGGTGAATGGAGTCCTCTGCTCCCATCCGTTGGTACCCCCTAGCAACGGACTGTGTGTACACTCATCCTCGCTATTAATGTGTTTGGTGTTCAAGTTCGAGGTAATCACGTCAACCACATCGGTATGCCCGAATCTCTCCGCCCAGGCTAGTGGCGTGTAGCCGTAGTCGTCATATCGCCGACATTCAACACCATATGCAATCAGCACCCTAACTATGTCGACATGACCATGATAGGCCGCCCAACCTAGCAGCGTACCGCCCGATCAGTTGACACAGTTCGGTTGAGCGCCGTATTCTAGTAATGTCTGCACCAAATCTGTATGTCGCCTCGTAGATGGAATCGACAACAATACGACAACGTAAAGACAGTTAGTAGACAACCATCACACGGAGCGGCGATTGCTTGCTCTGTGTAACTGTCAAATTTAGTTAGCACTGAACAGTTAGCGCCAGCTCAATGCAATTGTCATGAGAGATACGTGGGCATAGGTACACCCTACTACTCTGACGTCGATGTATGCGACTTACTTTTGTCGCCTCCATGCGACGGCGTAATGTGTTTGAACACTCGCGAGCGATATGTCCTTTCCCATTACCCTCGAAGTAAGTGTTTCCCTCTTTTCCAGTTGGTACAGTTGTGCTAATTACCTGTCGTGGTGATCCAGCTTTGATATGGTGCTAAATATGAACTTATTTAATGTGTCAGTTATGTCGTTTTGTGTTTGCATGATGCCGTCTAGTTTTGCAGTAATTGTACGTTGCATTTCTCTCACAGGAGCATCCAGGTAGGTTGTTTGCGGATGATATGTGTGAAATGAAAGTAACAAAACAATTGAGACGATATCAAATATCAGCGGTACATGTTGGTGAACATCACATTGTTAGGAGTCGAGACTGTTAATAACAATGCAACGAGTAACAGAATAATAACATTGTTAGGAGTCGAGACTGTTAATGACAATGTAACGAGTAACAGAATAATAACGTTGTTAGGAGTCGAGACTGTTAATAACAATGTAACGAGTAACAGAATAATAACGTTATTAGGAGTCGAGACTGTTAATAACAATGTAACGAGTAACATAATAATAACATTGTTAGGAGTCGAGACTGTTAATAACAATGTAACGAGTAACAGAATAATAACATTGTTAGGAGTCGAGACTGTTAATAACAATGTAACGAGTAACAGAATAATAACATTGTTAGGAGTCGAGACTATTAATAACAATGTAACGAGTAACAGCATAATAACAACAACTTATGTGGCTGTAATCAGACGGCAGGTCTCAATGTAACGAGTAACAGAATAATAACAACAACTTATGTGGCTGTAATCAGACGGCATGTCTCAATGTAACGAGTAACAGAATAATAACAACAACTTATGTGGCTGTAATCAGACGGCAGGTCTCAATGTAACGAGTAACAGAATAATAACAACAACTTATGTGGCTGTAATCAGACGACAGGTCTCAATGTAACGAGTAACAGAATAATAACATTGTTAGGAGTCGAGACTGTTAATAACAATGTAACGAGTAACAGAATAATAACATTGTTAGGAGTCGAGACTGTTAATAACAATGTAACGAGTAACAGAAAAATAACAATGTTAGGAGTCGAGACTGTTAATAACAATGTAACGAGTAACAGAATAATAACATTGTTAGGAGTCGAGACTATTAATAACAATGTAACGAGTAACAGAATAATAACAACAACTTATGTGGCTGTAATCAGACGGCAGGTCTCAATGTAACGAGTAACAGAATAATAACAACAACTTATGTGGCTGTAATCAGACGGCAAGTCTCAACCTAACATACTTTATTATACTATCACATTAATTTGGAAGGTAATCTTTCGCTAACTTCACGGGAATTACTCGTTCAAGAGAGCGGGATAATAGTTTTAATAGATTCTCATAATTAGTCCACGGGCGGAGTTGGAGTAATACCTTTTGGTAACAAGGACATTGGTAATGAAATAGAATAATTGGGAATGATATTCAATTGTACGGAGGTTATTGTTTACGCCCTTGCTCGGCCAACGTGACGGCACCGAATGCGTTTAAAACAAAACAACCGAGTCGTGGGTGTGGCAAGCTACCGACGCGCTTACGTTGTGTATCAGCGGTTGCACGACGGCTATTATTTCCTGACCAGACCCACTTATCTCCTTCCTCAAGTTACACCTACCAGTATCCTATTGTCCTGTTGCTTTATGACCTAATGTTCGCCAGTGACATCGTCGACAAACATTTGATAATGGGCGCGGTCGGGTGTGGCACTTTAGACCAATTTCAACTAGCCTTCCAATTTGTAATTTCTAGGACGTTCGAAATTGTACTTAATTCTATAATATTTGCACGAATGTATGGCATCGGTAGTTAGTTAAATTTAAGAAAACAGTAGGTTGCAACGTATCTTAGTTGCAAAATGGTATCACCGACTTGTCGAACATGTTTGGTATTTATGGGCGTGTCCCACAAAATTGATGTTTACGTAGAAACGTTGAAAAGTATAACTCAAGGAAAATGCAGTGACGTTAGGCTAAGTCGTAGTCAGGAATGGAACAAGGGTCGGTCAGGGAATTGCACGTTTCTAGTTCACAGAATAATTCCGGATATCATACAAACTGGAGCGCACTTAGTTCACAAAGTGACAGTTAGTGGCTTAGTTCCCGAATTTTATTTCGCACAATTCTTCACGAATTACGTGGCGTGTGTTTTATAACACTTCTGACACCAATGTCGCAGGACACAATACTATGTATCAGACGGACTTACGTGTACGTAGTGTACCCTACGATGCAGTACAGGAGGCCACGAAACATGGATAGTGGGTGACTGTTTAACTCAGACCGTGCACAGCTGGTAGCGTGTTGTCCGGTCGATATGTCAATTCTTGCAGGCCAGTTTTGTGGTTTCACAGAGGTTTATATTAACAACGGACGAGACAACAGAACTCGCATATCAATTAGAGGGTTAGTGTTATGAGTGGTTGCATAAGTTCGCACATTACAGTACCGTGATCATATCGTTATTTATTATGTTCAGGAACACGTAAATGCGACGCCAACAGTTGTCATTTATGTTTGAATTTGAAAACACAGCGGTGTAGGAAAAGAAGTCACGGTGTTGACCCGGCCATTGTCAAACAAAATAAAGTATTTTTTATTAAAATCATGGAAAACATCCCTTTCCCCATTCCTGCTGATTCATAAGTCTCAGTACCCCTTGGCAGATTTCAGCCATACGCTGCTCATTTTACATGCACTAATCAAAGATTAATACGATAACAATGTTAAATCGGTGATCGTTGACATCACGCGTTTCACCCATGTCCCATTACAAAAGAGCTCAATCGCACTCTACAAATGTCCTACGCCCTAGTCCAAAACTAAACAGGCGGAACAGATTTCAATAATGAAGAATTTATTGACTCTCTTCTCTCAATTATACATCGTCTTGAAGCAAATAACCTTTACATGTGGGCATTTTTCAGATAAGAAACTTATCCTTACCATCCCTCCTTACCATCTCCTTTCCACGGCCAACATCACCACGTTTGATGAATATACAGACACTATTGATATTCCTCACATCAAGAAGCACATCGTTAAATCCAACAGTATTGAAATTGTCTGGGACACATGTGGACATGTTTGGGAAGTAGACGTAGTTATTTTTGATTTGTTATGTTTATACAATAACGCTCGAGAGAATGGTTGAATGGGTAATTAAATTGGGATTCCCGAGGGCTTCGCATTGAACTAGGAGCGTGGGTCGGTCGGGTGTTTGCGTACGCTACCCTCCCGTAGAGGCAACCAACAATTCTGCGTCAACGAAAACAGTTCCGCTCAATGAAGGGTGTAGTTGTAGTTTTTGTTTAGAGTCTCAAATGGGATGCCATTGGGGTACTTAAGTGGGTGAACAGTTGGAGGTTTTTGGGAAATCCCAAATGGGAGGGTGCAGTTGGTCAACTGGTGGCACAGAGACAAAACCGTGGATATGGCTATACGTTTCGGTGGTTCGGCCTTTTTCCTTTCGAAATTCTATCCATGTCGAATCGAGGAGTACGGTCGGGTGTTTAGGTCGATCGAACACGCCTATCAGTATAGAAAGGCCATGTTTAACGAAGACGAAGAATGCGTGGAGTATATCAATGAGGCGTGGTCGCGTTTGTGGCAAAGCGAAGAAACGGAGCCATAAGGAAGACGAGAACTGGTGCCGAGTGGGACGCCATTAGGGTCGAATTGATTGATTGATGACAAAGTTCACGACCTCGAAATAGTTGAGAGACGGCCTGCTGACTACTGGAGACGTTAAACTGGTAGAGTGGGTGCCGTCGAAAGAATTTTTTTTGGGTATCGGCTACGGTGGTAGAAAAGGGGTAAACATGCTCGGGTATGCTATTGATGGAGGTGCGTGATGAATGCAGAAGATAAAAAGGACTCACCTGTCTCCCAAGCACCATCTGTCGATATGGACACGTCGTTGAAGCACCACGTTATGACGTAAACGGACAGTCGAGTCACGACCTTGTTCACTAAAAGTCACCACTGCAACGCGTCCGTCGTCTATCTCATAAAATCCTGTTTTCGAAAGGGAAAGAAAGCCGCACTATCAGCCTTAATGAGCAGTACACGGTATTGTTCAAGAGTCCTTGAGACGCGGGTCAAATAGGTCACCTGGCGAGACACATGTATCCGGGTCGAGTCAAGTACATGCAGGACGCGTTCAAAGACGCAACGTCGTCAGCCTACGGCTACCTCCTGGTCGATCTGAAACAGGAGACGCCCGAAATAGGGCGCCTGCGCACGAACACATTTCCCGACAACCGCGTTCAGTACGTCTAAGTACCGAGAGTATTAAAGGCCGGCCGCCTCGACCTGGACGTCACTTGTCAAGATGTCAGTGCTCGACAAGAGGCACATCTTGTGTCTGCAACATCAGCTGAATAGGAACAAACGGTAGTCGTCGTCGTAGCCGCAGCCGTCACTTTGTATCTTTTTATACTAATTGTAATTAAACCGTTCTCCTCCTCCTCCTCATGTTGGTGCAACGGAGGGGTCGTTGTACGCCGTAACGACACATTCAACGGATTCTATTAAACCGCGCCTACTTCGACCCGAAACATGTGGGAAATTACGGCGGCGTCGACGCGTTGCACCGCGCGACTCTAGTACGGAAACCAGCCGTCAAGCAGTGCCTGTTGGAAAAGGACACCTATACCCTTCACGAACCGGTCAAACGTCGTTTCAAGCGGCGCTGCGTCATCGTAGGCGGTCGACGCCAGCAGTGGCAACCCGACCTAGTCGACGTAGCTAACCTGAACAAAATTATTTGATTGAATCATTCTAAGGGCCCCCATGACCCACAAAAAAACTCATTTTTATACACCAACACATAATCAACAATCTCGTGCTCGAATATTTTATTTCCAGGTGTATCTTCAATGGCATGCATATAGTCTCCACTAAATATTTCAACATTTTACTTCCATCATAACCGTTAATGAACTGTAACTATGATTCACCAATAACTAATTGATTAATAATTGCAAACTCATAATATAGTCCAAAGGACTTCAAGGCCACTTGGCCCATTTTTAATTCTTTCGCGAAATATTCAGCATCGGCGAGCGGCGCGAAATGACACCACAAAGGCACTTTTATTCCTGCAAAATTGCAGATTTGTAGCATCATTGTTTAGTGCCAGTTATGTTTTACCGCTAGGAATTAATTCGGTAACTGCGTTTGGGATACATGTGGAACTTAGAGAAAAAAGAAAAGAAAATGGTAGCTGAACTAAGATGTTTGTTGCACTCAATTTTACTATTATTGTATGTGCCCACGATAAATCAGAATGCTGGTGTTAGCTGATGTTGAATTTCTGGTTGATGACGGTGGTGGGAGTAAAAACCGCGAAGGCTTGTATGATACTACTACATCTACGTCACTAGTCGGCACTCATATCGAAAAGAGAAAGACTAGTCTAATTTTGTATGCCGTTGTTTTAAGCAGAATAAGGAATGTAATTCATAAGATATCTTTGTGCTAAATATATAATACATATTCACTCATCAAAGTTGTTCATAGAAACATTTGGGAAAGTTGATTTCCGTGAAGTACTTACGTAAAGTAAAGGTTAAAACATACCTCAGAATGCACCATTTTAAGATAGTTTAAAAAAAATCTTCGGGGGTCTTGCCCCTGGTCCCCCTAGCAATGTTTCGTGCCTGCGGCGCTCACGTAGCCCACCCTTACTACCTCGTTCATAATTTTACCCAGGGGAAACAGTGCATATAAGTTGAGTTAGGGTTGGAGAAAACTGGTCTGCCGAGTGAAGTGTTCTTGGTAGCCATAGCTATGAGACAACTGGTCTGTTCAGTGAAGTGTTCTTGGTAGCCATAGCTATGGGATAACTGGTCTGTTGAGTGAAATGTTCTTGGTAGCCATACCTATGGGATAACTGGTATGTTGAGTGAAGTGTTCTTGTTAGCCATAGCTATGGGATAGCTGGTCTGTTGAGTGAAGTGTTCTTGGTAGCCATAGCTATGGGATAACTGGTCTGTTGAGTGAAGTGTTCTTGGTAGCCATAGCTATGGGATAACTGGTCTGTTGAGTGAAGTGTTCTTGGTAGCCATAGCTATGGGATAACTGGTCTGTTGAGTGAAGTGTTCTTGGTAGCCATAGCTATGGGATAACTGGTCTGTTGAGTGAAGTGTTCTTGGTAGCCATAGCTATGGGATAACTGGTCTGTTGAGTGAAGTGTTCTTGGTAGCCATAGCTATGGGATAACTGGTCTGTTGAGTGAAGTGTTCTTGGTAGCCATAGCTATGGGATAACATGCGGTATATAATTGTAACATTTTATAGTACATTCTAACACACATATTCACTTTCTACAATTCAATAACAATAAAGTGATTATGCCTACAGTCAGAAAAAAACAATGTCACACTAACAGTAGGCTGGTATCTGCGACATTGATTTTAACTTTTACAATACCATAGACAACAGTCTGATGAGTAACATCCAGAAGTTGTTCTGTGTGTTTACGTTGCTATGACGACTGTTACAGTACCATAGACAACAGTCTGATGAGTAACATCCAGAAGTTGTTCTGTGTGTTTATGTTGCCATGGCGACTGTTACAGTACCATAGACAATAGTCTGATGAGTAACATCCAGAAGTTGTTCTGTGTGTTTACATTGCCATGACGACTGTTACAGTACCATAGACAATAGTCTGATGAGTAACATCCAGAAGTTGTTCTGTGTGTTTACATTGCCATGACGACTGTTACAGTACCATAGACAATAGTCTGATGAGTAACATCCAGAAGTTGTTCTGTGTGTTTACATTGCCATGACGACTGTTACAGTACCATAGACAATAGTCTGATGAGTAACATCCAGAAGTTGTTCTGTGTGTTTACATTGCCATGACGACTGTTACAGTACCATAGACAATAGTCTGATGAGTAACATCCAGAAGTTGTTCTGTGTGTTTACATTGCCATGACGACTGTTACAGTACCATAGACAATAGTCTGATGAGTAACATCCAGAAGTTGTTCTGTGTGTTTACATTGCCATGACGACTGTTACAGTACCATAGACAACAGTCTGATGAGTAACATCAGAAGTTGTTATGTGTGTTTACATTGCCATGGCGACTGTTACAGTACCATAGACAATAGTCTGATGAGTAACATCCAGAAGTTGTTCTGTGTGTTTATGTTGCCATGACGACTGTTACAGTACCATAGACAATAGTCTGATGAGTAACATCAGAAGTTGTTATGTGTGTTTACATTGCCATGGCGACTGTCACAGTACCATAGACAATAGTCTGATGAGTAACATCCAGAAGTTGTTCTGTGTGTTTACATTGCCATGACGACTGTTACAGTACCATAGACAATAGTCTGATGAGTAACATCCAGAAGTTGTTATGTGTGTTTACATTGCCATGGCGACTGTTACAGTACCATAGACAATAGTCTGATGAGTAACATCCAGAAGTTGTTCTGTGTGTTTACATTGCCATGACGACTGTTACAGTACCATAGACAATAGTCTGATGAGTAACATCCAGAAGTTGTTCTGTGTGTTTACATTGCCATGACGACTGTTACAGTACCATAGACAACAGTCTGATGAGTAACATCAGAAGTTGTTATGTGTGTATACATTGCCATGGCGACTGTTACAGTACCATAGACAATAGTCTGATGAGTAACATCCAGAAGTTGTTCTGTGTGTTTATGTTGCCATGACGACTGTTACAGTACCATAGACAATAGTCTGATGAGTAACATCCAGAAGTTGTTCTGTGTGTTTACATTGCCATGACGACTGTTACAGTACCATAGACAATAGTCTGATGAGTAACATCCAGAAGTTGTTCTGTGTGTTTACATTGCCATGACGACTGTTACAGTACCATAGACAATAGTCTGATGAGTAACATCCAGAAGTTGTTCTGTGTGTTTACATTGCCATGACGACTGTTACAGTACCATAGACAATAGTCTGATGAGTAACATCCAGAAGTTGTTCTGTGTGTTTACATTGCCATGACGACTGTTACAGTACCATAGACAATAGTCTGATGAGTAACATCCAGAAGTTGTTCTGTGTGTTTACATTGCCATGACGACTGTTACAGTACCATAGACAACAGTCTGATGAGTAACATCAGAAGTTGTTATGTGTGTTTACATTGCCATGGCGACTGTTACAGTACCATAGACAATAGTCTGATGAGTAACATCCAGAAGTTGTTCTGTGTGTTTACATTGCCATGACGACTGTTACAGTACCATAGACAATAGTCTGATGAGTACATCCAGAAGTTGTTCTGTGTGTTTACATTGCCATGACGACTGTTACAGTACCATAGACAATAGTCTGATGAGTAACATCCAGAAGTTGTTCTGTGTGTTTACATTGCCATGACGACTGTTACAGTACCATAGACAATAGTCTGATGAGTAACATCCAGAAGTTGTTCTGTGTGTTTACATTGCCATGACGACTGTTACAGTACCATAGACAATAGTCTGATGAGTAACATCCAGAAGTTGTTCTGTGTGTTTACATTGCCATGACGACTGTTACAGTACCATAGACAATAGTCTGATGAGTAACATCCAGAAGTTGTTCTGTGTGTTTACATTGCCATGGCGACTGTTACAGTACCATAGACAATAGTCTGATGAGTAACATCCAGAAGTTGTTCTGTGTGTTTACATTGCCATGACGACTGTTACAGTACCATAGACAATAGTCTGATGAGTAACATCCAGAAGTTGTTCTGTGTGTTTACATTGCCATGACGACTGTTACAGTACCATAGACAATAGTCTGATGAGTAACATCCAGAAGTTGTTCTGTGTGTTTACATTGCCATGACGACTGTTACAGTACCATAGACAATAGTCTGATGAGTAACATCAGAAGTTGTTCTGTGTGTTTATGTTGCCATGACGACTGTTTCAGTACCATAGACAATAGTCTGATGAGTAACATCCAGAAGTTGTTCTGTGTGTTTACATTGCCATGACGACTGTTACAGTACCATAGACAATAGTCTGATGAGTAACATCAGAAGTTGTTCTGTGTGTTTATGTTGCCATGACGACTGTTACAGAACCATAGACAATAGTCTGATGAGTAACATCCAGAAGTTGTTCTGTGTGTTTACATTGCCATGACGACTGTTACAGTACCATAGACAATAGTCTGATGAGTAACATCCAGAAGTTGTTCTGTGTGTTTACATTGCCATGACGACTGTTACAGTACCATAGACAATAGTCTGATGAGTAACATCCAGAAGTTGTTCTGTGTGTTTACATTGCCATGACGACTGTTACAGTACCATAGACAATAGTCTGATGAGTAACATCCAGAAGTTGTTCTGTGTGTTTACATTGCCATGACGACTGTTACAGTACCATAGACAATAGTCTGATGAGATACATCAGAAGTTGTTATGTGTGTTTACATTGCCATGGCGACTGTTACAGTACCATAGACAATAGTCTGATGAGTAACATCCAGAAGTTGTTCTGCGTGTTTACATTGCCATGACGACTGTTACAGTACCATAGACAATAGTCTGATGAGTAACATCCAGAAGTTGTTCTGTGTGTTTACATTGCCATGACGACTGTTACAGTACCATAGACAACAGTCTGATGAGTAACATCAGAAGTTGTTATGTGTGTTTACATTGCCATGGCGACTGTTACAGTACCATAGACAATAGTCTGATGAGTAACATCCAGAAGTTGTTCTGTGTGTTTATGTTGCCATGACGACTGTTACAGTACCATAGACAATAGTCTGATGAGTAACATCAGAAGTTGTTATGTGTGTTTACATTGCCATGGCGACTGTTACAGTACCATAGACAATAGTCTGATGAGTAACATCCAGAAGTTGTTCTGTGTGTTTACATTGCCATGACGACTGTTACAGTACCATAGACAATAGTCTGATGAGTAACATCCAGAAGTTGTTATGTGTGTTTACATTGCCATGGCGACTGTCACAGTACCATAGACAATAGTCTGATGAGTAATATCCAGAAGTTGTTCTGTGTGTTTACATTGCCATGACGACTGTTACAGTACCATAGACAATAGTCTGATGAGTAACATCCAGAAGTTGTTCTGTGTGTTTACATTGCCATGACGACTGTTACAGTACCATAGACAATAGTCTGATGAGTAACATCAGAAGTTGTTCTGTGTGTTTATGTTGCCATGACGACTGTTTCAGTACCATAGACAATAGTCTGATGAGTAACATCCAGAAGTTGTTCTGTGTGTTTACATAGCCATGACGACTGTTACAGTACCATAGACAATAGCCTGATGAGTAACATCAGAAGTTGTTCTGTGTGTTTATGTTGCCATGACGACTGTTACAGAACCATAGACAATAGTCTGATGAGTAACATCCAGAAGTTGTTCTGTGTGTTTACATTGCCATGACGACTGTTACAGTACCATAGACAATAGTCTGATGAGTAACATCCAGAAGTTGTTCTGTGTGTTTACATTGCCATGACGACTGTTACAGTACCATAGACAATAGTCTGATGAGTAACATCCAGAAGTTGTTCTGTGTGTTTACATTGCCATGGCGACTGTTACAGTACCATAGACAATAGTCTGATGAGTAACATCCAGAAGTTGTTCTGTGTGTTTACATTGCCATGACGACTGTTACAGTACCATAGACAATAGTCTGATGAGTAACATCCAGAAGTTGTTCTGTGTGTTTACATTGCCATGGCGACTGTTACAGTACCATAGACAATAGTCTGATGAGTAACATCCAGAAGTTGTTCTGTGTGTTTACATTGCCATGACGACTGTTACAGTACCATAGACAATAGTCTGATGAGTAACATCCAGAAGTTGTTCTGTGTGTTTACATTGCCATGACGACTGTTACAGTACCATAGACAATAGTCTGATGAGTAACATCCAGAAGTTGTTCTGTGTGTTTACATTGCCATGACGACTGTTACAGTACCATAGACAATAGTCTGATGAGTAACATCCAGAAGTTGTTCTGTGTGATTACATTGCCATGACGACTGTTACAGTACCATAGACAACAGTCTGATGAGTAACATCAGAAGTTGTTATGTGTGTTTACATTGCCATGGCGACTGTTACAGTACCATAGACAATAGTCTGATGAGTAACATCCAGAAGTTGTTCTGTGTGTTTATGTTGCCATGACGACTGTTACAGTACCATAGACAATAGTCTGATGAGTGACATCCAGAAGTTGTTCTGTGTGTTTACATTGCCATGACGACTGTTACAGTACCATAGACAATAGTCTGATGAGTAACATCCAGAAGTTGTTCTGTGTGTTTACATTGCCATGACGACTGTTACAGTACCATAGACAATAGTCTGATGAGTAACATCCAGAAGTTGTTCTGTGTGTTTACATTGCCATGACGACTGTTACAGTACCATAGACAATAGTCTGATGAGTAACATCCAGAAGTTGTTCTGTGTGTTTACATTGCCATGACGACTGTTACAGTACCATAGACAATAGTCTGATGAGTAACATCCAGAAGTTGTTCTGTGTGTTTACATTGCCATGACGACTGTTACAGTACCATAGACAATAGTCTGATGAGTAACATCCAGAAGTTGTTCTGTGTGTTTACATTGCCATGACGACTGTTACAGTACCATAGACAATAGTCTGATGAGTAACATCCAGAAGTTGTTCTGTGTGTTTACATTGCCATGACGACTGTTACAGTACCATAGACAATAGTCTGATGAGTAACATCAGAAGTTGTTCTGTGTGTTTATGTTGCCATGACGACTGTTACAGAACCATAGACAATAGTCTGATGAGTAACATCCAGAAGTTGTTCTGTGTGTTTACATTGCCATGGCGACTGTTACAGTACCATAGACAATAGTCTGATGAGTAACATCCAGAAGTTGTTCTGTGTGTTTACATTGCCATGACGACTGTTACAGTACCATAGACAATAGTCTGATGAGTAACATCCAGAAGTTGTTCTGTGTGTTTACATTGCCATGACGACTGTTACAGTACCATAGACAATAGTCTGATGAGTAACATCCAGAAGTTGTTCTGTGTGTTTACATTGCCATGACGACTGTTACAGTACCATAGACAATAGTCTGATGAGTAACATCCAGAAGTTGTTCTGTGTGTTTACATTGCCATGACGACTGTTACAGTACCATAGACAATAGTCTGATGAGTAACATCCAGAAGTTGTTCTGTGTGTTTACATTGCCATGACGACTGTTACAGTACCATAGACAATAGTCTGATGAGTAACATCAGAAGTTGTTCTGTGTGTTTATGTTGCCATGACGACTGTTTCAGTACCATAGACAATAGTCTGATGAGTAACATCAGAAGTTGTTCTGTGTGTTTATGTTGCCATGACGACTGTTACAGAACCATAGACAATAGTCTGATGAGTAACATCCAGAAGTTGTTCTGTGTGTTTACATTGCCATGACGACTGTTACAGTACCATAGACAATAGTCTGATGAGTAACATCCAGAAGTTGTTCTGTGTGTTTACATTGCCATGACGACTGTTACAGTACCATAGACAATAGTCTGATGAGTAACATCCAGAAGTTGTTCTGTGTGTTTACATTGCCATGGCGACTGTTACAGTACCATAGACAATAGTCTGATGAGTAACATCCAGAAGTTGTTCTGTGTGTTTACATTGCCATGACGACTGTTACAGTAACATAGACAATAGTCTGATGAGTAACATCCAGAAGTTGTTCTGTGTGTTTACATTGCCATGGCGACTGTTACAGTACCATAGACAATAGTCTGATGAGTAACATCCAGAAGTTGTTCTGTGTGTTTACATTGCCATGACGACTGTTACAGTACCATAGACAACAGTCTGATGAGTAACATCCAGATGTTGTTCTGTGTTTGGCGATTGCCATGGCGACGTTACAGTGTTCATAGACAATAGTTCGATGAGTAACATCCAGAAGTTGTTCAGGTGTGTTTACATTGCTAGCGACGACTGTTACAGTACCATAGACAATAGTCTGATGAGTAACATCAGAAGTTGTTCTGTGTGTTTATGTTGCCATGACGACTGTTACAGAACCATAGACAATAGTCTGATGAGTAACATCCAGAAGTTGTTCTGTGTGTTTACATTGCCATGGCGACTGTTACAGTACCATAGACAATAGTCTGATGAGTAACATCCAGAAGTTGTTCTGTGTGTTTACATTGCCATGACGACTGTTACAGTACCATAGACAATAGTCTGATGAGTAACATCCAGAAGTTGTTCTGTGTGTTTACATTGCCATGGCGACTGTTACAGTACCATAGACAATAGTCTGATGAGTAACATCCAGAAGTTCTTCTGTGTGTTTACATTGCCATGACGACTGTTACAGTACCATGGACAATAGTCTGATGAGTAACATCCAGAAGTTGTTCTGTGTGTTTACATTGCCATGTCGACTGTTACAGTACCATAGACAATAGTCTGATGAGTAACATCCAGAAGTTGTTCTGTGTGTTTACATTGCCATGACGACTGTTACAGTACCATAGACAATAGTCTGATGAGTAACATCCAGAAGTTGTTCTGTGTGTTTACATTGCCATGACGACTGTTACAGTACCATAGACAATAGTCTGATGAGTAACATCCAGAAGGTGTTCTGTGTGTTTACATTGCCATGACGACTGTTGCAGTACCATAGACAATAGTCTGATGAGTAACATCAGAAGTTGTTGTGTGTGTTTATGTTGCCATGACGACTGTTTCAGTACCATAGACAATAGTCTGATGAGTAACATCCAGAAGTTGTTCTGTGTGTTTACATAGCCATGACGACTGTTACAGTACCATAGACAATAGTCTGATGAGTAACATCAGAAGTTGTTCTGTGTGTTTATGTTGCCATGACGACTGTTTCAGTACCATAGACAATAGTCTGATGAGTAACATCCAGAAGTTGTTCTGTGTGTTTACATTGCCATGACGACTGTTACAGTACCATAGACAATAGTCTG
>CM034534.1:74255264-74315264 GCA_020002185.1 Paraescarpia echinospica
CGTAAACAATGACTGTAACTTGTCGACATTGAGATACCCTGGCCTACATTGTTATCATCTCTCTACTACACAAGACAGTTTACGTTGCGAGTGCCATAAACAATGACTGTAACTTGTCGACATTGAGATACCCTGGCCTACATTGTTATCATCTCTCTACTACACAAGACAGTTTACGTTGCGAGTGCCGTAAACAATGACTGTAACTTGTCAACATTGAGATACCCTGGCCTACATTGTTATCATCTCTCTACTACACAAGACAGTTTACGTTGCGAGTGCCATAAACAATGACTGTAACTTGTCGACATTGAGATACCCTGGCCTACACTGTTATCATCTCTCTACTACACAAGACAGTTTACGTTGCGAGTGCCGTAAACAATGACTGTAACTTGTCGACATTGAGATACCCTGGCCTACATTGTTATCATCTCTCTACTACACAAGACAGTTTACGTTGCGAGTGCCGTAAACAATGACTGTAACTTGTCGACATTGAGATAACCTGGCCAACATTGTTATCATCTCTCTACTACACAAGACAGTTTACGTTGCGAGTGCCGTAAACAATGACTGTAACTTGTCGACATTGAGATACCCTGGCCTACATTGTTATCATCTCTCTACTACACAAGACAGTTTACGTTGCGAGTGCCGTAAACAATGACTGTAACTTGTCGACATTGAGATACCCTGGCCTACACTGCTATCATCTCTCTACTACACAAGACAGTTTACGTTGCGAGTGCCGTAAACAATGACTGTAACTTGTCGACATTGAGATACCCTGGCCTACACTGCTATCATCTCTCTACTACACAAGACAGTTTACGTTGCGAGTGCCGTAAACAATGACTGTAACTTGTCGACATTGAGATACCCTGGCCTACATTGTTATCATCTCTCTACTACACAAGACAGTTTACGTTGCGAGTGCTGTAAACAATGACTGTAACTTGTCGACATTGAGATACCCTGGCCTACATTGTTATCATCTCTCTACTACACAAGACAGTTTACGTTGCGAGTGCCGTAAACAATGACTGTAACTTGTCGACATCGAGATACCCTGGCCTACATTGTTATCATCTCTCTACTACACAAGACAGTTTACGTTGCGAGTGCCGTAAACAATGACTGTAACTTGTCGACATTGAGATACCCTGGCCTACATTGTTATCATCTCTCTACTACACAAAACAGTTTACGTTGCGAGTGCCGTAAACAATGACTGTAACTTGTCGACATTGAGATAACCTGGCCAACACTGTTATCATCTCTCTACTACACAAGACAGTTTACGTTGCGAGTGCCGTAAACAATGACTGTAACTTGTCGACATTGAGATACCCTGGCCTACATTGTTATCATCTCTCTACTACACAAGACAGTTTACGTTGCGAGTGCCGTAAACAATGACTGTAACTTGTCGACATTGAGATACCCTGGCCTACATTGTTATCATCTCTCTACTACACAAGACAGTTTACGTTGCGAGTGCCGTAAACAATGACTGTAACTTGTCGACATTGAGATACCCTGGCCTACATTGTTATCATCTCTCTACTACACAAGACAGTTTACGTTGCGAGTGCCGTAAACAATGACTGTAACTTGTCGACATTGAGATACCCTGGCCTACATTGTTATCATCTCTCTACTACACAAGACAGTTTACGTTGCGAGTGCCGTAAACAATGACTGTAACTTGTCGACATTGAGATACCCTGGCCTACATTGTTATCATCTCTCTACTACACAAGACAGTTTACGTTGCGAGTGCCGTAAACAATGACTGTAACTTGTCGACATTGAGATACCCTGGCCTACATTGTTATCATCTCTCTACTACACAAGACAGTTTACGTTGCGAGTGCCGTAAACAATGACTGTAACTTGTCGACATTGAGATACCCTGGCCTACATTGTTATCATCTCTCTACTACACAAGACAGTTTACGTTGCGAGTGCCGTAAACAATGACTGTAACTTGTCGACATTGAGATACCCTGGCCTACATTGTTATCATCTCTCTACTACACAAGACAGTTTACGTTGCGAGTGCCGTAAACAATGACTGTAACTTGTCGACATTGAGATACCCTGGCCTACATTGTTATCATCTCTCTACTACACAAGACAGTTTACGTTGCGAGTGCCGTAAACAATGACTGTAACTTGTCAACATTGAGATACCCTGGCCTACATTGTTATCATCTCTCTACTACACAAGACAGTTTACGTTGCGAGTGCCGTAAACAATGACTGTAACTTGTCGACATTGAGATACCCTGGCCTACATTGTTATCATCTCTCTACTACACAAGACAGTTTACGTTGCGAGTGCCGTAAACAATGACTGTAACTTGTCGACATTGAGATACCCTGGCCTACATTGTTATCATCTCTCTACTACACAAGACAGTTTACGTTGCGAGTGCCGTAAACAATGACTGTAACTTGTCAACATTGAGATACCCTGGCCTACATTGTTATCATCTCTCTACTACACAAGACAGTTTACGTTGCGAGTGCCGTAAACAATGACTGTAACTTGTCGACATTGAGATACCCTGGCCTACATTGTTATCATCTCTCTACTACACAAGACAGTTTACGTTGCGAGTGCCATAAACAATGACTGTAACTTGTCAACATTGAGATACCCTGGCCTACATTGCAAATAATGTATCACATACGCCATTATGTAAGCCGAACAAAAACATACATTACAATTTCTACACAATCGCCGTGTTTTGTCTCTTGGATAGGATCGATGACACCCACCCACCCCATCCACAAAATTGGAAAAGCCTACAAATTCCAATGATACATTGACTTGTATCTATGTCTTCAAATAATGGAGTTGCTAAAAATAATTACCGGGGTTATTTACAGACAGGTTCCCAATTATTTCTATTGAAAAGAATGGTTGGAACATATTACACGTTAGTGAACTGCAACTGGTTTATTGTATCAACAACTAACTACCCGTTTACAGGCACAGTTCAAAATGTATATAAAGAACAGAATTTGTCCACATTTCGTGTTCTGTGGAGTAACTGATTATTTCTTCTGAATGTGGCCTGTGTCGATCTTGTGTTTGAGCAAGTAGTGAGGGCTAGGGAAAATTTTCAAACACATTTTGCATGCTGTATACAGCTTTTTCATTTTTGTAGCTGACTGGGTGTCGTTGTTGCTGTCATGTGTGCGTTTCTTTTTTCTCTGTGCACAAGTCACATGTGCCGGTTTTTCTCGGCAGTGGAAGCATCTTTCCAATTTTTTTTATTCCAAATGGACCCTTCACCCACCCACCCACATCCATTTTTTTTTATTATTGGAATATGTCTATATTTACAAAGCCCCTTACTTCTTCATATCAGGAACAATGTGTGATTCAACGGGATGAGGGCACACACGCATGGCATAATTTACGACACATTTTGCTACACTTTGGCAAATGCATGCGACCAGGTATAAATTGGGCTGGTGTCTCACAATTCCAGAACATGGAATGTAGAAGAATTCTCATGTGCATGATCGCACGACTGTGAACATTGCACAGAGCTTCTTCTAAGTGAAATTAATAACAATGAAAGGTACCTGGTTTAGCAATAGCCGTAATGTCCCTGATCCTTTCCTTGGTAGGAGCTGAAACAGACCTGGCTGTTGTCGTCACATAGATCAGCACCACCACCGACATGACACGAACTTAAATATGACGTTACAATCTCCTACTGAATCACTAATGGAAAACACAGAAACTCGTGTGCGTTCAAAGACAATATTGACATGTTTTGTATAATATTATGACCATAATAGGGATGTCCCCTGAAGTAGTTTACTTCATCTACTTGGAATCTAAGTCACGACTAACAGGCTTGCATTATAACGTTAACGTTAAATTTGGATTATAGTAATATTCCATTAATGTTACTGTTCTTCTAAATGAAGACAAGAATCTAGGACAAATAGTGGACGCTATCTTATGACGTCACATTGGCCATCGGTGCCGCTGCATATTTCCTCTGTAGGAGCCTAAATAGACCTAGTTGTTGTCATCAAATTTACCATCACCGCAACTGGCATGAATTAGTGGCATAAATGTTGGAGCGTGGGTAGTTTTGTCGACATCAGTCCTATCTACAACAGGCGTGAGGACGAATTCGTAATAGTTTTTAGAATACGGACATTGCTGCTTCGTATTCATTTACCAGTGATCTACACCAAGAAGAATAGTCACGCTATGTAGGAGAACAAATCCCACCTGAAAGGAATATACCTGGCGTCTTCACAGCAGCTTTGGGGGTGGTCACATTCCCAGCAAGAGCTGAAACCGACAGGTGAGTGGGTGGTTGAGTGATTGAGTGATTGCGAGTGCCGTAAACAATGACTGTAACTTGTCGACATTGAGATACCCTGGCCTACATTGTTATCATCTCTCTACTACACAAGACAGTTTACGTTGCGAGTGCCGTAAACAATGACTGTAACTTGTCGACATTGAGATACCCTGGCCTACATTGTTATCATCTCTCTACTACACAAGACAGTTTACGTTGCGAGTGCCATAAACAATGACTGTAACTTGTCAACATTGAGATACCCTGGCCTACATTGCAAATAATGTATCACATACGCCATTATGTAAGCCGAACAAAAACATACATTACAATTTCTACACAATCGCCGTGTTTTGTCTCTTGGATAGGATCGATGACACCCACCCACCCCATCCACAAAATTGGAAAGGCCTACAAATTCCAATGATACATTGACTTGTATCTATGTCTTCAAATAATGGAGTTGCTAAAAATAATTACCGGGGTTATTTACAGACAGGTTCCCAATTATTTCTATTGAAAAGAATGGTTGGAACATATTACACGTTAGTGAACTGCAACTGGTTTATTGTATCAACAACTAACTACCCGTTTACAGGCACAGTTCAAAATGTATATAAAGAACAGAATTTGTCCACATTTCGTGTTCTGTGGAGTAACTGATTATTTCTTCTGAATGTGGCCTGTGTCGATCTTGTGTTTGAGCAAGTAGTGAGGGCTAGGGAAAATTTTCAAACACATTTTGCATGCTGTATACAGCTTTTTCATTTTTGTAGCTGACTAGGTGTCGTTGTTGCTGTCATGTGTGCGTTTCTTTTTTCTCTGTGCACAAGTCACATGTGCCGGTTTTTCTCGGCAGTGGAAGCATCTTTCCAATTTTTTTTATTCCAAATGGACCCTTCACCCACCCACCCACATCCATTTTTTTTTATTATTGGAATATGTCTATATTTACAAAGCCCCTTACTTCTTCATATCAGGAACAATGTGTGATTCAACGGGATGAGGGCACACACGCATGGCATAATTTACGACACATTTTGCTACACTTTGGCAAATGCATGCGACCAGGTATAAATTGGGCTGGTGTCTCACAATTCCAGAACATGGAATGTAGAAGAATTCTCATGTGCATGATCGCACGACTGTGAACATTGCACAGAGCTTCTTCTAAGTGAAATTAATAACAATGAAAGGTACCTGGTTTAGCAATAGCCGTAATGTCCCTGATCCTTTCCTTGGTAGGAGCTGAAACAGACCTGGCTGTTGTCGTCACATAGATCAGCACCACCACCGACATGACACGAACTTAAATATGACGTTACAATCTCCTACTGAATCACTAATGGAAAACACAGAAACTCGTGTGCGTTCAAAGACAATATTGACATGTTTTGTATAATATTATGACCATAATAGGGATGTCCCCTGAAGTAGTTTACTTCATCTACTTGGAATCTAAGTCACGACTAACAGGCTTGCATTATAACGTTAACGTTAAATTTGGATTATAGTAATATTCCATTAATGTTACTGTTCTTCTAAATGAAGACAAGAATCTAGGACAAATAGTGGACGCTATCTTATGACGTCACATTGGCCATCGGTGCCGCTGCATATTTCCTCTGTAGGAGCCTAAATAGACCTAGTTGTTGTCATCAAATTTACCATCACCGCAACTGGCATGAATTAGTGGCATAAATGTTGGAGCGTGGGTAGTTTTGTCGACATCAGTCCTATCTACAACAGGCGTGAGGACGAATTCGTAATAGTTTTTAGAATACGGACATTGCTGCTTCGTATTCATTTACCAGTGATCTACACCAAGAAGAATAGTCACGCTATGTAGGAGAACAAATCCCACCTGAAAGGAATATACCTGGCGTCTTCACAGCAGCTTTGGGGGTGGTCACATTCCCAGCAAGAGCTGAAACCGACAGGTGAGTGGGTGGTTGAGTGATTGAGTGATTGAGTGAGCAAGTGAATGAGAATGAGTTAGCGAGTGGGTGAGTGTGTGAGTGGGTGGGTGGGTGAATGGGTGAGTAAATTAGTGAATAAGATTATGTTAGCGAGTAAGTGATTGAATGAGTGAGAGAGTGAGTGAACGAGCGACTGGCTGAGAGAGTGAGTGAGTGAGTGTGTGAATGAGTGAGTGAGTGAGTGAGTGAGTGAGTGAGTGAGTAGCCAGTAAGTGATTAATAGTAAGTAGACTGATTGAAACGTTAGTAACTATTGTGAGTAAATAGTCATTAAGTGGAGAGTGAGCAAGTAGTCAAAGTTGTGAGAGTTTAGTCAGTAAGTGTAGGTAGAATGTAAGTGAGTTAATGTGTTAAGTGTAAGTAGAATTTAAGTGAGTTAATGTGTTAAGTGTAAGTAGAATTTAAGTGAGTTAATGTGTTAAGTGTAAGTAGAATGTAAGTGAGTTAATGTGTTAAGTGTAAGTAGAATGTGAGTTAATGTGTTAAGTGTAAGTAGAATGTAAGTGAGTTAATGTGTTAAGTGTAAGTAGAATGTAAGTGAGTAAATGTGCTAAGTGTAAGTAGAATGTAAGTGAGTTAATGTGTTAAGTGTAAGTATAATGTAAGTGAGTTAATGTGTTAAGTATAAGAAGAATGTAAGTGAGTTAATGTGTTAAGTATAAGTAGAATGTAAGTGAGTTAATGTGTTAAGTATAAGTATAATGTAAGTGAGTTAATGTGTTAAGTGTAAGTATAATGTAAGTGAGTTAATGTGTTAAGTGTAAGTAGAATGTAAGTGAGTTAATGTGTTAAGTGTAAGTAGAATGTAAGTGAGTTAATGTGTTAAGTGTAAGTATAATGTAAGTGAGTTAATGTGTTAAGTGTAAGTATAATGTAAGTGAGTAAATGTGCTAAGTGTAAGTAGAATGTAAGTGAGTTAATGTGCTAAGTGTAAGTAGAATGTAAGTGAGTTAATGTGTTAAGTGTAAGTAGAATGTAAGTGAGTTAATGTGTTAAGTATAAGTAGAATGTAAGTGAGTTAATGTGTTAAGTGTAAGTATAATGTAAGTGAGTTAATGTGTTAAGTGTAAGTATAATGTAAGTGAGTTAATGTGTTAAGTGTCAGTATAATGTAAGTGAGTTAAGTGTAAGTAAGTTAATGTAAGTGAGTTAATGTGTTAAGTGTAAGTAGAATGTAAGTGAGTTAATGTGTTAAGTGTAAGTAGAATGTAAGTGAGTTAATGTGTTAAGTGTAAGTAGAATGTAAGTGAGTTAATGTGTTAAGTGTAAGTAGAATGTAAGTGAGTTAATGTGTTAAGTGTAAGTAGAATGTAAGTGAGTTAATGTGTTAAATGTAAGTATAATGTAAGTGAGTTAATGTGTTAAGTGTAAGTATAATGTAAGTGGGTTAATGTGTTAACTGTAAGTAGAATGTAAGTGGGTTAATGTGTTAACTGTAAGTAGAATGTGAGTTAATGTGTTAAGTGTAAGTATAATGTAAGTGAGTTAATGTGTTAAGTGTAAGTAGAATGTAAGTGAGTTAATGTGTTAAGTGTAAGTAGAATGTAAGTGAGTTAATGTGTTAAGTGTAAGTAGAATGTAAGTGAGTTAATGTGTTAAGTGTAAGTATAATGTAAGTGAGTTAATGTGTTAAGTGTAAGTAGAATGTAAGTGAGTTAATGTGTTAAGTGTAAGTAGAATGTAAGTGAGTTAATGTGTTAAGTGTAAGTAGAATGTAAGTGAGTTAATGTGTTAAGTGTAAGTAAAATGTAAGTGAGTTCATGTGTTAAGTGTAAGTAGAATGTAAGTGTGTTAATGTGTACACCACGTAGATAGTCCAACACTTTAGCTGAAGGAAGGAAAATATATAAGTTTTTCACTTCCTATTAATGCCAAACAAAATCCAAGCTCATGTCACAATCTACTCGATTCTTCTCACAGGCTGAACTAAAACCTTGTTTTGATAGAATGTACATTATTTTTAATCAATAATAAAAAGCAAACTGTTTATATTTGATTAGAATCGAAACTGCTAATCTACATTAAATGTTCTCAACTCACCTCTTGTCTGCTGTTGGCTCTTTGTCTGCTCGAGTTCCCTCTTTGTCTGCTCGAGTTCCCTCTTCGTCTGCTCGAGTTCCCTCTTCGTCTGCTCGAGTTCCCTCTTCGTCTGCTCGAGTTCTGTCTGTGTTTGGTGTTGCTGTGCCTTCATCAGCTGCAGTTCTGACATTGTGCTGTGTAAATCTCTCTGTAGTGCTGCCGTTGTCTTCTGTTGCGTTCCCTTTGTGTCCTCAAGCTGTTCTTGGGTCTGTCTAAGTTCGATCTTGACAAGCTGCATTTGCTCTGAAACAAATCAACCCTACGGTTCCTTCCTCTTTCCTTACAATCTCAAGATCTCACAGTGATATAAACCTGAGTTACCGAGTACTGGTAGTCACTTTTACCAAGGTATATCACTGGTATATTACCACGTAATATTAAATACACTTATGTTATGTTTTAATATTACTGATCAACGCGGTCAGTTGATTAACATTAATTCAAAACCAATAGAACAGTATGTATAATAATGTAAAAGTAGAAATGCCACTTGAATATTAAATTAAAACGTTATTCACAAAATACATACCATTGAAATTCCTTCTGCATTTTTCTGCCATTTCCTTCGCTTTGCGCAAACGTTCGTTCAGGTGGCGCAATTGCTCTAAAACAGTCGATACATTTATGTACATTTATATACATGTATATATGTACGTGCATTCATATATACCTACATGCATGGATGCATACATACATGCATACATGCATACACACACACACACGCACACATACTTACATACATATATCATCAATATCATTGTGCAGCTGTAGTGTCCCGTGGTTGGGCAATGGCCTCAGCATGTCGTTTCCAAATCTGCCTGTCTTGCGCTATCCTCTGCCAGATGGTGCCCTTCCAGTACTCGTCTAGTTCCTCTCTGTACCGTTTCGCCGGTCTTCCTCTAGATTGTTTCTCTTCGTAAGGTCTCCAAGTTGTGATACGCGATGTCAATCGGTTATCTCGAGTTTGCTGATGTGCCCTGCCCAGGTCCACTTCTGTCTTCTGATTTGTTCTTTCACGTCTATGACCTTTGACTTCTATCTTACCCAGATGTTTTTTTTTTCTCCCAATATGTGATTTTTAACATGTTTTCCATCTTTTTGCGGCTGCTACTTTGTTCTTTGCCTGGTTGCTGAGTGTCCATGTTTCCGCGCCATATGTCATCGCTGGAAGTACACATTAGTTGTAGACTCTTCTCTTCAAGCAGGTTCCAAAGTAACCCTTGAAGATGTCGTGGTGTTTAGCGAATGCTGTTCAGCCAGCGGTGATTCTTCTTTAAATCTCCTTGTCTTGATTTTTGTCTCTGTTACTGTATCGCTGTCCCAGATAAACGTAGGTTTCAACGTTCTCTATCTGCGTGGTGTTTATATATATTGGTGTGTCATTTTCAGGCATCACGTTTGTCTTCGAAATGTTCATCTTCAGACCTTGTTTTTCACTTTTATCAGCTAGATCCAGCAGCATTTTTTGTAGATCTTGCGGTGTATGTGTCAAACATACATACATACGTGGGTACGTACGTACATACATGCATACATGCATACATGCATACATGCATACATACATACATACATACATACACACACTCATACATACATATATATATATACATACATACACTCACACACACACATACATACATACTTATATGCACGCATACATTCAATAATCAACTATGACATTAGATTGGAACGTTTGAAACGTCACTGCTGCTCACTCACCGCACCGAACAGAGTCGACGAGATCCGCCCTGTTGATGGCGAGACACGCTCCACTGAGCTCGTCGTACAAGGCTGTGGCGGTGGAGACGTGTCTTCTCGAATCGGCCCACGCCTCCAGAATTCGGAACGTGTTGGCCACCGCATCCCCCGGGTCACGCATCAGTTTGTCGATCGTAGAACTGGGCATCTTCAAGAGCACTCCCAGTTCGAATTGTTCTGATCTGGGTAATTTGACCTTAGCCAGTTTCATTAGATACGTAGTGTCAATGAGCGCTAGAAACACAAGCGCAGTAGTTGCGGTAATAAGTACTGTATTTGTTGTTCGAAATAATAAAATAATGGCTGGAACTTACTGTAGCTGCTTTCATGTACATATCTGGTAAAATTATGAAGATGGATTTTTTGCAATTTTACATCGTTCATGCATATTGGAAATAAATTAAGATTGGGACCTATTTAAAGTTGCATCCTCAGATCGGCCATCATTTAAACACAAATTTCCGTTAAATACTGTTTATGTTGTACTTTCACTTTTGTAAATATCCAAGCGAAGATTCTAGTCAATCGTTTTTGATTCAAAATCTTTGTACCATATTTTGGAAGAAACAAAAAATATAGGGGCCAAATGTGAGACATTTACAAAACATGCTCATATCAGCATCGTAGTCACCTCTCATTGCCATCCCGTCACCAGAGGGAGCAGCAGCACCATCTGAGGGTGTTGTCGATTGGGCCATGTCTGAATGAATAAATGAATGTTTTTATTCAAAACATTGGCAACAGCAAACAGCAATATATATATATATATATACACACATATATATATCAATATATTTATGTATACATTTGTATGTGTGTGTGTGTGTGTGTGAGTGTGTGTGTGATGTGTGTGTGTGAGTGTGTGTGTGTGTGTGTGAGTGTGTGTGTGTGAGTGTGTGTGTGTGGTGTGTGTGTGTGTGTGTGTGTGTGAGTGTGTGTGTTTGTTTTGTATACACAGACACACACACACACACACACATATATATACAAAACAAACACATAAAATACAAGTGAGAATATACACTGTCATTCACACTACGAAGTCATTCACTGTTAACTTTTTAATAGTTGCATGTTAGTAGAGATTGTGTACACCCCTCATTGCTAATTAAATTACACACCCACGGAGAAACGCACAAAGGGCAGCTGTTATCAACATTACAACCTCCGTGGAGCAACGAATCAAGGGCAGCATTACACTCACCCATGGAGCAACGTGCAAAGGGCAGCTGTTATCAACATACACCCTCCGTGGAGCAAAGCACGAAGGGCAGCTATTATCAACATTACACCCACCCATGGAGCAAAGCACCAAGTGCAGCTGTTATCAACATTATACCCACCATGGAGCAACACACCAAGGGCAGATGTTAACAACATTACACCCACCCATGGAGCAACACACCAAGGGCAGCTGTTAACAACATTACACCCACCCATTGAGCAACATGCCAGGGGCAGCTGTTATCAACATTACACCCACCCATGGAGCAACACACCAAGGGCAGATGTTAACAACATTACACCCACCCATTGAGCAACATGCCAGGGGCAGATGTTAACAACATTACACCCACCCATGGAGCAACATGCCAGGGGCAGCAGTTATCAACATTACACCCACCCATGGAGCAACACACCAAGGGCAGATGTTAACAACATTACACCCACCCATTGAGCAACATGCCAGGGGCAGCTGTTATCAACATTACACCCACCCATGGAGCAACATGCCAGGGGCAGCAGTTATCAACATTACACCCACCATGGAGCAACACACCAAGGGTAGATGTTAACAACATTACACCCACCCATTGAGCAACATGCCAGGGGCAGCTGTTATCAACATTACACCCACCCATGGAGCAACATGCCAGGGGCAGCAGTTATCAACATTACACCCACCCATGGAGCAACACACCAGGGGCAGATGTTAACAACATTACACCGACCCATTGAGCAACATGCCAGGGGCAGCTGTTATCAACATTACACCCACCCATGGAGCAACATGCCAGGGGCAGCAGTTATCAACATTACACCCACCATGGAGCAACACACCAAGGGTAGATGTTAACAACATTACACCCACCCATTGAGCAACATGCCAGGGGCAGCTGTTATCAACATTACACCCACCCATTGAGCAACATGCCAGGGGCAGCTGTTATCAACATTACACCCACCCATGGAGCAACATGCCAGGGGCAGCAGTTATCAACATTACACCCACCATGGAGCAACACACCAAGGGTAGATGTTAACAACATTACACCCACCCATGGTGCAACACACCAAGGGCAACTGTTATCAACATTACACCCACCCATGGAGCAACATGCCAGGGGCAGCAGTTATCAACATTACACCCACCCATGGAGCAACACACCAAGGGCAGATGTTAACAACATTACACCCACCCATGGAGCAACACACCAAGGGCAGCTGTTATCAACATTACACCCACCCATGGAGCAACGCACTAAGGGCAGCTGTTATCTACATTACACCCACAATGGAGCAAAACACCAAGGGCAACTGTTATCAACATTACACCCACACATGGAGCAATGCACCAAGGGCAGCTGTTATCAACATTACACCCACCTATGGAGCAACACACCAGTGACAGCTGTTATCAACATTATGCCCACTCATGGAGCAATGCACCAAAGGCAGCTGTTATCAGCATTACACCCACCCATGGAGCAACACACCAAGGGCAGCTGTTATCAACATTACACCCACCCATGGAGCAACGCACTAAGGACAGCTGTTATCAACATTACGCCCACTCATGTTTTCGGCAATACATCGTGAAATGAGAAAGTGAACGTACTTACACTATTTCAAAGCTAGCGAACTAATACATACATTGTCAAAGTACACGCATATACACGCTGACGTCTACCGTGTTTTCAATCATCATTATGTCACTTTATTACAAGTCTTCACAACATACAGTAAACAGGCAAACATAGTGTTCATGTTCAGGACAGATCAGCGGTCGTAAACTCGATCTCAATTATCTTTTCCGGCGAGTTTCCTGAAACTGCTGAAATCTCCCGTCACGTTATACATTCTGCCTGAGATAGCGCATGAAACAAAAGTCTATGTAATAGCTGTTTGTCTACACATGGTGTAGACAAATCAATGATTGCATGAAAGATATTTCGATTTAAAATTTATTATGCGGTCTAATGTACTGTATCTGTATTCTGACTGGCAAAATGTCCTATGGACACACCACGCCAGTGCGCATTTTGGGCTAGACTAATCTGGAATGAGTTCAGTGATGTACTTGATACAATGCTTGGAGGTAGAGAATTCCACTCTTTTATTGTGACTGGGAAAAAGCTGTTTCCAAATATGTTTGTCGAGTGCCTGATTTGTTCTAACTGTTTATTATGTTTACGTGAGCATCTGGTGTTGCGTTTGATGTATTGATCTAGTGGGATATCTATGAGGTTATGTTCCATTTTATATAATATGCTAAGTCTTTGGGTTTTTCTTCTTGATTGGAGGGTATCCCACTGGGGGTCTTTAAGGAATTGTGTTACAGTTCCTGGCTTTCTAGAATAGTTGTTCTTACAAAATCAGGCGGCTTGTCTCTGGGTTCTTTCTATGAGTTTGATATTTCTTAGGCAATGTGGATCCCATGATGCTGACGCATATTCAAGTATAGGGCGGACAAGGGTTGTGTAGGCTATGGACTTGATATGGGTTGGACATTTATTTTAATTTCTTCTAATAATTCCTAATGTCTGTTGTGCTTTTTTGTGACTGAGTTGTATTGTATTGTCCAATTTAATGTATTTGATATATGAATGCCAAGATAACAGTGAGATTCAACAGATTTAAGTTGTTGTTCGCAGAAGGTGTAGAGATTTGGTGTTGGTTTTCTTGAGGCTATTGTCATTGTATAACATTTAGTGGGGTTGAATTTCATAAGCCAGGTGGGTTGCCATTTCTCAAGTTTGAGCAGATCGTTTTGGAGGACAAATGTGGCTTGGTCAGTTTTAATCGGTGAATATAATCGGCAGTCGTCTGCAAAAAGGCGAACAGTTGAGGAAAGTTTGTCTGGCAGGTCATTTATGTAAATTAGGAAAAGTAGGGGCCCCAGTACTGTGCCCTGTGGTACCCCAGAAATGACTTGAGTTTATGTTGACTTAGATCCATTTATAACAACCTGTTGAATCCTTCCTGTAAGGAAGCTATTTATCCATGATGATATTGGGCCTGTGATGCCATAGTGTTTGAGTTTGTGGATTAGTCTTTTATGCAGAACTTTATCGAATGCTTTGATGAAGTCAATGATGGCCATATCTACAGATTTCTTCTCATCAAGGGATTTGCTTATGTCATGGATTGTTTTAATTAATTGTGTTTCAGTTGATCTTTTGGCACGGAAGCCATGTTGGTGGTCAGTTAGGATGTGGTGCTGTTCCAGGTGTTTAATAATGTGACTATGTATGATGTGTTCAAGAAGTTTACAAACCACAAGTGTTAAGGATATTGGTCTGTAGTTAGATGTTTCTGCTCTACTTCCTTTCTTAAAAATTGCTGTTACATTGGCTTCTTTCCAGGTATTGGGGACTTGTCCAGAGTCAACAGATGATTGGAAAATTTCATTTATTATTGGTGCTAGATGAGAGGCATATCTGTTTAAGAACCACGGTGGAATGCCATCTGGTCCTTGTGATTTAGAAATGTTAATTTTGGAAAGTTTATCAAGTACTCCTTTAAGTGAAATTGTTAGTTTGGGGATTTCTCCATGTGGACTTCTGGCCATATCTGGTAGGGTGGAATGTCCTTCGTCTGTAAAGACACTTTGGAACTGATTGTTTAAGGCTTCTGCTTTATGTGTGTCATCGTTTATGATGTTACCCACAATGTTGAGGTCCCCAATACCCTGGTTATCCTGTCTAAGTTTAGAAATGAAGCTCCAAAATTATTTAGGTTTCTCTGTTATTGTTGTTGTCGGGAATTGACTAATGTAGGATAGTCTAGCAGAACGAAGGTGTTTGTGCATGTTTCTCCTGATGTCACAGAATTCTTTCCACTCTTCTGGATTTCTAGTTGTTTTTGCTTTGTTGTATAGCTGTTTCTTTCTTTTGCACAATTTCTTTAAATCTTTATTGAACCAAGGAAGATTGTGTCTTGACATAGTAAGACAGTCCGGTACATAGGAGAAGAAGGAGATAGTTAGGTTGACAGATACTGTGAAGGGAATGGAGATGGGAATTAGCAAGGCGGCAGGTCGAATGGAGAGAGACGACAGGGAGAGAGGTGAGAATACTGCAAGACTGAAGGAGAATACCAGTGGCAAGAAAACTGAGGAAAGGAGATTGAGAGGAGGGAAGGTGATTGGAGTGGAAGAAATTGGAAAATCGACAACAGAAAACGTGACAAGTGTGAAGGTGACAGGGAAGAAAGTGACCGTAGAGAAGGAGGGAGGGAAGACGGGACGGGAGAGAAGAAAATGAGATGGGACGAAAGATGAAGGGACGAAAGGAAGTGAGAACAAATGTGAGAAGTCGATAGAAGGGACACTGACAGAAGGAAAGGTGACAAGAGAAAAAGCGACAGGAAAGAATGGATCGGAAGACAATGTGACAGGAGAGAAGACGACAGGGGGAAAAGACAACAACCAGACAGGTGCAAACCGAAGAAGGATTCTATTCTAAGGCAGTGATTGAGGGGGCAATGAGCAAAGAGAGGGTGTATATGGGCGACTCCATTATGAGAAAGACGGACAAGACACTGAGCGAGGGGAAAGACGTCGTTAATTGTCTACCGGGGGCTAGGATTGAACATGACTGACAGGGTAGAGAAGGTATTGGGACATGGCAAGGGGGGGTCTATATTGGTACATGTAGGAACAAATAATGCAGACAGAGAGGGAACAACTGCGATAGTACGGAAGTATAGACAGTTAGTGAGGAAGCTAAAGAAGACGAGAGTTGAACAGGTTATTCTGTCAGGAATTTTGCCAGTAATGGGAGGAAGGGGGGAAATGTATAGAAACTGCAAGAGGATGGCGATCAACACACTAGTTGAGCAGATGTGTGAAGAAGAGGGGGTGGGATTCACAGATTTATGGGGATATTTTGTTGGGAGGGAAGATATGTACATGAGAGATGGCCTCCATCTTAGTGGAAAGGGGGCAGCAGTTTTCTCAGAGAACCTGCTGCGATCTGTTGACAGTGGGACAGGTTGCATCTATTTAAACTAGATTCGCAGGGGGGACTCACAGAAGTCTGAAAATGGAGGCATAGATAAAGACAGCACAAATAAATCAGCAAATAACAGTCTGGAAAACTCTTCTGAAGCTGGATATAAATGTGTTTTTTTAAATGCAAGGAGTATAGTAAACAAAAGAAATGAACTAAACATTATGGTAGAAGATATTGACCCTCATATAATAGGTATAACCGAATCCTGGACCACCACCGATATATCAGATGTTGAATTGGGACTGACAGGATATGTAATGTTTAGGAAAGATAGAATAGGAAGAAAGGGAGGTGGAGTTATTTTATATATTAAAGAATCTATCCAGGCTCATGAAATAAAATTAGAAAGAGAAGCAGATTACGAAGAAGCTGTTTGGTGTAACATAGTTACAGGAAACTCAACGTTAACAGTTGGGATAGTTTATCGAAGTCCAAACATAAGCACAGAAGAGAATGAAAAAATACAAAACGTTATAAGGGAAGTAAGCAAACGGGACTGTATTATTATGGGGGATTTTAACCACGGGCATATACAATGGAAATCTCTTCAGAGTGTGGGGAGTGAGGACCACAAGTTTTTAGTTTTAGTTCAAGATACTTTTCTTTCTCAACATGTGCTAGAACCAAACAGGGGTGAGAATGTGTTAGACATAGTTTTGTCCTCACAGAATGAATTAGTTGACAATGTCAAGATATGTGAGCCACTGGGGAGTAGCGATCACAAACAGATACATTTTACCATCAAAGTAAAATCAGAAAGGAATAGTAAAAAGCAGTATAGGAGAAATTTCCACAAAGGAAGGTATAAGGACATGAGGAAATATTAAGTGCATAGTCGATAAATTTGTACCCTTCAAAAAAAGGAACCTGTCCAAAAAGAAACACTTATCGAAAGAAGCCATTAGAAAAATTAAGTATAAACAAATTATATGGAAGTCATATAGATGTACTGGAAATGATGAAGACTACAACAGTTATAAAGAAGCACTTAACAAAGCTACAGCTGAAATTAGAAATTCAAAGAGAAGCTATGAAAAACAATTAGCTAGTAATATAAAGCATGACAGCAAGAGTTTTTATGCGTATGTTCGAAAGCAAACAGAAAGTTCAAGAAAAGGTCGGTCCTCTAGAAGATAGTGCTGGAAATATAATATCAGAGGGATTCTTAATGGCAGAAGACCTGAATGAGTACTTTAGTTCAGTGTTGATCAGAGAAGATATTAGTTCACTGCCAGTACCAGATGCTAAGTTCAAGGGGGCAGATTCAGACTATTTAGGACAATTAATTGTAAACCCGGAAATGGTAGCTAATAAAATAAGGGCTGTGAAGGATAATAAATCACCTGGAGTGGATGGGAATCCGCCCAAACTACTATTGGAAATTGTAGAACAAATTAGCGTACCGCTTGCAACAGTTTTCAATTTGTCATTAGAAGAGGGAGTGGTTCCTTTAGAATGGAAAGAGGCAAACATTATACCGTTATTTAAAAAAGGTTCGAGAAACAAGTCAGAGAACTATAGACCAGTGAATTTAACATCAGTGATTTGCAAATTATTAGAAAGACTAATCAAAGATCACATGGTGGATTTTCTTGTTAAACAAAACTTGATAAACCCATCTCAATATGTTTTTTTTAAAGCGAGGTCATGCTTAACAAATATGTTGTGTTTTTTGGAAGACATCACTAAGTGGGTAGATGAGGGATCACCAGTAGATATCGTCTACTTAGATTTTCAAAAAGCTTTCGACAAAGTACCACATCAAAGATTACTGCTGAAACTAAAGGCCCATGGCATAGGAAATGGTATAATAAACTGGATAGAACAATGGCTGATTGACAGAAGACAACGTGTAGTAGTTGATGAGGAAGCTTCAAACTGGAAATCGGTATTGAGTGGGGTACCACAGGGATCAGTATTAGGACCTATATTATTCTTAATATACATCAACGATTTGGATGATGAAATAACAAACAAGGTGTTGAAATTTGCGGATGATACAAAAGTGTCTAGAAGGATTAAAAGTGGTGGAGATAGACAGTATTTACAAGATGATCTTGACAGGTTGATCAAATGGTCTGAAAAGTGGCAAATGCTGTTCAATTTCGGGAAATGTAAATGCCTCCACACAGGACATGAGAACGAAGAGGTAGAATATACAATGGAGGGTACTGTACTAAGTACTACTGTAAAAGAAAAGGACTTAGGGTTAACTATTAGTGCTGATATGAAGGTTTCAGAGCAGTGCGGAATTGCAGCTTCAAAGGGAAATCAAATCCTTGGATTAATTAGGCGAAACATAACGTATAAGGAAAAAGAGCTAATAATACCGCTGTACAAAACAATAGTTAGGCCTCATTTAGAATATTGTATTCAAGCGTGGAGGCCATATCGCAGGAAGGACATATATATGCTAGAAAGAGTGCAGAGGAGAGCAACTAAAATGATACCAAATCTGAGGGATCTTAGTTACGAAATACGCCTAAAAAAATGCGGTTTAACAACACTAGAGACCAGGAGATTGAGAGTAGATCAGATAGAAGTGTTTAAAATATTGAATGGTTATGAAAATATTGTTAGACATGTTTTTTTCAGTTAAGAAAGATAGAAGGACTAGAGGACATGAAGTTACATTAGCAAAGGAGCAGAGTAGATTAGATATAAGAAAGTTTTCATTTTCACAAAGGACTGTAAATGAATGGAACAGATTATCTGTTGATTGTGTGGGTGCTAGTAGCATGAATATATTTAAAAATAAAATCGACACATACCTCAGACGGGCGGGATACACATAGATAAAAGGGTCGGACTCTCGATAAGCCAAAGGGCTTCCTTGTCCACCTGCCACCTAGAGTTAATTCTTTGGGTGGCAATCTTGTTAAATCTTATTAAATATTGGTTCATAATGTTGATGATTTTCGTGGAAACAAGATTCCACTTGTCATTGACTGTCATGTTTTGGTTTTGAGAGAAGTATTCATGTATGAAGTTTTCAAGAGATTTCTGTATGTTAATGTTGTCAGCTTTATTTCTAATGAAGACTTTACGTTTCGGACGATGTTTACGTTTGGGCGAGATGTTTACATCAATGATGACTGTACTATGATCTGCTATTCCGTCTACTATATATTTATCTTCTTCATTAACCCAGGTCTATTGGTGAAAACAAGATCTAAAATATTGTTGGCATTTCCCTGTCTGTGCGTAGGTTCCTTGACATGTTGGATCAGTCCATGTTCCTCTGTAAGAGAGAGTAATTTATTGGCAGCAGTTGTACTGTATCCATTGTTAGGTGTGACTTGGTGAATTTCCCAATTGATGTTAGGGAGGTTGAAATCGCCAGTAATGATGACATTATGTGTGTTGATCTTGTTACCTCATTTAGAAAGGGCTAGGTCTAGTTCTTCGATTTGAGTTCCATGAGAGTCATTTGGGGCACGATACTAACATTAACATACGTGTCATGTGGAAACGGACATATAATATGTAACACAAATATGTAATGACATAACAATATTAACGGGAAATGAATCCTCGTCAAACTGGCGAGCATACAAAGCGCTCAAATGTAATGATGTTAAATTAAAGAGCTGACAGACACAACTACTTTTAACACGTCAAACGGAATATAGCTTTGTACTGCCGCCAGGCTGTATGCTGAAAGTAAAGCTTGAATGCGTTAGCGGCATTCAGAGGCGTTTTATCAATAGCGAAACGGCGCTGCGTGTGAGCGCTGTGGTCGCTGCGTGTTCTGTCTTTCGCGGTGCACCTCGCTTCACTCAACCGTGACCGCGTGCCTGCCGTACAGTCAACGGGCGTGGCTGGCATGTACAATGTTTTACAACATACATATCTGCAAACTTCCTATATTCCATTTCACGGTCACATCGATGCGACAGCCAGAACAATACCGCTCGGTTATGCGTGCAATGTCAACGGCGCCTTCAAACAGTCCAATTCACTTTTGCTGACATATCAACCTGTCGCTTTGTCACATAGCAAGACGTAGGCGTAATCACAACAAGACATCAGATTGAGAGCCACACGCAATAGCTATTGGGTAGAATAAGATACAAAAAATAGTCACAAACTATATACTTTCCAATCACAGATTACCAAAACATGCAATAGCTATAGCATAGAACGAAGACTTACCCAGCACAGATGACTGAAATAAACAATGCCTAATCTGTTAAATACATCACAACGAACCATGCACGTACCAACCCCGTTAACACAAACAATTCCGAACAGATCCCACATACACCAACCCCGTTAACACCAACAATCCCAAACAGATCCCACAGACACCAAGCCCGTAAACACCAACAATCCCGAACAGATCCCACAGACACCAACCCCGTTAACACCAACAATCCCGAACAGATCCCACAGACACCAACCCCGTTAACACCAACAATCCCGAACAGATCCCGCAGACACAAACCCCGTTAACACCAACAATCCCGACCAGATCCTACACACACCAACCCCGTTAACACCAACAATCCTGAACAGATCCCACAGACACCAACCCCGTTAACACCAACAATCCTGAACAGATCCCACACACACCAACCCCGTTAACACCAACAATCCTGAACAGATCCCACAGACACCAACCCCATTAACACCAACAATCCTGAACAGATCCCACAGACACCAACCCCGTTAACACCAACAATCCTGAACAGAACCCACAGACACCAACCCCGTCAACACCAACAATCCCGAACAGATCCCACACACACCAACCCCGTTAACACAAACAATTCCGAACAGATCCCACATACACCAACCCCGTTAACACCAACAATCCCGAACAGATCCCACACACACCAACCCCGTTAACACCAACAATCCTGAACAGAACCCACAAACACCAACCCCGTCAACACCAACAATCCCGAACAGATCCCACTGACACCAACCCCATCAAAACCAACAATCCCGAACAGATCCCACAGACACCAACCCCGGTAACACCAATAATCCCGAACAGATCCCACAGATACCAACCCCGTCAACACCAACAATCCCGATCAGATCCCACAGACACCAACCCCGTTAACACCAACAATCCCGACCAGATCCCACAGACACCAACCCCGTTAACACCAACAATCCCGAACAGAACCCACAGACACCAACCCCGTTAACACCAACAACCCCGACCAAATCCACATACACCAACCCCGTTAACACCAACAATCCCGACCAGATCCCACAGACACCAACCCCGTTAACACCAACAATCCCAACCAGATCACACAGACACCAACCCCGGTAACACCAATAATCCCGAACAGATCCCACAGATACCAACCCCGTCAACACCAACAATCCCGATCAGATCCCACAGACACCAACCCCGTTAACACCAACAATCCCGAACAGATCCCGCAGACACAAACCCCGTTAACACCAACAATCCCGACCAGATCCTACACACACCAACCCCGTTAACACCAACAATCCTGAACAGATCCCACAGACACCAACCCCGTTAACACCAACAATCCTGAACAGATCCCACACACACCAACCCCGTTAACACCAACAATCCTGAACAGATCCCACAGACACCAACCCCATTAACACCAACAATCCTGAACAGATCCCACAGACACCAACCCCGTTAACACCAACAATCCTGAACAGAACCCACAAACACCAACCCCGTCAACACCAACAATCCCGAACAGATCCCACACACACCAACCCCGTTAACACAAACAATTCCGAACAGATCCCACATACACCAACCCCGTTAACACCAACAATCCCGAACAGATCCCACACACACCAACCCCGTTAACACCAACAATCCTGAACAGAACCCACAAACACCAACCCCGTCAACACCAACAATCCCGAACAGATCCCACTGACACCAACCCCGTCAAAACCAACAATCCCGAACAGATCCCACAGACACCAACCCCGGTAACACCAATAATCCCGAACAGATCCCACAGATACCAACCCCGTCAACACCAACAATCCCGATCAGATCCCACAGACACCAACCCCGTTAACACCAACAATCCCGACCAGATCCCACAGACACCAACCCCGTTAACACCAACAATCCCGAACAGAACCCACAGACACCAACCCCGTTAACACCAACAACCCCGACCAAATCCACATACACCAACCCCGTTAACACCAACAATCCCGACCAGATCCCACAGACACCAACCCCGTTAACACCAACAATCCCAACCAGATCACACAGACACCAACCCCGGTAACACCAATAATCCCGAACAGATCCCACAGATACCAACCCCGTCAACACCAACAATCCCGATCAGATCCCACAGACACCAACCCCGTTAACACCAACAATCCCGACCAGATACCACATACACCAACCCCGTTAACACCAACAATCCCGACCAGATCCCACAGACACCAACCCCGTTAACACCAACAATCCCGACCAGATCCCACATACACCAACCCTGTCAACACAAACAATCCCGACCAAATCCACATACACCAACCCCGTTAACACCAACAATCCCGACCAGATACCACATACACCAACCCCGTTAACACCAACAATCCCGACCAGATCCCACATACACCAACCCCATTAACACCAACAATCCCAACCAGATCACACAGACACCAACCCCGTCAAAACCAACAATCCCGAACAGATCCCACAGACACCAACCCCGGTAACACCAATAATCCCGAACAGATCCCACAGATACCAACTCCGTCAACACCAACAATCCCGATCAGATCCCACAGACACCAACCCCGTTAACACCAACAATCCCGACCAGATACCACATACACCAACCCCGTTAACACCAACAATCCCGACCAGAACCCACAGACACCAACCCCGTTAACACCAACAATCCCGACCAGATCCCACATACACCAACCCCGTCAACACCAACAATCCCGACCAAATCCACATACACCAACCCCGTTAACACCAACAATCCCTACCAGATACCACATACACCAACCCCGTTAACACCAACAATCCCGACCAGATCCCACATACACCAACCCCGTTAACACCAACAATCCCAACCAGATCACGCAGACACCAACCCCGTTAACACCAACAATCCCAACCAGATCACACAGACACCAACCCCGTTAACACCAACAATCCCGACCAGATCCCACAGACACCAACCCCGTTAACACCAACAATCCCGAACAGAACCCACATACACCAACCCCGTTAACACCAACAACCCCGACCAAATCAACATACACCAACCCCGTTAACACCAACAATCCCGACCAGATCCCACAGACACCAACCCCGTTAACACCAACAATCCTAACCAGATCACATTGACACCAACCCCGGTAACACCAATAATCCCGAACAGATCCCACAGATACCAACCCCGTCAACACCAACAATCCCGATCAGATCCCACAGGCACCAACCCCGTTAACACCAACAATCCCGACCAGATACCACATACACCAACCCCGTTAACACCAACAATCCCGACCAGATCCCACAGACACCAACCCCGTTAACACCAACAATCCCGACCAGATCCCACATACACCAACCCTGTCAACACCAACAATCCCGACCAAATCCACATACACCAACCCCGT
Organism: Paraescarpia echinospica; assembly: GCA_020002185.1. NCBI lineage: Eukaryota > Metazoa > Annelida > Polychaeta > Sabellida > Siboglinidae > Paraescarpia > Paraescarpia echinospica. The sequence continues at coordinate 74,279,277 of CM034534.1, forward strand.
TAACACCAACAATCCCGACCAGATACCACATACACCAACCCCGTTAACACCAACAATCCCGACCAGATCCCACATACACCAACCCCGTTAACACCAACAATCCCGAACAGAACCCACAGACACCAACCCCGTTAACACCAACAACCCCGACCAAATCCACATACACCAACCCCGTTAACACCAACAATCCCAACCAGATCACACACACACCAACCCCGTTAACACCAACAACCCCGACCAGATCCCACAGACACTAACCCCGTCAACACCAACAATCCCGACCAAATCCACATTCACCAACCCCGTCAACACCAACAATCCCGACCAGATCCCACACACACCAACCCCGTTAACACCAACAACCCCGACCAGATCCCACAGACACCAACCCCGTCAACACCAACAATCCCAACCAGATCACACACACACCAACCCCTTTAACACCAACAACCCCGACCAGATCCCACAGACACCAACCCCGTCAACACCAACAATCCCGACCAAATCCACATTCACCAACCCCGTTAACACCAACAATCCCGACCAGATCCCACACACACCAACCCCGTTAACACCAACAACCCCGACCAGATCCCACAGACACCAACCCCGTTAACACCAACAATTCCGACCAGATCCCACAGACACCAACCCCGTTATCATCAACAATCCCGACCCGATCCCAGACACCAACCCCGTTATCACAAACAATCCCGACCAGATCCCACAGACACCAACCCTGTTAACACCAACAATTCCGACCCGATCCCACAGACACCAACCCCGTTATCACCAACAATCCCGACCAGATCCCACAGACACCAACCCTGTTATCACCAACAATCCCAACCAGATCCCACAGACACCAACCCCGTTATCACCAACAATCCCGACCAGATCCCACTGACACCAACCAGACTAGCAACAATCATTGGGCCAATGTAGTTCAACCAGAATCCATGATTGGTTTTCTGTCATTGGTCATCACTCAGACTACCATTGGTGGCACCAGCTCTACTGCAGGGGCTGGTTTCATGAAGTGGCTAGGAATGTACGGACGTCCTGAACACTAAGATGTTGTAAATATAGGGCCATCTCTGGCGAATAGTATACCAAAAAACGATTATATGTTTACAAGTTATTTATCTGATGTGGTTGAAGATACTTTGTTTCTAAAACCTGTTACTGGAGAAGAAATCATTAACCTAGTGAATAAAACAAAAAGCAAGAAATCTAAAGATCATGATGATATTGACATGTGCTTAGTTAAACAACTAAAACCGTATCAGTAAGACCCTAGCGAGTATTTTTAATACCTCGTTACAGAAGGAAATTTTCCCAAATGGTATGAAAATTGCTAGAATTATACCGCTATTCAAAAATGGCGATATTAATAATGTTACTGACTACAGACCTATATCTATGTTATCTCAGTTTTCAAAAATCTTAGAAAAGATCTTACACAACAGGATGATGTAATTTATAGATGACAAACAAATACTGATGGAAACCAATGTGGGCTTAGGAAAACTATGTCAACATCACTGGCATTAGTGGAACTCATGGAAGTAATTACTACTTCTAATGGTGATTGTAAATCTACTGTTGATGTCTTCACTGACCTTAAAAGGCCTTTGATTCAGTGGATCACAACATTCTCGTAAAACAAACTTGAGCATTATGGAATAAGAGGAATAGCTAATATGTAGATCTTTAGTTATCTTAACATAAGCCAATATGTTTGTATTAATGATACAACTTCAGAATGCATGAATGTTACATGTGGGGTTCCGCAGGGTTCTAAATTAGGTCCTGCGTTGTTTATCATATATATTAATGATATGTGTAATGTGTCATTGTTAATTAAATCAATTGTCTTTGCTGATGATACAAATTTCTTTTACTCAGTTGACAATCTGTCACAAATGTGTGTAAAAGTATCAACAGAATTAGACAAATTATACAGATGGTTTCAAGTTAATAAGCTTTCCCTAAATATAGCCAAAACAAATTTTATGATTTTTGGTAATAGACAAAGTGAAAACAACCACATGAACATTAATAGTGTCTATGTTACAAAATGTCTTGGTGTACACATTGATTCTAATTTAAATTGGAATGAACACATTAGCCACATAAAAAGTAAAATCTCGAAAAATGTATCTGTAATGAATAGGGCGAAGCATTTACTGAATAAGCCTTCGTTAATCTCATTATACAGTACTCTTATCATGCCGTATTTAAATTATTGTTGTGAAATTTGGGGCAATACCTATAAGACTCGTATACAACCCTTGCATCAGACCTGGGGCCGAAGTACTCGGTACTCATGTACTCGTGTGCATTTTTGAAGTACTCGTACTCGTACTCATGATACTTATGAGTCATGGACTCATACTCGTACTCATATTTTACGAGTACATTACGAGTACATCTGAGTACTTTCTCAATATGTATAGGGGAAAATAAATGTATTTGATTATAAAATGAGATTTTCCTTAAATATTTAAATGTTCAACTATTTTTTAAATACTTTGTTATTTCTAATAGTATACAACCTTACCATCCCTACACATCCCAGTGCATCCTCATTCTCTGATAACAATGACTATGATACCCAAACATGGCAACAGGCAGCACCTTTTCCCAGTCAGAAACACCCTGTTAAGCAAACAATAATTGTAGGCTAGCAGTTCAGGCCATAAACCTGTTTGTTTAATTAAGCCATAAAGAGTCATATAGCAGTTAACCCACCAGTTAGACAGGAAATGCCTTTGATGTAGTATGGAGACCATGCCACTTGGCACTGGCTGACAGTGCTAACTGCTAAGAACAAGAACTGCCAGTCTTCCTCTGTAGAAGTAAGGTGGCTCAAGTCAGACTGTCTCCTACACTAGTATAATCCCATGCCAGCAGCCTGGCTAAAAAGTCCAAAGGCGATGCTGAGCCTGTTATGTGAACATGTGCTAACCCTCTCAACAACTAGTAGTCTACGATCAGAAAATATAAATTGCAAACTTATAACGTCAGCAGATGAACGTGAGGTGAACGAATACCTCAGTCAGCCATGTACAGATTGAAGAAGAAGAAGGTAAGTTCTTATATAGCGCAGTATCCAGTCCTCAGGACGGCTCAAAGCGTTTAACACTACTCCCTGGCAGACCTGTTCAATCGAACACCATCTCGACTTCTCTGGGAAGCATCCAGAGAAGACGAGTGACCTCACAGTGACCCACTGCAGTTCTGAGTTTTCCAACTCTGGCTCAGTTGGTCCCTCACCATCTCAGCATGCCAGCCTCATCAGCCCCAGTTGAAAGGGTATTTAGCATAGTGGAGAAAGTATTCTGCCCTGAACAGTGCATCCTGAAAGACTCAACCTGTGAACAACTCATGTTCATTCGGTACAATGGCAAATAGATGATAAGATCATAGGATGCCACTGAAATGAATGCCAATGAAGTGAATGTCATTGTTGATGAAATAGAGGTTTTTTAGTTTTCCTCATACCAAATTTATCAACTGCCATTACATATTCACTTGTGCGGAGTTATATAAATTAGATTAATTAATAATTTTAAAATACGTTATTATTTTATATTTATATTTTTTTATGTACTCGTACTTTTACTCGTACTCATGAGAATGTACTCGTACTTGTACTCGTACTCAGCTTTTAGCAATGTACTCGTACTCATCCATCATCAAAGTACTCGTACTCGTACTTGTACTCATAAAAATGTACTCGGCCCCAGGTCTGCCTTGCATATTATTCAGAAAAGAGCTATTAGGATTTGTCAAAAGGCCGACTTTATGGCTCATACAAGACCATTTTTACCAATTGAAAACTTTAACTGTACAGGACATGGCGTATTTCAATAGCATGGTTTTTATGTACAAGGTTTATACTCATCTTTTACCGGAAAATATTATGTTGTACTTCTAGAGAGTTAATGACAGTCATCATCATAAAACCTGTATGAAAAAATGCAATTTCAAAATAAGATTTAGTTTTAATAGAACTTCTAAAAAAGCGGAATGTATCAGTATACTTGGACCTAAGATGTGGAATGACCTGTGTGCTGACATTAAATTGTGCAATTCTTCTTATCAATTCAAAAAGATGTACAAAGCTTTACTCCTGCAAATATATGATGAATTCATGTCATGATTCTATGTTTGTTAGTATATATAAATTACTGTACCTTCAGTAGTTTAAATCTAACTTAATTTTTTAAGTTATATATTGTACATGTATTGTACCAGTGCAATTGTACAGTATGGGGAATGCTATTTATAAGTTTAAAACTTCTTGCATTTCCCTTCAACATTTTCTTATTGTTCAATGCTTAACTATACTTTTCATTGTTCCACTGTTTATGGTGGATTAGCTTACAAATATGCATATTTACACCTTATTTGAAATTACACTTTGTACTTATGTTGAATGTTGAATAAATAAATTCAATTTAATTCAATGATTGTCTTAATAAAAAAGCGCATTTTTTTATAAGCAAACATGAATTTACGCAAACACGTACGCTAAGTAGTTGCGTAACTTAAGTACTATCACGATGGCGACCACTGTCCACAACAGTCAAGCAGCATTGAAACACATGCTGTGGCTTCACAAACCCGTTATGTTGGAACAAGTGATGTGGCATCACAAACCACGAATACACATGTTGTGAAAGGTCAGGCTACACAAACGACAATGCCTAACGTTGTGGCAAATGTCTTAAATAGTCAGTCTTCACAGACTACTGTCCAACGTATAATGTATTGCTTCACTTGTGGGGGTAGAGATTACACGTCACGTGAGTGTACGTCATCTAAGAAAAATTGCCTCTCGCGTGGTGGCTACGGCCATGTAACCCTTGATTGTCCCAACTATCACGCAATATCACGGAAGCATCGATGTCGTAGAAGTGCCCCATACGCGCGTGAGTGCAGTGGTAACTAGTCCCCGGGAACACAGGGCTCTACAAGTGGCGGGACTGCGGCCATTTATTACTTGGTTGTTCCAACCATCGTAAACCGTCTTGAAGGCACACATCAATGCATTTTACTAAATATTACTCTGGTAACACGGGAAACGGTCCAAAAAGAAACATTTATCCAAAGAAACCATTAGAAAAATTAAGTATAAACAAATGATGTGGAAGTCATATAGACATACTGGAAATGATGGAGACTACAACATTTATAAAGAAGCACTAAACCAAGCTACAGCTCAAATTAGAAATTCAAAGAGAAGCTATAAACATAAATTAGCTTGTAATATAAAACATGACAGCAAGAGTTTTTATGCATATGTTCGAAGCAAACAGAAAGTTCAGGATAAGGTCGGTCCTCTAGAAGATAGTGCTGGAAATATAATATCAGAAAGATTCTTAATGGCAGAAAACCTGAATGAGTATTTTAGTTCAGTGTTTACCAGAGAAGACACTAGTTCACTGCCAGTACCAGAGGCTAAGTTCAAGGGGGCAGAATCAGACTATTTAAGAGAATTAATTGTAAACCCAGAAATGGTAGCTAAGAAAATTAGGGCTATGAAGGATAATAAATTTTCTTGTCAAACATCACTTGATAAACCCATCTCAACATGGGTTTCTAAAAGCGAGGTCATGCTTAACAAATATGTTATGTTTTTTGGAAGATATCACTAAGTGGGTAGATGATGGATCACCAGTAGATATCATCTACTTAGATTTTCAAAAAGCTTTCGACAAAGTGCCACATCAAAGATTACTGCTTAAACTAAAGGCCCATGGCATAGGAAATGGTATAATTAACTGGATAAAAAAATGGCTGATTGACAGAAGACAACGGGTAGTTGTTGATGGGGAGGCTTCAAACTGGAAATCAGTTTTGAGTGGGGTTCCACAGAGATCAGTACTGGGACCTATATTATTCTTAATATATAATCGATTTGGACGATGATATAGCTAGTAAGATGTTGAAATTTGCAGATGATACAAAAGTGTTTAGGATTAAAAGTGATGGTGATAGACAGCATTTACAAGATGGTCTTGACAGGTTGATCAAATGGTCTGAAAAGTGGCAAATGTTGTTCAATTTTGGGAAATGTAAAAGCCTTCACACAGGAAACCAAGCTATAAATTACCGGCCCATTTCACTCACCTCCATCTGCTGTAAGCTGCTGGAACACATTGTAAGAGCCGAGATCAGCCGTCACCTTGACCAACACAACGTCATAACGGACGCACAACACAGATTCTGTAAGCGACGATCCTGCGAGATCCAGCTGATCCAAACCATTGATGACCTGGCTTCAGAGATGGACAACAGAGGCCAAACAGACACCATACTCCTTGACTTCTCGAAAGCCTTCGACAAGGTGCCCCATAAACGACTGCTTCTAAAACTGAACTACTACAGCATTCAAGGCAAGACCCAAGACTGGATCCGGAGCATCCTCTGTGATCGAACACAGCAAGTAGTTGTTGAGGATGAGACTTCAACAACAGGCCAGGTGATCTCCGGCGTGCCACAAGGATCTGTCCTAGGCCCAACTCTCTTTGTCATTTACATCAACGACCTGTGCAATAACATTAAAACCAAGGCCAAACCATTCGCTGATGACACAATACTATATCACACCATCCACAGCACGGCTGACACTCACCAACTACAACAAGACCTCAACACCTTAGAGAAATGGGAGAGGAAGTGGCAGATGAGTTTCAATATATCCAAGTGTCACATCCTAACTGTCACAAAGAAGCGCAAGCCCATTATAGCAACGTATTCACTTCATCAGCAGCCCCTGGAGAGAGTCACCAGCGCCGGACACCTAGGTGTAGAGCTGACCGCTGACCTCCACTGGGGAAACCACATACAGACCACCACTGCCAAGGCAAACCGTACATGTGCTTTCATATACAGAAACCTTAAAGGGTGCCCTCCACAGGTGAACTCACATTGCTACAAAGGACTGGTCCACCCCGTGTTGGAGTACGCCTCTGTCGTGTGGGATCCCCACCAGCAACACCTGGTAAACACCATCGAAGCTGTCCAGCGCCGTGCCGCGAGGAGAATCTACCATGATTTTAACCACTATACCAGTGCCACAGAACTTGTAAACAGACTACAACTACAGACCCTCCAAGAAAGAAGAACTGTCAACAAGGCCACCTTTATGTAAAAGATAATGAGTGGACTTGTGGACATCACGCCAACTGAGGGCACACTAACAACAAACAACCGTATCACCAGGGGACAGCCCAACAAGCTCCTCCTGCCTCACTCAAGAACAAACACTCACCTCCACTCCTTCTTCCCCTCAGCCATCCGTTTATGGAACAAGATCCCCGACAAAGTGTCCTCGGCCAGCACCCTCACAGCCTTCAAAGTGGCAGTTGAGGTCTGGGTAAAAAATACTACCTAGACACTTTTTTTTTTTTATAAACGCTGTTTTTATCAGCCCTGTTTTTATCAACCCTTTTAAACCGCGCATGTGAAACAAACTGTGGAATATTCTTCTGGATAGAAGTAACCACAAGATTGTGAAGAAGAAGAAGACCATGAGATTGAGAGGAGATCAGATAGAAGTGTTTAAAATATTGAATGGTTATGAAAATATTGATAGAAATATGTTTTTTTTAGTTAAGAAAGATAGAAAGACTAGAGGACATGAAGTTACATTAGTAAAGGAGCAGTGTAGATTAGACGTGAGAAAGTTCTCATTTTCACAAAGGACTGTGAATGAATGGAACAGATTATCTGATGATTGTGTGGGTGGTATTAGTGTGAATATGTTTAAAAATAAAATCGACACATACCTCAGAAGGGCTGGATATATGTAGATAAAAGGGTTGGACTCTCGATAAGCCAAAGGGCTTCCTTGTCCACCTGCCATCTAGAGTTAATTCTCTGGATGGCAATCTTGTTGTTAAATCTTGTTGTTAAATCTTGTAATACAGGAAAGTGTCCTATTATCGCTCACCTACAGCTTAGATAGTCAATTATGCTTCATTAGTTCATTAATAGACGATAATACATAGTAATGTACACAATGCCTACCTTGACCTTTGGATGGCAATCTTCGGTTATCTCAGAAAATTGAAACAAAACAGGCAAAAATTGTGAAAAACAACATTCAAAATGAAACCCAAGTAATAGTAATAGCAGGAGACTCCACTAGGTGGCAGCACATGATGAGGCATATTCATTATAATGCTGCCACAGAGCTTTACATTATAGAACCAACAATAAAATGCAATGGTCCAATGACTTTTTACCGGTACTGTATATATATATATATATATATATATATATATATATATAATACTATGCAAGATGTACGTATGAGGGTTTGTGTAATATTGAAATCCCTGAAGGGATTAAATGTTCTAACGCGAACTGTCATAATCATAGCCATACCGCTGACCTCGACACATTGTCGGTCGTAATAACGCTTATTACATAACTGACTATAAAGGAGAAAAATAGGACAAAAATCTTCAACAGCATCCGCCATTTCTATACTGTCTGTTAAATGTTCAAACATGTTAAACTTATGCAGTAACCATCATTGGCTAAATCATGTCTTGATAGCTGGGTTTCGTGAATATTCAGTCTAACAAAATATGTTCTGGTATTTTCGTGAGCCCTGGGCACGTGCCTATCAGTGGCGTAGCCAGAGGGGGGGGGGCAAGGGGGCCATGTCCCCCCAATCCCGGAAATTTAGGAGGGTAGGGGACTGAAGATATATAACTAGTTGCTTGATTTATAGAGTGACAATTAAGGTGCAGAGGTTATAGGGGTGCCTGTGTAGGACTCCCAAAGCTTAGGCAGAGAAATTTGTCATCATTCAGATGGGATTGAGTTAACCAAAGTGGAGGAATCCGATGCTTCTGCGGTAGGTGATAAGCATCCAGCAGGCTGCAGCCCAAGAGGTGACAGGGCAACGAAAACGTCATCATTCACAATGTGCTTGATGGCTAATGCCTATTTATATATCAACATAAGGATGCAAAATGATAGTTGCCCGGCAAGATGATTAGTTACTGGACTAAGATAAAGTTGCACGTTACGTCCAAAGCAATTTATCTAGATTTTCCACTGGGTAGTCGGAACTTCGTATCGTGAATTAATTAATTTTAATAAGCGACAACGTTACACATGACATGGACATTTTTGTGAAGCTCACTCGACGCCGCCGCCGCGGTTGGGGTTTGTTATGAAGTCACTGGTTGAACGCCAGCGCCTCATCACACACACATACGCACGCACGCACACACACACAAACACACATGTATATATACATACATACGTATGTGTGTGCGTGCGTGCGTGTGTCATATCCCTCTACTCATTGCTTGCGTGAATGCCGGATGGCCCCCTCCAATAAAAAATCCTGCCTACGCCACTGGTGCCTATAGCGCCTATTGGTTAATCCGCCACTGGTAGTCACCTTCCTCCGACTTACGATTGATTTTTGGACCTGGAACCGGAAAACAGAGAGTTCGGAGTCAGATACTGGGAGTTCGGAGCCACGTATTAGGAGTTCAGGGTCAGGTATTGAGAGTCGGAAGTTAGGTATTGAGAATTCAGAGTCTGGTATTGGGAGTTGGAAGGCAGGTATTGAGAGTCCGGAGTCAGGTATTGAGACTTTGGAGTCAGGTTTTGAGAGTCGACAGTCAGGTATTGAGAGTCGGCAGTCAGGTATTGGGAGTTCGGAATCAGGCATTGAGAGTTCGGAGTCAGGTACTGAGAGTCGGCAGTAAGGTACTGTATATTGCACTATCAAAGAATTTACCTTTATTTTAGCTTTTTACATGACCAACCGTTATTGGCCCGAATCTAGACGACTAGGTTGGCCCGATTCGGCCGGAACAGGCTGGTGTAGACTAGACAAATGAGCACACTCAACAGATAATGATAGCGTACAAATCAACCCGATACTGTCGGATCAGACTGGAGTGTACCTAGCGTTATGTACTGTCTGGACCCACGTGGACAGATGTCGACCTGTCGCTGTCCAATGTTAGGTCTACAAAACCTCGATCCGACCAACTTGGTGCTGTCTGGCTGGGTTTTGTTCAGACTTCATCAACTGTTAGCACGTAACCATAGCTGGTTGGTAGATAACAGAATCGTAGCAATATCAATTAAAATAATATAATATACTGGTTAGCGTGTCATTCTCTGCGTGTGTGTGTGTGTGTGTGTGTGTGTGTGCGTGTGCGTGTGCGTGTGTGTGTGTATCCGTGCGCGTGTGAGTGTGCGTGCGTGTGTGTGTGGGTGGGTGTGTGTGGGTGTATGTGTGCGTGCGTGTGTGTCATATTAGGTTATTAGGTCAAACATCAACAAGATTGGTTGCGCGCCTGTGGCAGACAGATGTAACATGTTTCTCTACAGTCTGTTTGTTGTCGTGTGTGTGACGCCAATTGTTACCGTCCGTGAAACATTGCTGATACGACGAGCTTCCTGTCAATATATGTTAGTTCTAATGTTAACGTACTTAACTGATTATAGGTGTGTGTGCATTTAAATTAATATTTATGTATGACAATTAGTATTTACTTATTCAAATATTGTAATATTATCAATACTATTAATAATGCTATATTTCGATATTTAGTTTAGATAACAATAATATATATTTAGTAAGGTATTATTCTAAGATATTTATTTGTTTATCTAGCAGTAGTACACCATGTTTTAATATGCTGTGAAGCGCCACGAGCAATGTTTTCGTACAAGCTTACAGTTGTCGATTTTTATTTTTTGGGAATAACGTTAAATAGTCAACTAAACTGGCAGAGCCATACAAATAAAATAAATAAAACAAATGGAATTTTGAATAAATTTAAAAATCTTTTACCACAAAACATACTATCTACTATGTACAAATCCCTCATTCTTCCTTATATTAATTATGGTATTCTGTTATGGGGTCATCAAGCACATCGAATTTTTAATTTACAAAAACAAGCAATGATAATAATTTCTATAATTTATACATAATAATGCACATAAGGATCCGATTTTTCAAAAACAAAAATTCCTTAAACTGGGTGATATTTATAAAATGCAACAACTGAAATTTTACTATAAATTAGTTAATCACGATCTACCTGAATATTTCTGCCACATCCCTTATTTACGCAACTTTGGAATCCATCAACACTACACACGAGGAATAAATAACCTTTTTATTCCCAGATTCAATCGTGAGTATGCCAAAAAACACATACGACACAACATCAAAGAAACAGTTAACAATACTCCAAGGATTATCATTGATAACATTTATAAACGTAGCCTACAACTTACATTAAAAACTACTTAATTATGAACTATAAGTGTCATTGTGATATCCACAATTGTTATATATGTAATATATAATAGTAGTATACAATATGCTACATAATTACATATCTGTATTTATCAACATTGAATTGTGATTATTATTTCAATTCACTATTGCTATTTACTAATTTAATTTGCTATTATTAAAAGGGGGTCTCATATTACCGACATGTTGTCATAATGGAAGTCTCCTTAACCTTACATTTATGTTAATTATTTCAATTTGCACTTTTATGATCAAAAATGAACCTGTCTGTCTGTCTGTCTGTCTGTCTGTCTGTCTGTCTGTATGTCTGTCTGTCTGTCTGTCTGTCTGTCTGTCTGTCTGTCTGTCTGTCTGTCTGTCTGTCTGTCTGTCTGTCTGTCTGTCTGTCTGTCTGTCTGTCGTTGCCATGACAACTAACAGACATCGAGTTTGTCCTGTGAAGGTTGTTTATGCAAGTAATAATTCGATCTTATCACAGAGCAAGAAACGTTGGACGTCAAAAGACCACTTTGTTCGTCCACATCTGAGCAATATTAGCTGCCAGAGGTATATATATATATATATATATATATACATATATATACATACATATATGTGTGGTGTGTGTTTGTGTGTGCGTGTGTGCGCGTGTGCGCGTGTGCGTGTGTGCGTGTGTGCGTGTTGCGTAATATGCAATGTATGCAATGTGTAAATAATATGCAATGTATGCATGTATTACATTAATAATACTGATAATAATACGTGGTTAATGCAGTAATACACGTAATAATGTGTAATACAATAATACATTAATACGTAATGCAGTAATATGTGTAATAATGTGTGTGTGTGTGTGTGTGTGTGTGTGTGTGTGTGTGCGTTGTGTATGTGAGTCGGTGAATGCGGGCGTGTCTCTGTGTGTGTGCTTGTGTTTGTTATCTTACTGTTAACTTATCTGTTTTCCCGAACATTCTGTACGGCGCCGAGAGCAACGATTGTTGGAACGGCGCAATATAAATGTCACGATTTGATTTGATTTGATTTTGTGTTTGTGTGCCTGTGTGCCTGTGTGCGTCTGTGTTAGTGTTCGTATGTGCGTGTGTGGCATGCGTGACCGCGTATGCGTGTGCGCGTGTTAGTGAATGCGCGTGTGCGTGTGCGCGCGCTTGCGTGTGCGTGCGTGCGTGCGTGCGTGTATGTGTGAGGCTTAGGGCCCACGGACCGGGCCTCATGTTAATTTTGCGGGCAATGCCGGTCCTGGGAATCCATTTTGCGGGCCGGGCCGTAAAATATTCAACTCTACGGTTCGCTTGCCGGGGACATGTTCTGGATGTAATAAAATATGATATAAATAGTCAAACACGGATTAATATTTTTTCCAGGTTATTTAATATTATGTTATTTAATATTGCATACATTACTTGCAAATTAACACTTTACATGGAATTATGAATGACACGAGGGCTTTATTTGTGCTTTGTATGTTTTAAACATTAGGACTTCCAAAGCCAAGGTATCATTTTAATAAGGTGAATTATTTTAATAGAGGTAATTAGACATTTTACATAAAATACGACCCATGAAATATATTAATTGTTTAACAACCATGTCTTTGTAATGTAATCCTTGAATCATCTACTGACATTATGACTGGAGTATTTGGCACAGTTAAAGCATGTTTCCTGTCAGTTTTGTAAGCTCCATTAAGCTTAGCTAGTAGCTAGCTATCTCATAAATCTTTGGTGATGTGTAGACTAACGTGTTTACTGAAACTTCATTGGCCTTGGCCTACCTTGACCTACAACTTATAGTTTGTATTTCACTGAAATAACATTGTCGCTAAACTCACTATACTCTTCTATTCGTCGAGTGCTAAGTTTCTGCTCTGCCAACAGACAGTAAAGGGAAATTTACACTGTATCAATGACAATTAAAATATGCGTCATCAAACTGTACACAACTCCAAGCTAAAGAGCGCCTTGAGTTGGTTTAAACAAGCTTATTCGATACCTTATACCACATACGACGTTTGCCTGACACGAATGATACTGAGCAAAACATACAGGCCAATACAGTGTCTTATCGATATGGGAATAAAATATATAGAATATTAACGAAATATATTTTGTTGTCATTTTTCATAAAATGTTGTAATTTTTGGTAGAGATTACACAAAATCATTATCAAAATCAGATAACGCGCTAAAACGCTGGGTATAAATTGAGGTGTATACATAGTACATTATGAAACCAAAAATTGGATGCCCAGTAGAACGTATATCTTGCGTCACACAAATTTTCATCCTAACCCCCCTTAAAATATCCATACTTTTACACAGGCGCATATCTCTGTTTAATGTAGAGTGTCCAAACATCGCTACATGTCAGTTACTTGGCCACTATTTATTTCGCTGATGTACACACATTATTGGAAACAAGAGGTACAGCTGGCAAAACAGATAATTTCAAAAAGAAACAAACGTTTGACATGGACATCCAAGACACGTGATAAAGGTTGCTGACAGTTGTGACACCCAGTATCTCTGCAAGTACATCGACGAGTCCATTGTCCTAATCATGTTTTATTCAAACATCATCAAATTCTTACAAGAGTACTAAAACATTTTCGATGTTAAATATGCGGATATAACGGACAAAATACCAGTGATAAATACAGCTTCTTGTCAGACTAATTGACGTAAGCCTACAATTAGCTTAAGCTGCCTTGCCTTGTGCAAACTTCGGTATAATTCGGTTATGTTACAGCTGAAAAGTGCATAACCGTCAACAATGATAGCATGCCAGTCCATTTACACAATTTCAACATATGGCACTTCTGTTACGTGACCAGTTTTAATTTGTATGGCTCAAATTCGGATCATTGCGGTCGCTGCATATTTGGAGAGTCACACACTGCTATGATATTCTAGGTCACATTCGGGGTATATTTATGCAGATTCTCAATTGTTCTTGTTGTCTCAGTTAGTGCACAGATGTTACTGTAAAAAACAGGTGCCAGATGCCTGATTGGTTGAAGTGTGTGGACAACCTACTTCCTATGGTGGCCAACGTTTCACTAAAATTAGGGCTGCGTTACGGGGGGGGGGGGTGGAATCAAAATGTTGCCTGCTTGCCCATTATTGCTTATTGTACGATCCAAGTATGATACATACAAGTGCCATATAATTATGAATGACAAGTTGGAACAGGAAAAACACTCACGTTAGTATTGGAGTTAAGAAGCACGCATTTATAGATGTCGCTTACAAAAATATAAATGATATAATTGAGGCGAAATTCATCTTACTGGAAATTACTGGAAATATGTCAATATTGTCGCGCATGATGCAGATTTAAAAGAAACTCAATATATCCACCCAAACCTGACACCCCTCAATTTCGCCCCAATCTGGTGACGGATTTTGAAATATTGGTGCGTGCTGCAAAATAGCCACTGTGCGAATACGCGAGCGACTAGCGTATGTTTATTGCTACCTCGTGAAAGATCTAATACAGTAGTACATTTAGTATTCACTGGACTAACATGTGCCACGTCAAAGTGCTAGAAACAAATTCACACTTCACACCAAAACGGTATTATCAGGGGCACTCGTTCGGTCGGTAATGGCGGACGAATCTTTAATGTGGTCACAATATGCGTCGTTACATATTTTATCGAGATTCTGTATCTCAGAACCAAACAGTGTAATTGTTTCCATGTTTTATCGTGAGCTCCGACATAACTAAAAGGCTAACTATTTAGTTAGTGCTGGAGCAGAACACGGACTGATCCCGTAGCTAGGGTCGGACTTTAGCCAAGCCGTCCAGTTTGTGATAACTGAGGACCTAGCCGGAACACAACGTCATGTGTACAACAGAAGTAATAACGACATTATATGTCATGTGGCACTTAACAAAAATATATAACCGCTAGCTCGCACACACGCAGACGCGCGCGCACACAAACACACACACACACGCGCGGGCGCGCGCGCGCACATGCCAGCACACTCACACACGCCCACGCAAGCACACACGCACACACGCACATACACACACACGTACACACACACACACACACACACACGCACACACACACACACACTCACACACATACTGACCGAAAAAGACGTTCAAACTGTGCTTGGATTACCGCCTTTGACACATCGTTGGGCAGGACAGGGGCATTTTCACGACCGAGCCAACCACCATCATTGTTATGTCATAGACCTGTTTGAGCAGGAACGTAATTCCACGCAAATATGAAAATGGGCGATCTCTAAAGGTATGGAGGGACGTATGCAAAACGTGCACGCAGGGCTGATCGGCATACGAAGTACGAGTGAAGAAACGTCGTTGATGTACTAG
The DNA here is from genome assembly GCA_020002185.1 of Paraescarpia echinospica. Taxonomy (NCBI): domain Eukaryota; kingdom Metazoa; phylum Annelida; class Polychaeta; order Sabellida; family Siboglinidae; genus Paraescarpia; species Paraescarpia echinospica. Next base: position 74,294,946 of record CM034534.1, read on the forward strand.
TTATGGTGGCGCCATCTCGCTGATATAATTAAACTAACTAGGAATATATAGGGGAAAGGTAGGAATAACTTTGGCGCACACCAACCGATTTTCGGCGCACACCAACCGACTAGTCGGCGTTAAAACCGTCCCTTATTCCGCCGATTAACGCCGATTCAAATTTTAAATCCGCGGTCGGCGTAGTTGCCGCAAATAAAGTCGTCCGATGTGCGCTGGTTTACTCTCTTAACACGACAGTCGACGGTAAGTTGGCCAATAAGAGAGCATATCGCGATCATGTGACAGGCCTCGACATAAGCCTGGCGACATGTTTGAATTGCCACGCCATTTCGGGCCACAAGTTGTCATATTTTATTTTTATATTTTCTTGCCCTATGGGACACCAACATTTCAGATTGTGGTAGATAATTTTTACCCGATTGTTGTTGATCGTCGTCATTTTGTTATCGCTTGTCCTTAAATCCGGCGGCACAAATAAACATAATTTTTGCCTGACTTTCTTTCCCGCTTCCAATAATCGCCGTCTTATTTTGTTAAAACACTACCGCTGACGGCGCAGCAACCAGGCGCATCACATAGCCCAAAAAATCCGCAAGGCGGCGCTTGCGGTCAAGTAAGGTAGGGTGGGGTAAGGCGCCTATACGAGGCGAGACGCCCACCCGTCCTATCTACGTAACAACGGTTCAGATTGGCACTATAGTTTGTGTAAATCCGTGCTTCCATACAGCGGATGAACAGAAACATAAAAAGGAACAAGACTTTCACAATTGAGTACAAATTGTGACTTTGTTGATTTGTAGGTTTAAAATAGTAAAAAAGGTGATTTCTTGTTTCGTTGTAAAACTCAGTGGTTATCATAAATAACCATAACAAATATGATTCTCTTACGATAAATATGTAGACTAACATTTGGTAACAGTTAAATGAGCGATAATTAAACAACAGACTACATACAGCTATTTTACTGTCGCACGTGCCTGGGGGCAAGACGCTCTTTTTGAATGGGGTAAGACACCTACCATGGGCGTCTTGCCCCACCATATAATAATCATATATGATATCGCGTTAATTGTGTGTGTGTGTGTGTGTGTGTGTGTGTGTGTGTGTGTGTGTGTGTGTGTGTGTGTGTGTGTGTGTGTGTGTGTGTGTGTGTGTGTGTGTGTGTGTGTGTGTGTGTGTGTGTGTGTGTGTGTGTGTGTGTGTGTGTGTGTGTGTGTGTGTGTGTGTGTGTGTGTGTGTGTGTGTGTGTGTGTGTGTATTTCTTACATTATATAATAGTCTAGCAATATTCCTCTCAGTAGATAGTAGGGACTGCTCGGTCTCAAAACCCTACTTATAAAAAAGAATTTAATGACCACTAAACGACCGGGCACACTGCTGACGTAAGCAATAATGCGAGACTAGTCCTATGTATAAAAAAAGATCAAAGGCTTTTTGTTTGACACTAATGAGTTTCGGAAACCTACTTATAAAAAACGTGATTGATGAGCGATGTAATTTGATACTAATTGGATGATTGACAGTACCACTAGAGATGCCACCTAGCGGTGAGTGCAGAGAGTATTTTAGTCCTAGCGATCAACGCCGTACCTAGAGCGTGCTGACGTAAACAATAATGCGTTTAATAACCACGCTAAAGTATATAAGTTTAGTTTCGTACTTTATTTAATAACCACGCTAAAGTATATAAGTTTAGTTTCGTACTTTATAACCACGCTAAAGTATATAAGTTAAGTTTCGTACTTTCGTTTGTGATGGACCACCTATAACTGGGGTAGGAGTTGTGCTGACGTAAGCAATACGCTAACCACGCTAAAACCATTGTATATTAAAACCATTGTATAAACGTTGAGATGTCCCCGTATGTGATGTTGACAGCAAGAGCGACGACCGCTGCTGCTGCAGCGATAAGGCACTGCCACCGGCTGCTGCTGCTCTAGTGGCCTTTGACCCCTGGATGACAGCATAGCTGGCTAACGGTAAACAACGTTGTTCTGGTGGACGGATTAAAACGAAACCAATGCGTTTAAATACATCTAGTCGTGGGATTACAATGACAATCAAATGCATAAATACACTAACGTTCAGTAGGGTGTTTATGCATTGAAAATAGACGCGTGAAAACGTGAGTAGTGACTGAATATTTATTGTGGATGATAAACGGCGGGCGGTGAATATTGATAGGCGGCGCCAACGAGGTGCTCCGGTGGGGAGCCGAAGCCTTCCCGGGGATATAGGTCGGCAGGTATCGTTCTCCATAGTCCGTTTGGTTGTATGACTAGAAACACTCGTGCCAGATCGGCTATGATGTCGTCATCGTCGGAGCTGTCAGTCGACGTGACATCGGGCGTGGGAGGTGGCGAAGGTACGCGGACGGACGGCGCGACCACGCAGGTCGGCTGGGTCGACTGCACCGTCACGTCGGGCAGTTCGATCGGTCTACGAGCCGACGATTCGTCGCTGCTTGTAGGCAGTTGGATCGGTCTATGAAATAATAAACAATGAAATGTTTAAACGATGAATGAGACAATAGTAAAAGTAACGATATGCACGCGCTTATAAATAAAATGCATGTATGTTTAAACGGTAAATACATGCAATTTAATGCGTACTAGTAAAAACGTGCATTTAAATAAAATGTTTAAACGGTATGTTACAACAACTGTAGTGCATTTAAATAAAATGCATGCATGCATGTTTAAACGGTAAAATACATGCAATTTAATGCGTACTACTGTAGTAAAAACGTGCATTTAAATACAACAATAAAAACGTGCATTTAAATAAAATGCATGCATGTTTAAAATCACTAGTTAAAACGTGCATTTAAATAAAATGCATGCATGTATGCACGCACTTATAAATAAAATGCATGCATGTTTAAACGGTAAAATACATAATGCGTACTAGTAAAACGTGCATTTAAATAAAATGCATGCATGTTACAACAATAAAAACGTGCATTTAAATAAAATGCATGCATGTTTAAAATAAAATACATGCTATTGCGTATAGTAAGCACTGTTTAAATAAAATGCATGTTACAACAATAAAAACGTGCATTTAAATAAAATGCATGCATGTTATTGCGTATAGTAAGCACTGTTTAAATAAAATGTACGCTGTCGTACCGTGGTATTGTTGTGGACGTGGCCATGTTAGATGGAGGAGCGATGTATGTGGAGACGTCGTGCGCTCGTGTTTGTAAAAGTGTGTATGAAATGTGCGCGTCGTCAAACGGCGGCGGCGCATGACACTACGGCTTATATTGATTGACATGTGAACGGAGAACAAAGGATTTTTACAAACGAACGTTAAAAACACGAAATGAAACGTTGTATACGATCACTGGGGGGTCAGGAAACACGAGATGCATATATATTAGAGAAATTCGCTGTAAAAGTCACATTTGACAATGAATGCACTGACGTGAATGCTAACTTTTTTCCTAAAACAAATTCCTCGGTAGACTAGGCGGAATGCGTTAAGCGCACATGTGTGACATCTGTTGCGCGTGACTTAACGAGTTGGAATGTGAACGGAGAACAATGGATTTTTACAAACGATAAATGAAACGTTAAAAGCGCGAAATAAAACGTTGTATAAGATCGCTGGGGGGTCAGCAAACACGAGATGCATAGATATTAGAAAAATTCGCTGTAAAAGTCACATTTGACAATGAATGCACTGACGTGAACGCTAACTTTTTTCTGAAAACAAAATGGCTGGGATGGATGAAGTATGCACGTCGATAATTGAAAAAGATAAGGGTATAAGTGTGAAGTGCGCATGCGCGTTATAGTGTAGACAATGACATTTCAAAAACAATAAACGAAACGTTAAAAGCACGAAACTAAACGTTGTATAGATTCTCTGTGGAGTCAGGAAACGCGAGGTGCATCGATATTAGAGAAAATCGATGTAAGGAGCGATTTAACGGCGAATGTACTGACGTGACCGGAGACTTTTTTCCGAAAACAAAATGTCTGAAATGTACGAGGCACGCACGCTGATAATTGAGTAAGATGACGTATTAGCGTGAAGTGCGCATGCGTGTTATTTGGAAAAGGTATAAAACGTTTGAGAAAAAGCTATATTGTATGACGCTGAACTTCTAACGTGTATTCTTTCTACAACAGCAGAACAGCAAGCAGCAGACGTTCTTCCGCAACATGGCGGATGAAAGTCAACAACAACAACAACCGAAAAAGCCGAAGACGCCGCGGAAGCAGTCGATGAAGGCGGCGGCAGCGGCCAGCAGTCAACCTTCGGCACTGATTGCAGCCTTGTCAACGGGGGTGTCACCACCCGTTAAGCGGCCCATTGCGCTCATCGCGGCCCCGTTGACGGTCGGCCGAAAACGGAGCGCCGAAGAGGCGCACTTGGAGCAGCCCGACGAAACGGCCGAGCAGCCCCCGGTCCTGTCGCGGAGCGATTCTATGGAGCGTGAATCGTCGGCGTCGACACGCGCCACAGCGGTGAGTCTGAGACATCTGAAGTGCGCTGTCAACGGTGTGTATAAACTCCTGTTGCCCGTTACGATCGAGGCCGTCTCGTACAAAGGCGAGCCCGGCACCACCTATTTGGGATGTTCCCGTTGTCGCCGGAAATTGCAGACAAGCAAAGACGGGACCCTGATATGTCGAACGCACGGTGAAGTGTTTGTACCGAAATATTTCTTCGCGTTGCGTGTGATGGTGAAGGACGGCGAGGAGGAAGAAGACGAGCTTTGGCTTACGTTGTTCGATAGCCAAATGTCTAATCTCGTCGAGTACACGGCCGAGTACTTGACGGAATTGAACGAGGAGGATCTCCGCGATACCGTGCTCGAGTTAGCCGGTACTAATGTGGAGATTAGTGTGTGGAAGACGGGTTGGAACGGTGACCCCTCGTATACAGTCCGCACACTAAAAAGATACGTCGACGATGACTAATGTTGTCTTGTGTTTTTTGTAGGAGGAGGAAAATTGGCCGCTACTGATAGATTTATTGACGCACGCCAACGAACGACAACGAATGAGAGATCGTCGTGGTCTGGCACTACGTGCGGAGAGCTTTGAACTATTAGCCGAGGCAGCCGAGCAGTATATAAGAGCGTTTTGGTTGGCCTACGAAGCGAGCGTATTGTGTAGTAGTTTGATTTACTAACAGTTGTGCTTTTATATGCTTTAGGAAGTGCGCTGCGTACTGGAAAAAATGCTTGCAAACAACGAAAGGATTTGCGCTCAGTACAACGAGGTTGCCTCGTTCGTAAGAACGTTGTTGGAACGGGGTGTGCAGGGGTCGACGATAAAGAAGGATGAGGACAAGAGGGAGGAGGCGGACTATTCATAATAATGTGTTTGTAGGACGCTCTGATGCAACACACCAGACGTGAGTGTATGAGCGACTTCCTACACGCGTTGCTGACGGTGATTCGTAAAGAGTAGAACTGCTTTGTGCTGTAGGGTAGTGGTGGAGGAGTACGTGACGCTCACGTATTGGAGGCGATCATCGAGGAGGCGCTGGGCTGCTCGAACCGAACGCGCCCCCCTCCACCGACGTATAACGACAGCCTGGGGACGATGGGACCGACGTGCTCGCCGTACTGGAGCGTATCGGAGGAGCTGGGGACGTGTCAACGGCAACTGGTCGTGCCGAACCGGAGTCAGTTGGTCGGGCGTTACGAACGACTGGCGATGGATCTCGTCGCCGAGAGTCTCGGCGAAATGATTCTGGAGAAGGCGCGGGATCATTGCGGGGTATGTGAGCCGAATGAAGGCTGTCCTTACGTTCACATGCCCGGCTATCGCGCGGGACGGCCGAATCGGGTATATATGCAACGTTTCGATAATGCGGGCTGTATTGTGACGCGCTATTTCAACAGCGTCATGGAAACGTTCCTGCGTCGATCGCTCATCCCCTGTTTCACGAGACTAGTGCATATTCTACACGAGACTATGGTGTCGACTTCTTCCGGTGAACAGCAGCCGCAAACGGGCCGTGCAGGAGAATTGTATTTGGTGCAGTTTGTGTCGAACTGGTTGTTGGGAACAAATTGGCGCGATTATATGAATCGCGTGCAACTCGAGTCGGCCGTGCACACGTACGGTGCGGACTGGAATGAACGAACACAAGTAGAATAGAGAACATTTTATTATTTGCTTGCTATTGAAACAAAGGCTTCACGATTGAATGTTGTAAGAGTACCGAATAAAACGTTGAAAATGTACTTTCCGTTTCCGAGTTACCTAGTTAGAAAAATTACCGCTAGTCGTATCACCATCCCGCTAGTTACCGCACTCCTCAGTTACAAAAACCACCACATTCTACCGCTAGTTACAAAAATTTCCACTACAGTTAAGAAAAATTACCGCTAGTCCTAGTTAGAAAAACCGTCACCACATTCCACCGCTAGTTAGAAAAATTTCCGCTACAGTTAGAAAAATTACCGCTAGTCCTAGTTAGAAAAACCGTCACCACATTCCACCGCTAGTTAGAAAAATTACCGCTCTTCCCGCTAGGGTGTACTTACCACCACCACCACCACCACCGTCACCGTCGCCGTTATAAATAGCGACGTTCGAAAAAATATCATTAGAGAGAATGCCACCATCACCTACTAGATGGCAATGTCCGAAATGTGGGCACTATTTCGCGACGCAGACGAAGTTCGAACTACACGTAAAGAGTTCGAAAAAATGCGGCGACGAAGCGCTCTGCGTAAAACGTCGAGTGTCCAAAATGTGGCACGCTATTCACCACGCGTTACACTATGCTACGACACCTGCGGCTTCTGTGTTCGCCGCCACCACCACCTAGTAGTAATGAATCAGTGGTGGAGGAGGAAGCCGCTAGGGCGTCGTTGCCCGACGATCTACAGCGTGTCGTAGACGAGCACCGGCGTAGCATAGAGACGTCGGTGGCGCGCGGTGCCATACAGTCGCGTTACAACTATCGTATGACCGCCTGTACGAGTACGCGCGTGCTCGAACCGAGTCTGAGAGAAATGTTTCGCGCGCAAAAGAACGCGTTTAAAATTAACGTAAGCTATGGTTTTGTATTACGCCACAAGGTGTCGGGTCGGTACCGATATTTTCATTCTTCGTGTAATTGTTGCGGTCGCCTCCTCGAAACACCCACCCTAGTTACCGATAGCCGTTCATTCGAACGATTCCTCGACGCCGTGCGCACTACCGACGTACTGCAGTACGCCATCGCGCAGCGCCCCGATTCGGGATGGATCGTCGAGCTCGTAACTAACGCCACCTACTTCGTGAACGGCATTATCAATCATCCTATCGGCTGCGTAGCCGTGACGACGCTTCCCGCCTACGTGCGCCTGAACAGGTCCATCGTGTCTTTGACGAACGATCATCGAGGCACGCCCTACGACGACCATCTGTGTCTCTTCCGATGCATCGGACTCCACCTGCAAGGTCACCGACGAGGCGAAAGTGGCAGCCACATCGATACGAACCGTTTAACGAAAGACGCTAAACGTCTGCACGCGCGGTATTGTCGCGACGCGCGCACGTCGACCTCGAACGGCGTGCGCCTGAACGAAATGGATCGCGTGGAGACGGTTTTCGGCATCAACGTCGTCGTCTATCGTCGACTGACGAACGACGTCGCCGAACTAGTCCGTCGATCGCGAGAAGCGCACCCCACGACGCTGAACGTCAACCTGTACGAGTCGCACTTCTCGTACATATGCGATCCGCGCGCGAACACGAAAACGTACAAGTGCGGGAAATGCGGCAACGCCCTCTTGCGGGACGTGTGCCATTTACGACGTCACGAAGCGACGTGCGAATGTGGCGTTCGTCATGTGTTCCCCGGCGGCGTCTACCGACCGACGGCGTCCGTATTCGAGCGGCTCGACGACGAAGGCATCGACGTCGGCGACGACGACCTGCGCTACTACCCGTACCGCGCGACGTTCGATTTCGAGTGCTATTTCGCCGATAACGATCTGCCGACGGATAGCGACAAATGCCGCTGGATCGCGCGGCACGAACTGCTCAGCGTGAGCGTCGCGTCGAACGTGCCCGGTCACGAAGCGGCGCGCTGTTACGTCTCGACCGGCCATTCGTCGGAACTCGCGCGTCGCCTCATCGACGACCTGGAAGCGGTGAGCGCGGCGGCGTGCGCGATTCTACGTCCCCGCTACGACGCGACCTTCGAGGCGCTCGACGCGCTCGACGCCGACTGGCGGCGACGACGATGCGACGACGACGACGCCGACGCGTCACCGTACGCCACTCTCGCCGACCGGCTGTGGACGTACCTTCGTCAAATGCCCGTATTGGGATTCAATTCGGGTAAGTACGACCTGAACGTCGTCAAAAAGTACTTAGCCCCCCTGCTCATAACCGACGACGCGCAGCACTCGTCGTCGGCGTTTACTATTAAACGTCAGAACAATTACATGTGCCTGTCGACGACGACGTTGAAGTTCCTGGACATAACGAATTATCTCGCGCCCGGCGTTAGCTACGATCGCTTTCTGAAAGCGTACGGTTGCTCGGCAACGAAGGGCTAATTTCCGTACGAGCACATCGACGCGTTGACGCGTCTGGACGAAACCGCCCTGCCGTTGCGCGAAGCTTTAAACAGCCAGTTGAAACGCGAGGGAATCTCCGCGGAGGCGTACGATATTTGCGCGACGGCGTGGCGCGACGAGGGCATGACGTCGATGCGCGATTTTCTTGTGTGGTATAACAATCGTGACGTGGCGCCGTTTCTCGAGGCCGTCGATCGCCAGTTCGCCTTCTATCGGCGCCGACGTATCGACATGTTCAAGGACGCCATCAGCGTACCGGGGTTGACGTTGTTGTACCTGTTCAACGAACTGCCGAAGTCGATCCATTTCTCGCTCTTCAACGAGCCAAACAAAGATCTGCACCGTCTGCTGCAGGCGCAGATCGTCGGCGGCCCATCGATCATTTTCGCGCGCCACCACGAGGCCGACGTCACGTCGGTTCGTGGCGGCGACGCGCCGTGCCGATCGATAGTAGGCTTCGACGCAAACGGCCTCTATCTATGGGCGATAATGCAGGAGATGCCGACGGGCTGGTACACGCGCCGACGCGCTGAGAACGCCTTTCGAGCGGAACGCGTTCACCGCTACGGCCGTATGGCCGTGGAGTGGTTGACGCGCATGGAGGCGGAATCCGTCGCGCGTATACGTCACCAGTTGAACGGACGCGAGAAGCGCATCGGAAAGCACCGAGTCGACGGCTGGTGCGCCGCTACGCGAACGGCGTATCAATTTCACGGCTGCTATTTTCACGGCTGCCCGACGTGTCAGGCGCACGTGACGACGAACGCCGTCAACGGTCAACCGATGACGACGCTGTACGCCGCGACGATCGCCGTGACCACCTACCTGCGCCGTTTCGTCGACGAAGTCGTCGAAATGTGGGAGTGCCAGTGGCACGCCGTGCGACCGCCGGCGGTGCCGACGCCGCCCGACGCGTCACGATGGCAATCGCCGCCGACCGCCATTACGCTCTCGACGATACTGGAGACGGTGCGTGACGGCTCTCTGTTTGGCCTCGTGCAGTGCGATATCGCCGTACCGGAAGCGCTGCCGAGATGCAGCCGGTATTCAAGAACGTCGAAATCGTGCGCGACGATCTCAGCCCGTTCATGCGCGACTACGCCGAGTCGCACGATCTCCTCACGCGATCTCAACGCACGCTCGTCGGTACCTACTTCGGCGCGGCGATCGTGCTCGCTACGCCGCTCCTACGCTGGTATCTGGCGCACGGTCTCGTCGTCGAGCGCGTCTACCAGATCGTCGAGTACGCGCCGATAGCGTGCTTTCGCCGCTTCGGCGACGCGGTTTCGACGGCGCGCCGCGAGGGCGATATCGATCCCGACAAATCGATCATCGCCGATACCTTTAAACTTCTCGGGAACAGTTCCTACGGGAAAACGATTACGCGCGTCTATCGGCACCGGGAAATCAAGTACGCGACGCCGGTCGGCGCGTCGATGCTCGTCAACAATCGACGCTTCGGGCAACTGGACGTCTTCGTCGAAGACGCGCTGTACGAGGTGGCGCTGAATAAGCGTAAAATCGTCTACGGCCTGCCGATACATATCGGCTATTTCGTATTGCAGTACGCAAAATTGAGAATGCTGGAATTTTATTACGATTTCGTCGACGCCTACATTCCCCGTCCGCTCTTCCAGTACTGCGCTATGAACACCGACTCGGCGTACATAGCCCTAGCCGGACGTGACGTCGACGCGCTCGTACCGGAAGAACGTCGCGAACACTACTTCCGGAATCGTTCGCTCTGGTTTCCGGCCGAATGCTGCGACGCGCACGTGGACGCCTTCGTACGACGGCGCGTCGCTGGACTAGCGTGGGACGACGCGGCGGCCTGCTGCGCGCGCCGACGCCTGTTCGATCGTCGAACGCCGGGCCTCTTCAAAGAAGAGTGGCGCGGCGACGGAATCGTGGCGCTGTGCAGCAAAACCTACTACTGCTTCGGCGGCACCGCCGGTCCGAAGTACAGCACGAATGGACTGAGCAAGCGACAGAACGCCGACATCGACGAGCACACCTTCCTCGCCGTACTGCGCGACCGTCGCAACGGCATCGGCTGGAACCGCGGTTTCCAAGTGAAAGACTCGTCCGTGTTGACGTACGTTCAAGAGCGCGCGGCGTTGAGCTACTTCTACGCTAAACGCCGCGTGCTCGACGACGGCGTCACTACGGCGCCGATACTCGTCTAACTCGTAAACACTCGTCTAACTCGTCTACTACTACTAACCTAACCCCCACCACCCCCCCCTAGGGGTAGTTTCTGTATGTATGTATGTGTGGGTAATAATAAACACCAACATGTACGTGATCATCATTTGTTTGTTTTTATTTCTACTACTATACACGTAAAAGCGACGAAATTAATGATGAGGTTTTAATAAATCGTATACGAGACAGTCATTGTTCACCCTATTGGAGCCGAATAGGTTCTGGAACGTCGTCAACGGCATCCCGCGACATCGGAGGAGAAGGTAGGCGACGCAATATTGTCCGCACACATTAGAGATGACGCTCTGTAGCCGCTTGTCGTTGTACGTCCACGCGTCGCCGTAATGGCGGCGCAGGAAGGCGCGGAAGTCGGCGAGCAGCGGCGGCAGACCGTACGAATCGAAGTACTCGCCTCGTCGGTCGGCGCCGACGTAGACGGCCACCCAGTGCTGTCCCGGTTCGCCGCCGTCGTCGGTGTTGCACACGAAGGCCGTCGGGTAGGTGGTGGCGGCGACGGCGACGGTAAGTAGCGCGTCTTTAGGCACGACGCCGACGACGATACGTTTAGCGTACGTATCGAGTTCCACACGACGCATCAGTTGAAACGTATCCATAGTTACTACCAGTCGTACACGACGTTCCGGTTCCGGTCGATCTCCATCACCGTCTCGAATTCCGCGTTCACGACGATGTTCACCGGAAGCGGTATCGGCGTCCCGAAATGCATTTCGACGCCCACGCTCCCCTGACGCACGACGTTGAAATGGTCGCCGTCGAAACAGTCGGGGGTCAGGTCGAAACCGAAGATGCTGTAGCCGGCGCCGAAGTCCGTGCGCGATACGTCGTTCCCCTCGTCCTCGAACGCCTTTCCGGTCGCCTCGAAGAGATTCATGTAGCTCCGCACGTACCGGTTGTGCGGGAAGTCCGGCTGCAGCGGCTTGCTCGGCACCTGACGTCCGTCGACGACGAGCGTCAGGAAGTTTATGTCGTTGTGACGCGCGTCGAACGGATTTCTAGTGTAGTCGCCGTTGTAGGCGACGTTATCGATCATCATCAGAAAGAGGCGTTTCGGAATCGCGCCCATGTACAGGTTCTCGTGCGTGTGCGATAGCGTACCCGCCGTTATCGATAACGATTTGCAGTCGACGCGGCGCATCGGAAACTTAGCCGTTCCCAACCCCCACGCTTTGATATGTACCATCTGGACGGCCGGGTTCAACTTCACTTTTCGCACGTGCAGTCGAATCGCCTGCAGCACGACGCGCCACCCCGGTACGGCTGGCGCGCCCATCAGCGCGAAGGCGTCCTTCGAGCGCACTATGCGCACTTTCGTGTCGACGCCGTTCGGTAGGTGTCTGTTTAGCATAAACGCGTCGATGTGCAGGCGTCCCATCATCTCCACTTCGTTGCTATCGGCCGTCGCGAGGCGTCGCGCCTCGAACCCGACGTTGCCGTTGCCGAGCGTGTCCATCCGTCCGGCGGTGTCTTTGTACTACAACGAACCCGTGAGATGCGAACGTTTCGCGTCGCTACCGTAACTTAGCAACGTCTCGAGGTAGGCTCGGTACGCGTACGTATTGGTCGACGGCGTCACGAGGGTGTTGTTCAGCGACACGTCGATTTGACTGATCATCGAATGCAGGAAATTGTTGACCGGCGCCACCGCGGCGGCCGCCGCCAGATCGGTACCGTCCCCCCGCGTCACTTTGAAGCGCACGTACAGTTGAACGCTCCCCAGGTCCGTATAGGACGGCGCCGGCCTCCTTCGCGCGCCTTTTTAGCGACTGTTTCAGATTGCCGCCGGCGACGACGTCGCGCGCCATGTGCATGCCGGTGTTGGGCGCTCGTTTTCCCAACGCCATAGCGCCCCTCTTGATAAGCGGCAAGGCGCTTCGAAACAGACTCCCGAAGAGATTACCCAGACCGTGACCTCGTTGACCCCGAGCACCGACGAAGACCGGCAGCTGTCAGCCGACCTGACGAACGTAGTAGTCCACGTACGGGTTCTTCGACGACGGCATGTTAAAACAATTTCGATTTACAACGTCTGAAGTGAAGCGTCGTCACCACCTTCCCCTGCTCGAATGGTATCGGTTGGCCGTGATCGTCTCTTATATCGACTTCGACTTCGTCGAATTGATTCCGCAGCAGCTTAACGTATTGCACGCGAACGAACGATTCCGAAACGACGTCACCGTTCTCACCGCGGACGGCGATGTTTCGAAGGAGCGGCGCGAACAATTCACCGACGACGCGCGGTTCCACGAGATCCGTGTACACGTACAGACTCTCGATGCCCGCCGACATGGTCACCGTATTGCGACCTTCGTACTCGAACGTGTACGCGGCGGGCGATGTGCTGATGACGGGCCTCGTCGCCGGCGCGGGACCGTACGCGGACGAACTCATGATCGTGTTGGTATGGAAACCTAGCACGTGCCTCAGACGGCTCGAATGAGGTATGATAAATTCGACACCCGCCGACATACGTAGCGTAAATCGGTTAGAGACGGCGCAGTATTCTAGCACGGCCTTGACCTTCCTGGTGTGTAATTTCTCTAGCGCCTCGTTGATCCTGTTCAACAACGTATAAACGTTGTTGTAGAAACCGTGAGGAATCGTCGTCTGAGGATATATCAGCACGGTCGCGCCGTCTTCGTCTATCTGCGTGTAAACACTCGGTTCGCCCGCCGCGCAAGTCAGATAGAAGTAGGCGTCCTTCTCTCTCACGTTGTACCAAGTGTGCGGATATTGTACCGACACCGTGCCGCATTCCCACTCCCCCGACAGGTCCAAACGTCGCGGCAACGTCGTGACGTAGTGCGTCAACGTATTTTCGGGGTGATGTTTCATAGACGCGTTGCTCGGCAGCGTCAGGTAAAAATCAGACGAGACCTCCATCGCGTTGTCGTCGACGTTCGCCGACACTCATAGACGGACTCGGGAGCAGGTAACCGAGACAGCTGCTCAACAGCGCCGTCCACAGTTTGGAGTCACCTTGACCTTTCGTCAGATTGTATATACTAACGGCGATGACGAAGTACAGGACGACGACCTGACAGAGGAACACGATTTCGGCCTTAGGGCATTCGTTGCCGCAGATTCGCCATGGAACGGTTTCGGCGGTAGTGGTAGCGTCGATGGAGTCGTCGTCGTCGACGACGGATGATTCGTCGGCGTTCGTTCCTCGATCGCCACTCGAGGTAGTTTCGTCGTCGTCGCGCATCGTCGCGCCACTGCGCGCTGTCGATGCAGCAGGGACCTTTATACGGTAAGAACGAAGATCCGTTGCATAGTCCCGCCTCGTGCAGTCGCCAGCAGCCGGTGTGACGCGTCCAACGATTCATAGGTCCACGAGCGACTCGGCGTCGATCCAGCTGTTGAATGAGGCCGGATATCCGCTCCATTTTACGAGCGCCTCCGTACCGCCGCCGCCACGACGCCGACGACGCCGTAGACCCGCCTCCACGCGATATAGTTTGTCTTTCGGAACGACTACGCGATGTAGTTCCGGTTCGTAGAAGGCGCCCTCTATCGGCGTCTCGGCGTCGTCCTTCAGGCGATAAACGGGCGGTTCGGACGGATGCACCTCTACGACGGTGAACAGCTCCTCGCTCCAGTTAGCCATGTATCCTTTTTTGAAATGACCCCTCGTCTTGCTGATACGTACGCGATCTCCCACGAGTAGTTTCGGTTTTCGTCGTCGATCGCCGCCACCACCCCCGTACAGTCGTTGCCATACGGCCTCCTGATTCGTCGCGTCGACACTCGCCGGCGTCCTACCGATGCTTCGGTGGTAGGCGTTGTTGTACGATCGCACGAAATCCGGTAACGCCTCTACGTAGCGCAGCGTTTCGTGTTTCGTAAAATAGCGCCACATACGTGTCTTCAAAGTTCGATTAAACCGTTCCACGACGCTCGCTTTGGTCTCCTCGTTATGCGTCACGAAATGATGAACGCCGCGACTCTTTAGCAACGTTTGCAGGGGTCAGTTCAAAAACTCGCTCCCCTTATCCGTCTGCAGCGTGTGCGGCGTCTCGTTGTCGTCGTCGTCGTTCAGCAGGCGCTCGAAGGCCGCGACGAGCGACGCGCCGGACTTATTCTTCAACGGAACGCACCACACCCGCTTCGAAAACACATCGATCACCGTCAATAGGAATGTTATACCGTCGTTGTGCGTTTTCAGTCTAGTCAAGTCGACCAGATCGGCTTGCCACTGCTGGTTTCGACCGCCCACGATGACGCGACGTCGTTTGAAATGACGTCTAACCGGTTTGTGTAGGGTATAGGCGTCCTGCGACGCTAGCCACCTCTCGACGGCCGGACGTCGGAGCTTCGACGCCCGGTGCAACGCGTCGACGCCTCCGTAACTCCCCACCCGTTTCGGATCGAAGTACGCGTTATTCAGCTCGTCGTCGTCGTCGACGTCGACGTTTCGTTGCTGTCGAGGCTTTCGTTTTGGACGACGACGACTCCACCCGGACACCATGACGACGACGACGACGACGATGATGATGATACGATGATATAGAGTGCGATAAGCGCGATGGTGAAGCCGACGACGACGACGATGATGATCGCGCGTCGTGACGTCATCACGACAACGTATCCCACGCCGTGACGCCCAACGAAGAGGATCTGCGTTTAGGTTCGCCTCGCATCCGAGTACGACGTCTCCGCTCAGTCGGCGCTGCTGATGAACTAGACGTCGACGGCATCGTCATCCTCTCTTCTAGTAGCTGCTTCCGTCGTCGCTCCACGTACGAACGATAGCGCGGGTTGCCTACGAATTCCATAGGGATATTCATATCCTTCATGTGCAATCCGAACTCCCGCCATCCTACGGGCGCCGTCGTCTTCGATCTCGTTCGCATGAGATCGTTTACTAGATCGACCATATTACTCCCCGCGATCGCTTTACCGTCGTACACGAATTCACCGCGATCGTTCCATCGAGACAACGGATCGGCGGTCATTTTTTCGATCAGCAGTCTCGTCTTCTCTTTCAACGTTTTCGGCATACTGGCTACGATTTCGCGCTCTATCACCTCCGACGATGGTGGCGCCGCCGTCGCCGCCGCTGCTGGCGCCACCGGTACCGCGGGTGTCTCGCCGCTGTTCACCACCGACACGCGTACCGGTTGCGCCGCTCGAGCCGCCTCTATCGTATCGTACCGACTCAGCATTTGATTGTACGACGCTACCTTTTCTCGTTCCGATAAATCCGAACGTTCTAGAATGTCCTTCATGTCACTGTCAAGGCTACTCAGCACACGTGATCGAGGCGTGCTCGACGACTGATCGACGCGTGGCAGAAGGCTTTCCACCAATCGTGGATCGACCAACGCCATCTTCTTCGCGTACTGCATCAATTACCGCCGGCGCCGCCGCCGAACAACTGTCTGAGCAGCGGTAGGATAACGGTACTCGCTAACGGCGCTAGCAGGGCCGTCAGAAAACCACCCGCACCCTTTTGCAAGATGACACGCTTCTGCTTACGCGTGATGTGTTTGTCGACGAGTTTACGCAGGTGATCCCGGTATTTCGACAATACGCGTTTCTGTTTCGGCGACAGCTTCACGTTCCCTTTCAGAATGTTGTACGCGCAATCGCACAGACTACAAATGAGACCGGTGTCCGCGTGGGCGAGTAGGGCTTTTCGCAGAGCGATGTTCCGCCTATGTCTCTCCAACAGCTGCAGGGCGACGATGTGTCTCTTTATTTGATTCGTCGGTCCCGCCACCTTCGGCCGTCTCTTCGCTCCCGTCACGCGCGCCTTCATAGCGACTAATAAAGGACGCGTCGTCGTCCCTCTCTTCTTATAGTCTGCCGACGCCACCACCGCCACCACCGCCACCACCGCCGCCATCCTTCCGTACGTACACGTACTGAAGGCGATCGTCCGGAAATATGCACGTACGCAGACGCATGTCCTCTTCCGTTTCCTGTTTCAGATCCACGAATAGATAGCCGTACGCCGACGACGTCGCGTCTTTGAAAGCCTCTATCATGTAGTTGACCTTTCCCGGGTACATCTGTTTCGCTAGGTGACCTACTTGACCCGCGTCACGTGGGCTCTTGAATAGCACTATGTATTGAGCGTTCAGGCTGATTGTACGGTTTTCTTTCCCTTTCGGAAACATGTTCTGTCGCAATTGTACGACCGACGTATTACAATGATGACTTTTTTTTTGTAAATAGTACCGTCACCCGGCTATCGGTCTCCTCCATAAGGTTGTCGAGTACTAGAAGCGTTCTCGCTTTACCGTCTAAACGTTTCGGATCCGGCAGGCCGTCTACGAACTCTATTTTCGAAGACATAGACGCGTAGCCGCTCTGCCACTGTCCGTAACACCACAGGATTTTCTCCGGCGGCGGATCGATCATAGTGTCGTAACGTATCAAACGCTCGACGAACGTCGTCTTACCGCATCCCGTAGGACCGGCTACTATACACGTAAAAGGATGCTTCAACGACGGTCCGTTCATTTTTCACGACTGAACGACGAACACTTTTTTACTCGTCTTTATACTCATCGCGCAACTCCATCAACAGTTTGCCGAGCATGTTCTTCCCCACATCGCCCGCGATTCCGCTACCCCAGAAACCCTCCTTACTCGCTATCCATTCCACCAATTCGGCGTCCCCGGTCGCCAACAGTGCAGCCTTCAAATCGCTCGATCCGTCAAACTTCCTCCTCAACAACATCCTCATACATTTCACCCTAACGTCGGTCCATTTGTTTCTCATTCTCTTTAGTCGAATGTCGTAACTGCGTCGTTTCGCTGCATAAGAGCTTCGCGAACTTTTGATTATTTCGGCACATTCCACGTCCTCGTAGAATATCGCTTTCCTATACTGATAGGCGTGCTCGACGGATCGAAAGCCCCGACCGAACGCCGACAGTCGACGCATATACATATTCGACAAGAACGACCGCGATCCACCAAACCTTATAGGCGACGACATCGTACCGACTACCGATCACCCGCTACCGTCACCGCTTATATACCAACACTAAAAAGTTGCGACTAGGGTTCAAACCTTTCGATCCCTAGGCGAACACTCTCCTAAGACCGTCGCCAACGATTATGCAGGGTTTTACCCCGGTTATATCTCACCGCTAGGTGGCATACACTACAAACGCATTATTGCTTACGTCAGCAGATACGACGTTGAGGACGTTAAAAGTACGAAACTAAACGTTGCATGGTTTTAGCGTGGTTAGCGCGATAAACGCATTATTGCTTACGTCAGCACGCTCTAGGTACGGCGTTGTTCGCTAGGACTAAAATACTCTCTGCACTCACCGCTAGGTGGCATCTCTAGTGGTACTGTCAATCATCCAATTAGTATCAAATTACATCGCTCACCAATCACCTTTTTTATAAGTAGGTTTCCGAAACTCATTAGTGTCAAACAAAAAGCCTTTGATCTTTTTTATACATAGGACTAGTCTCGCATTATTGCTTACGTCAGCAGTGTGCCCGATCGTTTAGTGGTCATTACATTCTTTTTTATAAGTAGGGTTTTGAGACCGAGCAGTCCCTATTATCTACTCCTCTCTACTTCGTTTTTCAGGGCAATGGTTCGGTCATACAAAAGAAAGACGGAGAGGGGAAAGTATGGTGACGGTCAGCTCGGCGAAGCTCTTCGTGCAGTTAGGGTGGGCATTCCTTTGATAAGAGCAAGCAAGCAGTTTGGAATACCAGCTCGTACCTTGCGGAGGCATAGAGACAACGCAGTGACCTCCCCTGGAACTTTGAAACTCGGTCCCAGGACTGTTATTCTTGGAGATGACGTCGAGGAAGCCCTGTACGAACATATCAAAGAGATGGAACGTCGAATGTACGGCTTGACAACTGTTGATGTAATTTATGAGATTGCCGACAAAACTGGTGTGAACAACCTGTTCAACGAAACAACCAAGATGGCCGGTAAAGACTGGTTGAGTGGATTTTTTGCACGCCACCCCGATCTCGTCATAAAGAAACCGCAGGCTATCAACATTGCTCGCGCTCTTGGCTTTAACAAGCCACGAGTAAATGCGTTCTTCGAAATTTACCTCTCGGTTTTGGAGACGGCGCAATACACGCCAAGTCGATTGTGGAATATGGATGAGACTGGTATCACAAACGTCCAAAGACCAGGGAAAATCGTTGCGACCAAAGGAGCAAGACACGTTGCAAAGGTCACCAGTGGGGAACGTGGCGCTACAGTGACAGTCGTGTGTGCCATCAATGCAGCAGGTCGTTACCTGCCACCAATGTTTATTTTTCCACGAAAGAAGATGGTGGAAGCTTTAATGAACGGGGCACCACCTGAATCTGTAGGCCACTGCAGTCCGAATGGCTGGATTGATGCAGACTTGTTCATCAAATGGCTTGAACATTTCGCTGCGTCGACCAATGCGTGTGTAGAAAACCAACAAATCATAATCATGGATGGCCACCACAGCCATAAAACATTGGCTGCGGTTAACTACGCGAGGTCCAAAGGCATACATCTGCTAGTTCTGCCACCTCATTGCACTCATAGGATGCAACCGCTCGACACAACGTTCTTAAAATCATTGAAGACCGCTTACAACAATGCAGTAGACAGCTGGATGGTCACCAATCCAAGTCGGCAAATGTCGTTTTACGACATGGCTGGTGTGTTTAATAAAGCGTTCAACAAATCAGCCACACTTGATAAGCCAATCACTGGATTCAGCTCATGTGGTCTTTGGCCTTACGATCCAGATGTCTTCACTGACGACGATTTTGCTGCAGCACTCGTGGCAGAGGAGCCGACGCCGCTTGAAGAACCATCTGCCCACCTGGCCACTGCTGGCCCTTCATCTGATGGTGCTCCAACTGCCGGTCCTTCATCTGATGGCCCTGCAACTACCGGCCCGTCACATGAAGGCCCCCCAACTGCCGGCCTTTCATTTGATGGCCATCCAACTGCCGGCTCCTCATCCGATGAGACTCCAAGTGCTGGTCCTCCATCTGATGATCATGCAACTGCTGACATGCCACCGGGCGAAACGGTTGCCACCCTGCCCACTGGTGGGTCTGTCGCCTCGACACCGGCTACGACGGTCATTCGTCAACTGGTTAGGAACATTTCTCCAT
The DNA here is from genome assembly GCA_020002185.1 of Paraescarpia echinospica. NCBI lineage: Eukaryota > Metazoa > Annelida > Polychaeta > Sabellida > Siboglinidae > Paraescarpia > Paraescarpia echinospica. The sequence continues at coordinate 74,314,816 of CM034534.1, forward strand.
TGCCGAAAATATCAACGGCACGCAGCAAGTCGAGAAAACAGGAATCAGCTGCCTGGATATCGTCGTCGCCGTACAAAAACGCACTTACCAAGAAGGGTGAAATATCTAAGCGGCAGGGTAAAGGAGGCGGGAAACCGAAGGGGAAACGACCGATGCCTAAGAAGAAACAGATGACAATAATTGTACCAGCAACGAGATTCCGGAGCGATCTAAGCAGTGACGAAGACGATGAATGGTATTGCCTGATTTGTGGAGAGCCATTCAGTAACAGCAGAAGTCGCGAGGTCTGGGTTCAGTGTATGCTCTGTAGGGAGTGGGCACATAGAGAGTGCACTGTGGGGAATGCCAATTTTATTTGTGAGAACTGCTGCAACTAGTGACAGTGAAGAGTCTGCGTAGTTGACACTGCTTCAGCTGCTGGGAACAATAGACCCTACCGAAATATCGAA
>CM034534.1:74320264-74330354 GCA_020002185.1 Paraescarpia echinospica
ATGTTGATATACAAATGGCCAATTTCGATATTTGCAGGTGACATTCAAGGTTTTGTTGAAGATGGCGTACTTGCAGACTATTTTGGTGCTGTGCCTGCTCGTGATTGTTCTAGCGTTTGAGGTAATTTATAATTTTATAGCGATCTCAGTCACTCGTTATTCGATGGTATATTTATTAATATATTATTTCCATTGATGCAACACTATATATGTCTCCACAAGTTGTAGCACTGGGTATATTGATCATAAATGGCACACTTGTTTTATGCATCTAGTGACCTGTTGCAAGGAAAATAGGTTCGCCAAATCATCAAAATGGATAACAAACACATAGTTCTCAGACATTTCAACGAATCGTTTGTTGAAATTCTGGCCTCAAGTATTTTGTTCCTGGGAAAATTTAAACGGCGCATGATTGTATAAGAGGGGTAGAGAGGGAGAGAGAGGGGTAGAGGGGAGAGAGAGAGAGAGAGAGAGAGAGAGAGAGAGAGAGAGAGAGAGAGAGAGAGAGAGAGAGAGAGAGAGAGAGAGAGAGAGAGAGAGAGAGAGAGAGAGAGAGAGAGAGAGAGAGAGAGAGAGCATATTATGACAAAACCGCGATATACTTGATCCAACAATTTTCATCCAAAAGGTTACGGTCATTTTGTGTGACGATTTCTGGAAGACTGATCAAACTGCATCCCCTCGAATTAATTGTAATCATCATTATTTTCTCATACCTTATTTCAATAAAATGTTAGTTTTTATTATAAGTAAAGAAAATATCGGAAATATTAACATAAACAAATGAAGAACTTACAGAATGTGTATTTGTACCTTGTGTTAAGGAAATTATGAACATGCGTAGCCGATGACCACTTGCAAAAATGTGGCGTGAAATCAATTCGAATTGAAATTGGAGCGATTTAAATGTACTGACAATCCACCTCAAGTTAGAAGCACAACTAATGTAGACACTTAGCTTCACGTTTTAATTAACTTTGAAAGTTGTATATAAATGAAACACCGGCATTAATACAGTATCCATCAAACAAGAATCCACATTTTAACAATGTTATAATGTATTTATGTTTTGTATATAAATGAACCACCGGCGTTAATACAGTATCCATCAAACAAGAATCCACATTTTAACAATGTTATGATGTATTTATGTTTTGTATTTCATAGAAATAACATATATAATTACTTACTTACTTGTATTACTTGCTATGCAGGTTAGCGATTGGTCCGCATCCCGACTGCTGTAGAATCGCAGACAACTCGTTCTAGAGGTCATAGTCCGAAATAGCGGAAAAGAAAAACGTGTCTTTGTTTGTCTTCACACTGAACGATGCAGGTTAAACACTGGCATGAGACAGTGTCGATCAATAAGTTCAAAATAGTTTGTGTAAATGATGTTGACACCGACGACGACAGAGGAGACAATGATAACGATGATAGTGATAATGATGAATAATAGTATTACAAATAACTGCACACCCCACATCATTCTTGCAAAAACACAGTATTTAAAACAAATCTATTGGAAACATTGGTATGATGGTGGAATTAGCCTGTTATTTGTTAGTTTTATATACAGATCATACATAAGGTCAATGTACACTAAAATACTGTCATAAAATGTTGACAATCCCGTGGCATGGACACTTTTTCTAGAATCATAATAAGTTAAATCCCACACTTAGTTTGTACTAATATAATTATAGTGGCTTTATTTATAACACATTATACCATGAGTTTGAGAGGATACCAATGAGAATAAGCAAACAATTGTATATTAAATATTGAATGGTTATAACGGCTGCATGCAATGCCCTAAATGGTGACAGTTGAAATTAAATGACCAACTGGAGAAGATTAAGAACGAAATGTTGTAAAGGTGAAATCAGTTGTCCTTGAATGGTTATGCCAGTCCTCGCTGTAAGTAACTTGATATAAATACGTCTGCTTAAGTCCGAAAGCGATTATAAATGGTGGAACAAAACGACTTTAGTACAACAGCAGTGTCAAGTTGACAAGAGAATGTATTCGCTCTCACAAAGACCACTACTTAAACAAAACATGTTCTGATGTTTAACTAATGTTTATGCTAGCAGTTGCAATGGGCTTAACGCAGACATTACATTCGCGTGAGAAGGGCAGGACATACTTTAAACATGGCTGGACGCTTGGTATGCCTATGTATTTCTTTTCCGTAAAAAAACCCATAAAACAGGTATAAACCAGACCCGGACAATTAACCTTAATCGCGGCCATACAGGTCAATGTGGATCATTTGTTGTCTGAACAGCAGGTAGCATTTAAACATAGTAATAATAATAAACCTCATTTATACACCATCAAATCCGGGACTAATGCGTCACTCACGGGTTTTTATAAAATCAGCAAATATCTAAAAAACATAAAATCACATTTAAGACAAATAAATCAGAGAAAAATAAAGTTAGCAAGCAAAATCCTAGTATATATAAATAAACCTATGTACAGAAAAAATTACGGGTAAATGCAATGATAAAGCAAATGATTAGCAACAGTGCTGAATAACTAAACATACTGGATAAAAAAATTAGATAAATAAATAAATGGCTAAATTACATTAAATAAGTTGATTAGACTAAAATCTGATGGTAAGGTAAATAAAAATAAAATTCATTAAAACTGTATGTATGAATAATATAAAGGTTAAATGAGGTCTGACAATATTAGTTTAAGAACATAAATATATTTGATAAATTGGCCACACTTAGTCAGTAAAACGGTTATGACATCAAACAGGGTTACTGAGCTGTACCATTTCTATTATAATGATGTGAACACAAAGGAATGCCCAACACACGTGCAGACAAGGCAGTTAACAGCTAAAGAGACTAAACAAGATGTAGATGGTAAAGACTGATTTAAAGATACCAGACAGTTAACATGTGGAGAGCACAGAAAGGTTTACGAATACTGATCACAGATACCAGACAGTTAGCATGTGGAGAGCACGGAAAGGTTTATAGATACTGATCACTGATACCAGACGGTTACCATGTGGAGAGCACAAAACGGTGTATGGATACTGATCACAGATACCAGACAGGTAACATGTGGAGAGCACAGATAGGTTTATAGATACTGATCACAGATACCAGACAGTTAACATGTGGAGAGCACAGAAAGGTTTATGGATACTGATCACAATATCTTTGGCAGCTGAGATGAAGGAACCACAGGGACACAGACGTTAGCTGAAGACTTTATGTAAATAAAATACCACCTATGATACTCACTTCTCGTCGGAGACAAACCTCCACAGGTAGAGCTGCAGGTAATGGGCATCTACCTGGATCTGTTGCAGGCCGCAGCGACCGAATGTCTTCAGACGCACGCACTCCAATAAGGTCTGTACAGACAAAACACATCACCGCAACGTCATGCACGCAGGCAATGTGCTGACAGAGGCAGAATAATTTTTGCCAGTCTTGATTTAATCAAAAGTGTGCCTTTTAGCACGTGAATGGCTTGTGTGGAAGACATTCCCATCAATCACAGCCATTATTGGCCTGTTTAGTTTTGTCAATGACAAACCAGTGTAATTTGAGCCATTTATTTAATTAACACTTATCCATTCGATTTGTTTAATTACCAGTTAGCCAATTATGGTTATTAACGACTTTGAACTATTAGTAAATCTAGTGACCGGCTGGCCTTCTCTGAATTCCACCAGTCTCATCAGTTGTAATTACCCGTGGCCAGTCATTTGCTAGTCAGGCAGACGGGTGTCTGTCTTAGCCCCTATTCTGACATGCCAACTGTACATGATCAATCATTATATAAATACTATAGAGTATTATAGTGACATACAAAACTGCCCAACCTCTGCAAAGGATCACTTGCTGGTTCCTGTGTGGCTCTAGGCAGTCCTGTGGTTAGTTCAGAAAACAAACAAGTCTTTAGTTTGATATTATACGCTAGAGAGTGCCACATCAAACATACTGAAATGTCAGTGTTGATGCCTGACGGGAATAGAGCATTATGTAATGCAAATATATATATATATATAATTATATATATATACATGTATATATATATGTATATATATACATGTATATATATATATATATATATATGTATATATATATATAAATATATATATATATATATATATATATATATATATATATATATACATGTATATATATATATATATATATATATATACATATATATATATATATAGAATGAAAGTCAAGCAGGCGATCAGAAAATGTAAAAAGGGAGAAAGAAACTATCTTTGCTGATAACATTGCAGAACAGTTGTGGCAAAAAGACTACCGCAAAGTCTGTAAAAAAATTAAGCACTGTACGAACAGTAAAGTAAACCTTCCGACAAACATTGATAATATACACGGTGCTGTAAACACCGGGTCAATGTGGAAGCATCATTACGAAACTCTATTTAATGATGTGGAAGATAGCCGATGTGATAAAGTTTGTTATGATTGTTCCACTGGCAATAAGGGAATGACTGTTGGTGCAGTTGAACTGACGGATATTATTAATGGACTCTAAAACAGTCATCCTGTCTGGACGGTATCAATGCAGAACATATTAAGTTCGCTAATTCTCAACTTGCTGTGCTTTTGTCTATCCTTGTGTCTTCGATTCTGGTGCATGGTTATATACCAAAATAAATTTCACAGTCTATTATTGTACCAATTATTAAAGATAAGAATAGACGAGTAAACGACAAAGGTAATTATTTTCGAAGATAATAGACAATGTTCTTTTTAACAGAATGCAAATGTACCTGTACTTGGAAACCAGTCTTAATCAATTTGGCTTTAAGCCTAAACATGGAACGGAGCTATACGTGTTTGCATTTAAGGAATTATTAAGGTTCTACACTGAACATGGTTCAGCTATGCACGTCGCGTTTTCAGATGCATCAAAGGCGTTTGATCATGTCAACCGATATAAACTTTTTACGAAACTAGAACAACGCAATGTATCGAAATATATCTTAAGAGTACTCAGCAATTAATTCAATAATCAATGTACCTATTTCTTCTCGGTAGGCAATGGTGCTAAGCAAGGTGGGAAGTTATCCCCTTTACTTTTTAACATTTATATGGATAATCTGAGTATACAACTGCACAAAAAACAAATCGGTTGTAGTCTTGGTAACACGGTTGTTAATCACCTTATATAGGCCGATGATCTACTTCTGTTTGTACCGTCTGCTAAAGGACTACAAACACTACTAGACATGTGTTACTCATATGAATGTGAGCATGACATGCCATGCAATGCGGGTAAATTCCTGGTCATGTACTTTGAATCTAGAAAGTCAAATCTTTCTAAAGAAATGACATTAGGAGAAAAAAGTTAAACTTTGTCATTTGTCATTTCTAATAACTGATCAGATGAGTGTGACATGCAAGCCAAAGTAAGACTTTTATATGCCAAGAGTAATATGTTACGTCAAAAATTCCACTTTTGTTCAACTGCTGTAAAGAAATAAGCTATTTACAACGTATTTTTGGTAATATATATATGTGTGCGTTATGGGTGAACTTAAGAAAATTAAATTTTAAGCAATTCGTTGCTGCATGAAACAAGTCTTTCAGAATGTTGAACAATTTGCTCATGAGATGTAGCGCTAACCACATGTTTGCTACAGCTAATGTCAGCTAATGTCAGCTCGGGTAAATGTATAATCAGAAAGGCTATTTTTAGCCTAATGAATAGGATTGACATGTCTTTGAATCCCATTATTGATAGCATTAACACTAGCGACTGGTATTTTACTTCGAAACAGCGGCACCAGTGGGTCCGGGATTTATATAATTGTTAAACGTATTGTTCTTATCGATTTATTTTTATATTTATTTACATACTTTTATTGGTGTATTTTTATATATGGACATGATGATTGTCTGAAATAAATACATTATTATTATATATATATATAATTATATACCAGATATTTGCAAATATATAATTATACACCAGGAATGTCTTTTAATTTCAAAAACAGTATCAAATTGTTAAGGCATTATTTCAGGGGGAGGGTGTCTAACAAATTTAGAATGTGTACGTTCTTTATAAATAGGTAAACTTTTACAATTGTGAATGGTCTTTAGATCAAACCAACTTCTCTCATCCTCAAAACCCAAATACGGTGACTACGTACACTACCTCTGGCAGCTATCCTGTACAATGTATGGAGGGCAACTAAATCAAATTAGTAACTGACTTTGCCGGTTGCGACTGTACCACCATTGAGAAAAGTACACACACACGCATGCACGCACGCACGCACGCGCACACACACCACCGCACCTCTATTCAAAGATAAAGTCAGCAACTTCAAGGAATCCCAAAATTCCCACGAGTGGCTGCGCAGTATAATTGTCTCTACTCCCCAAACATTACACATAACACGGGCAAAATTGTTGGCGGAAACAAAACCGAGCCGAACACTGACAAACAACATCATTGGGTGAGCTTAACTTCAGCGTTTCAAAAAGCGATCTGCCAAGGGTACTAAGACTGGTGTAATCAGCAGCGCCCTCCGGCATGCAAGGATGACTTGTCTGTGTGAACGAGACTTCGCAACTGATACACTCACCTTGAGACTGACCTTGATGATTCCCGTGAAATCATGAGGCCCTGCACCCTCACCTGTGATTTCATGAGGCCCAGCACATTCACTTGTGATATCATGAGGCCCAGCACACTCACCTTTGATATCATGAGGCCCTGCACACTCACCTGTGATATCATTAGGCCCACCACACTCACCTGATATATCATGAGGCCCTGCACACTCACCTGTGATATCATGAGGCCCTGCACACTCACCTGTGATATCATGAGTCCCAGCACACCACTCACCTGTGATATCATGAGGCCCTGCACACTCACCTGTGATGTCATGAGGCCCTGCACACTCATCTGTGATATCATGAGGCCCTTCACACTCACCTGTGATATCATGAGGCCCTGCACACTCACCTGTGATATCATTAGGCCCTGCACACTCACCTGTGATACCATGAGGCCCTGCACACTCACCTGTGAAATCATTACGCCCTACACACTCACCTGTGATATCATGAGGCCCTGCACACTGAGGCTACATTCACCTGTGATATAATGAGGCCCTGCACCCTCACGTAACAGTTGAGTAGTTTCTGAGAGGCGTCCTTCAGCTCTGCACACCGTTGTGAGTTGGTCGTTCCTTGAGTCGAGTCGTTGACCATGAACTGTTCATCCGATAACGTCAGCTGCCAACATGTCACATGTTTACTCCGCGGTTCTCAAGCTATGACTCTTTTGAACATGCATTGTGATGGACAGTATCAACACTTGCATAAAAAGTGTACAATTAAAATGTATACATGTCTAAATATATAATTTATGCATAACAGTTTAGTACTGTAATTTAATGGCCACAACAGTAATCTAATGGCCACACAAATGCCAGATTTATGGAACAAAAAAATGTTGTTATATTATTATGATACTCTGATTGACCATTGGCAATGACACTGCGATTGATAGGTGACAATGACAGTGATTGACAGGTGACATTGACACTGTGTTTGAGAGGAGACAGTGATATTGTAATTGAGAGAAGATAGTGACACTTTGATTGACAGGTGACAATGACAATGATTGACAGGTGACGTTGACACTGTGCTTGAGAGGAGACAGTGATATTGTGATTGAGAGAAGATAGTGACACTTTGATTGACAGGTGACAATGACAGTGATTAACAGGCGACACTGACACTATGATTGACAGGAAACAGTGACACTGTGATTAATAGGTGACACTGACACTGTGATTGAGAGGAGACAGTGATACTGTCCTTGACAGGTGACAATGACACTGTGATTGACAGATGACGTTGATACTGAATGACAGGTGACAATGACACTATGACTGATATGTGACAGTGATGTTGGTTTGACATCACTCACCACACAGCTGATGGTTGACTCTTCCGGGTTGACACAAAGTCGTGACATAATCAGAAACAATGCCGCAGCCGTATTGCCCTTCTCTCTCGCAGTCTCGCAGAACTCCTGACACAAGACATTCCACATGACTAACATCACATGACTAATATCAGAGGTTGTGTCAGTGGGGACAATGATGTGATAGAGTGCATGGTTGTGAGACACCATGGATAGTATTACTGTTGTTATTTAGAGAACGTGTTATATGTACATCAGCGATGACAGAGGTATATTGAGATAACGAATATGAGATAAATACCTCAGCGATGACAGAGGTACATTGAGATAGAGAACATGAGATACATACTTCAGCATTGACAAAGGTACATTGAAATATAGAACATGAGATACATGCATCAGTGATGACAGAGGTACATTGAGATAGAGAACATGTGACACATACATCAGTGATGACAGGGGTACATTGAGATAGAGAACATGAGACACATACATCAGTGATGACAGAGGTACATTGAGATAGAGAACATGTGACACATACATCAGTGATGACAGAGGTACATTGAGATAGAGAACATGTGACACATACATCAGCGATGACAGGGGTACATTGAGATAGAGAACATGTGACACATACATCAGTGATGACAGAGGTACATTGAGATAGAGAACATGTGACACATACATCAGCGATGACAGGGGTACATTGAGATAGAGAACATGTGACACATACATCAGCGATGACAGAGGTACATTGAGATAGAGAACATGTGACACATACATCAGCGATGACAGAGGTATATTGAGATAGAGAACATGTGACACATACATCAGCGACAACAGAGGTACATTGAGATAGAGAACATGTGACACATGCATCAGCGACGACAGAGGTACATTGAGGTAGAGAACATGTGACACATGCATCAGCGACGACAGAAGTACATTGAGGTAGAGAACATGTGACACATGCATCAGCGACGACAGAGGTACATTGAGGTAGAGAACATGTGACACATGCATCAGCGACGACAGAGGTACATTAAGATAGAGAACATGTGACACATGCATCAGCGACGACAGAGGTACATTGAGGTAGAGAACATGTGACACATGCATCAGCGACGACAGAGGTACATTGAGGTAGAGAACATGTGACACATGCATCAGCGACGGCAGAGGTACATTGAGGTAGAGAACATGTGACACATGCATCAGCGACGACAGAGGTACACTGAGATAGAGAACATGTGACACATGCATCAGCGATGACAGAGGTACACTGAGATAGAGAACATGTGACACATGCATCAGCGACGACAGAGGTACACTGAGGTAGAGAACATGTGACACATACATCAGCGACGACAGAGGTACACTGAGATAGAGAACATGTGACACATGCATCAGCGATGACAGAAGTACATTGAGATAGAGAACATGTGACACATGCATCAGCGATGACAGAGGTACATTGAGATAGAGAACATGTGACACATGCATCAGCGATGACAGAGGTACATTGAGATAGAGAACATGTGACACATGCATCAGCGATGACAGAGGTACATTGAGGTAGAGAACATGTGACACATGCATCAGCGATGACAGAGGTACATTGAGATAGAGAACATGTGACACATGCATCAGCGATGACAGAGGTACATTGAGATAGAGAACATGTGACACATGCATCAGTGATGACAGAGGTACATTGAGATAGAGAACATGTGACACATGCATCAGTGATGACAGAGGTACATTTAGGTAGAGAACATGTGACATATACATCAGTGACGACAGAGGTACGTTGACATAGAGAACATGTCATACATACATCAGCGATGACAGAGATGTGTCGGATGAATATGTCAACGAGACCCTCTCGAACAACTTGAGAACAGAACTGGCATCGGAAGTACGGCATATTGCGTAACCAAAATCTTAACGAAAAAAATTAACATTTACAATGACTCCATGAACCTATCTAACTAAGAAAGTAAAGTTTCAATGAATCTCTCAGTTACCCAATGTCCATTCCTTCCTAAAATGGATTGTTCCACTACACGACCAAACACTAGGCGCCAAGTGTTATCTAAGAAGAAACTACATTATA
>CM034534.1:74331354-74432999 GCA_020002185.1 Paraescarpia echinospica
GCACTCGCAACGTAAACTGTCTTATGTGTTAGAGAGATGATAACAATGTTGGCCAGGTTATCTCAATGTCGACATGTTACAGTCATTGTTTACGGCACTCGCAACGTAAACTGTCTTGTGTAGTAGAGAGATGATAACAATGTAGGCCAGGGTATCTCAATGTCGACAAGTTCCAGTCATTGTTTACAGCACTCGCAACGTAAACTGTCTTGTGTAGTAGAGAGATGATAACAATGTAGGCCTGGGTATCTCAATGTCGACAAGTTACAGTCATTGTTTACGGCACTCGCAACGTAAACTGTCTTGTGTAGTAGAGAGATGATAACAATGTAGGCCAGGGTATCTCAATGTAGACAAGTTACAGTCATTGTTTACGGCACTCGCAACGTAAACTGTCTTGTGTAGTAGAGAGATGATAACAATGTAGGCCAGGGTATCTCAATGTCGACAAGTTACAGTCATTGTTTACGGCACTCGCAACGTAAACTGTCTTGTGTAGTAGAGAGATGATAACAGTGTAGAACAGGGTATCTCAATGTCGACAAGTTACAGTCATTGTTTACGGCACTCGCAACGTAAACTGTCTTGTGTAGTAGAGAGATGATAACAGTGTAGGCCAGGGTATGTCAATGTCGACAAGTTACAGTCATTGTTTACGGCACTCGCAACGCAAACTGTCTCTTGTGTAGTAGAGAGATGATAACAATGTAGGCCAGGGTATCTCAATGTCGACAAGTTACAGTCATTGTTTACGGCACTCGCAACGTAAACTGTCTTGTGTAGTAGAGAGATGATAACAATGTAGGCCAGGGTATCTCAATGTCGACAAGTTACAGTCATTGTTTACGGCACTCGCAACGTAAACTGTCTTGTGTAGTAGAGAGATGATAACAGTGTAGGCCAGGGTATCTCAATGTCGACAAGTTACAGTCATTGTTTACGGCACTCGCAACGTAAACTGTCTTGTGTAGTAGAGAGATGATAACAGTGTAGGCCAGGGTATCTCAATGTCGACAAGTTACAGTCATTGTTTACGGCACTCGCAACGTAAACTGTCTTGTGTAGTAGAGAGATGATAACAATGTAGGCCAGGGTATCTCAATGTCGACAAGTTACAGTCATTGTTTACGGCACTCGCAACGTAAACTGTCTTGTGTAGTAGAGAGATGATAACAATGTAGGCCAGGGTATCTCAATGTCGACAAGTTACAGTCATTGTTTACGGCACTCGCAACGTAAACTGTCTTGTGTAGTAGAGAGATGATAACAATGTAGGCCAGGGTATCTCAATGTCGACAAGTTACAGTCATTGTTTACGGCACTCGCAACGTAAACTGTCTTGTGTAGTAGAGAGATGATAACAATGTAGGCCAGGGTATCTCAATGTCGACAAGTTACAGTCATTGTTTACGGCACTCGCAACGTAAACTGTCTTGTGTAGTAGAGAGATGATAACAATGTAGGCCAGGGTATCTCAATGTCGACAAGTTACAGTCATTGTTTACGGCACTCGCAACGTAAACTGTCTTGTGTAGTAGAGAGATGATAACAATGTAGGCCAAGTATCTCAATGTTGACAAGTTACAGTCATTGTTTACGGCACTCGCAACGTAAACTGTCTTGTGTAGTAGAGAGATGATAACAATGTAGGCCAGGGTATCTCAATGTCGACAAGTTACAGTCATTGTTTACGGCACTCGCAACGTAAACTGTCTTGTGTAGTAGAGAGATGATAACAATGTAGGCCAGGGTATCTCAATGTCGACAAGTTACAGTCATTGTTTACGGCACTCGCAACGTAAACTGTCTTGTGTAGTAGAGAGATGATAACAATGTAGGCCAGGGTATCTCAATGTCGACAAGTTACAGTCATTGTTTACGGCACTCGCAACGTAAACTGTCTTGTGTAGTAGAGAGATGATAACAATGTAGGCCAGGGTATCTCAATGTCGACAAGTTACAGTCATTGTTTACGGCACTCGCAACGTAAACTGTCTTGTGTAGTAGAGAGATGATAACAATGTAGGCCAGGGTATCTCAATGTCGACAAGTTACAGTCATTGTTTACGGCACTCGCAACGTAAACTGTCTTGTGTAGTAGAGAGATGATAACAATGTAGGCCAGGGTATCTCAATGTCGACAAGTTACAGTCATTGTTTACGGCACTCGCAACGTAAACTGTCTTGTGTAGTAGAGAGATGATAACAATGTAGGCCAGGGTATCTCAATGTCGACAAGTTACAGTCATTGTTTACGGCACTCGCAACGTAAACTGTCTTGTGTAGTAGAGAGATGATAACAATGTAGGCCAGGGTATCTCAATGTCGACAAGTTACAGTCATTGTTTATGGCACTCGCAACGTAAACTGTCTTGTGTAGTAGAGATATGATAACAATGTAGGCCAGGGTATCTCAATGTTGACAAGTTAAAGTCATTGTTTATGGCACTCGCAACGTAAACTGTCTTGTGTAGTAGAGAGATGATAACAATGTAGGCCAGGGTATCTCAATGTCGACAAGTTACAGTCATTGTTTACGGCACTCGCAACGTAAACTGTCTTGTGTAGTAGAGAGATGATAACAATGTAGGCCAGGGTATCTCAATGTCGACAAGTTACAGTCATTGTTTACGGCACTCGCAACGTAAACTGTCTTGTGTAGTAGAGAGATGATAACAATGTAGGCCAGGGTATCTCAATGTTGACAAGTTACAGTCATTGTTTACGGCACTCGCAACGTAAACTGTCTTGTGTAGTAGAGAGATGATAACAATGTAGGCCAGGGTATCTCAATGTCGACAAGTTACAGTCATTGTTTACGGCACTCGCAACGTAAACTGTCTTGTGTAGTAGAGAGATGATAACAATGTAGGCCAGGGTATCTCAATGTCGACAAGTTACAGTCATTGTTTACGGCACTCGCAACGTAAACTGTCTTGTGTAGTAGAGAGATGATAACAATGTAGGCCAGGGTATCTCAATGTCGACAAGTTACAGTCATTGTTTACGGCACTCGCAACGTAAACTGTCTTGTGTAGTAGAGAGATGATAACAATGTAGGCCAGGGTATCTCAATGTCGACAAGTTACAGTCATTGTTTATGGCACTCGCAACGTAAACTGTCTTGTGTAGTAGAGAGATGATAACAATGTAGGCCAGGGTATCTCAATGTTGACAAGTTACAGTCATTGTTTACGGCACTCGCAACGTAAACTGTCTTGTGTAGTAGAGAGATGATAACAATGTAGGCCAGGGTATCTCAATGTCGACAAGTTACAGTCATTGTTTACGGCACTCGCAACGTAAACTGTCTTGTGTAGTAGAGAGATGATAACAATGTAGGCCAGGGTATCTCAATGTCGACAAGTTACAGTCATTGTTTACGGCACTCGCAACGTAAACTGTCTTGTGTAGTAGAGAGATGATAACAATGTAGGCCAGGGTATCTCAATGTCGACAAGTTACAGTCATTGTTTACGGCACTCGCAACGTAAACTGTCTTGTGTAGTAGAGAGATGATAACAATGTAGGCCAGGGTATCTCAATGTTGACAAGTTACAGTCATTGTTTACGGCACTCGCAACGTAAACTGTCTTGTGTAGTAGAGAGATGATAACAATGTAGGCCAGGGTATCTCAATGTCGACAAGTTACAGTCATTGTTTACGGCACTTGCAACGTAAACTGTCTTGTGTAGTAGAGAGATGATAACAATGTAGGCCAGGGTATCTCAATGTTGACAAGTTACAGTCATTGTTTACGGCACTCGCAACGTAAACTGTCTTGTGTAGTAGAGAGATGATAACAATGTAGGCCAGGGTATCTCAATGTCGACAAGTTACAGTCATTGTTTACGGCACTCGCAACGTAAACTGTCTTGTGTAGTAGAGAGATGATAACAATGTAGGCCAGGGTATCTCAATGTCGACAAGTTACAGTCATTGTTTACGGCACTCGCAACGTAAACTGTCTTGTGTAGTAGAGAGATGATAACAATGTAGGCCAGGGTATCTCAATGTCGACAAGTTACAGTCATTGTTTACGGCACTCGCAACGTAAACTGTCTTGTGTAGTAGAGAGATGATAACAATGTAGGCCAGGGTATCTCAATGTCGACAAGTTACAGTCATTGTTTACGGCACTCGCAACGTAAACTGTCTTGTGTAGTAGAGAGATGATAACAATGTAGGCCAGGGTATCTCAATGTCGACAAGTTACAGTCATTGTTTACGGCACTCGCAACGTAAACTGTCTTGTGTAGTAGAGAGATGATAACAATGTAGGCCAGGGTATCTCAATGTCGACAAGTTACAGTCATTGTTTACGGCACTCGCAACGTAAACTGTCTTGTGTAGTAGAGAGATGATAACAATGTAGGCCAGGGTATCTCAATGTCGACAAGTTACAGTCATTGTTTACGGCACTCGCAACGTAAACTGTCTTGTGTAGTAGAGAGATGATAACAATGTAGGCCAGGGTATCTCAATGTCGACAAGTTACAGTCATTGTTTACGGCACTCGCAACGTAAACTGTCTTGTGTAGTAGAGAGATGATAACAATGTAGGCCAGGGTATCTCAATGTCGACAAGTTACAGTCATTGTTTATGGCACTCGCAACGTAAACTGTCTTGTGTAGTAGAGAGATGATAACAATGCGTGTCATCTCTATCTGTGGAGTAACATGCTCGTGAGTAAAACGTGTTGCTTGCTGACATGTGTGGTAGCTTTAAAGTGTGCGCAAAGAAAACTAGATACGTTGGAGCAGGATTTAGACGGAAGTCCAAACAAGTTTATTAAAATTACGTGTGTGTTGCGTCTACAGTGCACGGGGAGAGCCACGAAGAGAAGCAGCTCCGGGCCCTCAGAGTGATGGCACAGCTCAAGGAGTACGGACAGCCGGAGCTGTGTGCACACGTCGCCGAGTACGTCGTGAAGGACGGGAGATTGGATATGACCAGGGCGCTGACAAGTACCAACCTTCCGGACTTGGTGTTTTTCCTGTCATCAAGTTCATCAGGAATCACAAGCTTAAAGTGAGTGCATATCTGGTTTCTTATTGGAGCATGTTTGAATATGCCTACATAGTTGTGTCCGAGATGACGCGTGTTGGC
Organism: Paraescarpia echinospica; assembly: GCA_020002185.1. NCBI lineage: Eukaryota > Metazoa > Annelida > Polychaeta > Sabellida > Siboglinidae > Paraescarpia > Paraescarpia echinospica. The sequence continues at coordinate 74,336,466 of CM034534.1, forward strand.
ATATCCACTAACGCATCCACCACAACAGTCATGCCAATCTATTATCAGACAACGACATTTGACCTGCACGACTGTTTTCGTTGCAAACTGTAAAACACTTTGCAAGGCCATAGTGCTGATACCGATGCGATTATAAACATGACTTTGTTTTATTATGCAGCATAACATAGGCGTGGGGACCGGGAGGAGGGTCTTGGGGGTTCAGCCCGCCAATACTTTCTCGACAGTTTGCTAGTATCAAGGCATGGATTTGCTAAGGACAATATCCGAACAGTGTGTAGTGTTACGTAAGTTCGGACGCTACGGCGCGTTACAAGAAGGGGGCAAACTTTCTAGAAAATGTAATTACGTCACTTATTATTTGCCCCGTCCTGTGTGTGTTTTCCCGATATAGATACTGCCGTTATAGTTACTTCTCGTTATGGCTAACTTTTTTCTGTTATTGCCAATTGTTAAATTTTGTAGTAAAAGTATTCCCGATACAGCTACTTCTTAAACTGTATACTTGAAGAGTGGCAAGGCGTGAGAGCAGTAACTGTTTCAAATTGTATTATGACAAGTAGACATCAGCTTGGCCTAAAACAGTTATAATCTAGGCCTATGTACAGTGCAATGTTTCCTACCAGCCATGTGTGTTCATATAACCTATGTACAGTACAATGGTTCCTACCAGCTGTGTGTGTTCATATAACCTATGTACAGTACAATGGTTCCTACCAGCTGTGTGTGTTCATATAACCTATGTACAGTACAATGTTTCCTACCAGCTGTGTGTGTTAATATAACCTATGTACAGTACAATGTTTCCTACCAGCTGTGTGTGTTCATATAACCTATGTACAGTACAATGTTTCCTACCAGCTGTGTGTGTTCATATAACCTATGTACAGTACAATGTTTCCTACCAGCCGTGTGTGTTCATATAACCTATGTACAGTCAAATGGTTCCTACCAGCTGTGTGTGTTCATATAACCTATGTACAGTACAATGTTTCCTACCAGCTGTGTGTGTTCATATAACCTATGTACAGTACAATGTTTCCTACCAGCTGTGTGTGTTCATAAAACCTATGTACAGTACAATGTTTCCTACCAGCTGTGTGTGTTCATATAACCTATGTACAGTACAATGTTTCCTACCAGCTGTGTGTGTTCATAAAACCTATGTACAGTACAATGGTTCCTACCAGCTGTGTGTGTTCATATAACCTATGTACAGTACAATGGTTCCTACCAGCTGTGTGTGTTCATATAACCTATGTACAGTACAATGTTTCCTACCAGCTGTGTGTGTTCATATAACCTATGTACAGTACAATGTTTCCTACCAGCTGTGTGTGTTCATAAAACCTATGTACAGTACAATGGTTCCTACCAGCTGTGTGTGTTCATATAACCTATGTACAGTACAATGGTTCCTACCAGCTGTGTGTGTTCATATAACCTATGTACAGTACAATAGTTCCTACCCGCTGTGTGTGTTCATATAACCTATGTACAATACAATGGTTCCTACCAGCTGTGTGTGTTCATATAACCTATGTACAGTACAATGTTTCCTACCAGCCGTGTGTGTTCATATAACCTATGTACAGTACAATGGTTCCTACCAGCTGTGTGTGTTCATATAACCTATGTACAGTACAATGGTTCCTACCAGCTGTGTGTTCATATAACCTATGTACAGTACAATGTTTCCTACCAGCCGTGTGTGTTCATATAACCTATGTACAGTCAAATGGTTCCTACCAGCTGTGTGTGTTCATATAACCTATGTACAGTACAATGTTTCCTACCAGCTGTGTGTGTTCATATAACCTATGTACAGTACAATGGTTCATACGAGCTGTGTGTATTCATAAAACCTATGTACAGTACAATGTTTCCTACCAGCTGTGTGTGTTCATATAACCTATGTACAGTACAATGTTTCCTACCAGCTGTGTGTGTTCATATAACCTATGTACAGTAAAATGTTTCCTACCAGCTGTGAGTGTTCATAAAACCTATGTACAGTACAATGTTTCCTACCAGCTGTGTGTGTTCATATAACCTATGTACAATACAATGGTTCCTACCAGCTGTGTGTGTTCATATAACCTATGTACTGTACAATGTTTCCTACCAGCTGTGTGTGTTCATATAACCTATGTACAGTACAATGTTTCCTACCAGCCGTGTGTGTTCATATAACCTATGTACAGTACAATGGTTCCTACCAGCTGTGTGTGTTCATATAACCTATGTACAGTACAATAGTTCCTACCAGCCGTGTGTGTTCATATAACCTATGTACAGTACAATGTTTCCTACCAGCCGTGTGTGTTCATAAAACCTATGTACAGTACAATGGTTTCTACCAGCTGTGTGTGTTCATATAACCTATGTACAGTACAATAGTTCCTACTAGCTGTGTGTGTTCATATAACCTATGTACAATACAATGGTTCCTACCAGCTGTGTGTGTTCATATAACCTATGTACAGTACAATGTTTCCTACCAGCTGTGTGTGTTCATATAACCTATGTACAGTACAATGTTTCCTACCAGCCGTGTGTGTTCATATAACCTATGTACAGTACAATGGTTCCTACCAGCTGTGTGTGTTCATATAACCTATGTACAGTACAATGGTTCCTACCAGCTGTGTGTGTTCATATAACCTATGTACAGAACAATGTTTCCTACCAGCTGTGTGTGTTCATATAACCTATGTACAGTACAATGGTTCCTACCAGCTGTGTGTGTTCATAAAACCTATGTACAGTACAATGTTTCCTACCAGCTGTGTGTGTTCATATAACCTATGTACAGTACAATGTTTTCTACCAGCTGTGTGTGTTCATATAATTATTAGACAAAGCTTTACATAAACTACGATTTCCAATCCAAATGAAATTAGCAATATTGTCGTGGTTTCTATTCGGGGTGGTGGTTATGAGCCGATACATGTTTCCGTGATGTCTAAGTTCAAACATGCGTATACATACAGTGGAGGTACGTCTATGCTAAATATATACTCCGTTCTTCTGGGCACGTCTTGCTTTACCAGAGTATACAGGTGTATATTATATGATACACTTTGTGATTCATGACTTTCATGGCTTTCGTCAAACACAATAATTAACACAATTTATTGAGCATTTTATATTGGGTGTGCTGAATAAATAATGTGTTAATCTCACTAACTCTGTAGTGCACGGGCTCTATGATACATATTCCGTTTCAGATAATGTAGGGGAGACCGGGGCACCATGAACGTTGTTTTTTCAAACAAACAAACAAAACTCGACTTTATTAAATGGAATACTCTGTGTTAAACTCCTCAATAATCTTTACAGTTGGCTGACATATCATTTCCAAAACATATCAAGAACAATGAAAATGTTTATGTTTTCGTTAAACAAATATTTGGGGCACCATGCTCAGAAGGGGGGGGGGCACCGTGCTCATGTGTATGGGGCACTATGCTCACATATGTAATTAAACTATATATGATATAGCAGACAAGAACTGTTTCATATACCAACCGAATAGACTATTTATCATTGCATGACTTACTTTTTTTATATAATTTGGTTCTGTTTTACAAACTTATGTTGCCAGCGTCATGCAAATAATCACTATATTTGTTTTCAACCACAAAAACTTTGTTGAAAAAACCCAATGCAATGTAAATTTATTTATACTCTGTAGGCCTGTTCCTAGAAAATAATGTGCACTCTATTCACTGAGGTCCTTAACGAGTCAAGTCAACAGAAAACATGTCCGTCTTCCTTGTACCACCCAACACAGTAGGAGCACTGAACTGTTTACACAGAGGTCGATAACAAGACAACTAAGTCAGCAGAAAAAAATGACCATCGAACATCTGTGCAGACAGTGCCAACCAACACAGCTAAAAATTGTTTTATTTGAGGTCGATAACAAGTCAAATCAACGGAAAACATGACCATCTTGTTTGTGCGGGCTGTACCACCTAACACAGTAGGAGCAGCAAACACGCAACAATGTCATCAAACGGCACATCAACGTTGTCTTCCTAGTGAGCGATAAGAAATTATTACTTATTTCACAGTCAGTTTACCTTTTCTTCTCGTGATGTTTCGATTGCTTTCAGCAGTCTTCTTCTGACGACTACCGCTAGATGGCGTCACGATAGTCCTTCAACGCAGACGTAGTCTGTCAGGTGTGTGCCCCCCACGGCTGTGCTCTATGACGATCTCTTGATGAGGCACCCAGGGCGCTGGGGGGCACAACTCTGAGTGACTATGTCTGCACTGAAGGAGGAGACAAGGAGGAGGGTAGGAGGAGGGAAGGATGAAGGAAGGAGGAGGGAAGGAGGAGGCAGGGAGGAGGGAAGGAGGAGGGAAGGATGAAAGAAGGAGGTGGAGAAAAGGAGGCGGGAAGGGGGAGGGAAGGATGAAGGAAGGAGGAGGGAAGGATGGACGAAGGAAGAGGGAAGGATGAAGGAGGGAGGCAGGAGGGAAGAATGAAGGAAGGAGGAGGGAAGAAGGCGAGAATGAGCAGGGAAGGAGGTTGGGAAGATAAACCAAACACGGTAGCGTCGAAGATATTTGGCAAGTAATACGCTTGCCATTATAAAGCATATGGCAATTATCACTACATTTTGTAATACAGTTAAGAATGTAAGCCAATTTCCTAGTGATACCTCAACATTTTGTTTCAAGAAATCACCCTTAAAATACATTAATTTATTCAGATGTATTCTTTATTTATTTAATATAATGCACATTATTAAATGCATAGTGCTATATGTAATACATGATACTAATAAGTCTGTTGATTTAAAACGGAACCATTACCTACCATGCAAACAAACAGATACCTGCAAGAGCCGAATAGCTAATGTTGTTAAATACATTAAACACAAAATTAAAACTCCGGGGAATATTTATGTCAAGTATTATGATATACATTCTAACATGCACGCAGTGATTACATATTTACTAGTTAAAATTTTAGTGCATTTTGTTTAAATACATTTTGATTTACCGTCGACATGGCGATTGAGGCGTAATGTACATTGGGCATGGTGCCCCAATCATGACAGGAGCGTGGTGCCCTATCCACCGATGACGTCTATGTGAGTACACTGTACTTTATATATAGCTTCCACTACTTGTTATCACACATAGTACAGTGTCAGATAATCTAACAATTAAACACAAGTAACATGAAGTGACATAGCTACCAAAGCATACCTGCAATATCATCTACACGATCAGCTAGTCGGATTAGTTTTGCTGCTCCAAAACTTTTAAATGGGATAACTTTAGGCAACATGATCCCAGCTCGCTCATATGCACAGGTAACAAGCGCGGTATAAAGCAGATTAAAACCTTCTAGCATCTTCTTAAATTACCATTAAATTAAATACCCCGGTCTCCCCTATTCTTCGTTATTACGGGGCTTGTTTTCATGCTTAATGAATTGCACCCGTATTCTTTAACTGTAATGGACACAACTACTGTTACCTAAAAAGGGAAGTAGCTATAACTGGAATTAGCCACAACGGGCCTTTGCCTACATTTGTGAGAGACCGTTGATATAAAATGATAATAACAAAAATGATTTCAATAATTCTAGTATATTTTATTATTTAAGAAATATTGTATTGCCTTTATTGTTATTTTATGGTTTGTGGCAGATTATAGAACCACTTAGGCAATTAACGTTCAATTTCGTTTTACACAAAATAATGACTGATTTTGACGAAATATTTGTCATAAGTTCGTTTAATTTGTGTGAAATCTAACTATATATATCCGAGGGTTCTCTCACAGAGTATTCAGTTTCGGAAACATATATTAATTTATAAGATAATTTAGTTATAAATGCAACCGCATTGTCTTTAATCTATGCTAGGAGTAAATAGTGCTAAACATTTAAGCTATGTAACACCAGTAACTTGCGGCGAATGCATCTAGAACCACGTTCTTTCCACAGTTGACTCCAGGTGGTAGCACTGTCTCGTTAGCGTCACGTCAGATGTCGTCTGCTCAAAATAGCCGCATTCACGCACGGTTTGGTAGAAGAGTTCTATATTCTTACTTTTATGTGTAATATGTATCATAACTGTAACCCAACGAATTATTAAGTTATATTATGTAACAAGGTAAGCATAATACGGTAATTTATGTACATATCTGTACAAAATACCATAAAACATATTTTAAATCATGTCTGGGTAGCTTCTTTCCCTCGGAAACGTTTACATTAGTTAGGCCTAACGCTAAAATAGATACGAACTCGCCGTATGCTCCATTGTGAGCGAAGAAGAAAGGTCTGTAAACAACGTATGTGTAGTGTAAGCATGCTTATTAACTTACTTAGACTTAGTTCCTCCTGTTCCTTTCGGGACATCGGGCGACGAGCTTTCTCCATCTACTACGGTCTTTCGCAATTTCTTTGGCCTCATTCCAGGTGATTTCCATCTCTGCCAGATCTTCTTTAAACGTCTTGCGCCAGGTCTTAGTCGGCCTTCCTCTCCTTCTATTTCCACCTTCAGGCACCCATTCCATTGCTACATGTGCTGTTCTCTCTCTTGGTAGGCGTAGGATATGTCCCGCTAGTCTTCGTCGTCGAGACTTAACTATGTGATGCAGGCTGTCCAGACCTGCCCTCCTCATCACTTCTTCATTTGTGGTGTGTTCTCTCCACGATATGCCCAGTATGAACCGGAGACATCGTCGATGAAATACGTCTAGTTTTTTTGATATCCTCGCCGTATTCTTCCATGTTTCACAGGCATATATCGCTGTTGGTATTACGATTGACATGTAAAGACGTAGTTTTATGTCCTTTCTGATGGTGTTACTGGACCATATTGGACGTAGTCTTTGGAACACTGCTGATGCCTTGCCTATCCTCGCTCGTACATCTACTTCCGCGTCTCCTTTCCTAGAGATGTAGCTTCCAAGGTAAGGGAAGTTCTCGACGCATTGCAACTCTTCCTGACCGATCACAATGTGGGGGTCAGATCCATCACCAGCTGACAATGTTTTTGTCTTCCCATAGCTGATTCGTAATCCGACCATCTCTCCATTTTTTTTTAAATTATTGGTCATCTCTTGTAGGATCTCCGGCATGTGGCTGAGCAGTGCAATATCATCGGCAAAGTCAAGGTCTGTCAACCTATTATTTATCCATTTAACACCAAAGTTCGGATCTTTCATCGTTTTCCTCATGATGAAGTCGATAACAACAACAAAGAGGAAAGGGGACAGGATGCAACCTTGACGTACACCTGTCTCTATATCGAACATGTCTGTGTAGCCATCGTTGGTCTTGATGCAGCAGTTGGTGTTTCGGTATAGCGATTTGAAAATGTCTATATATTTGCTTGGTATGCCGTATAGCTTCAGGATTTGCCACAGCGAATTTCTGTGGACACTGTCGAAAGCCTTCTTAAAGTCAATGAAATTGACTAAAAGAGGTATCTGGAACTCTCTGCTTTGTTCGATGATGTTTCGCAATGTGAAGATCTGCTCACAGCATGACCTTCCTCTTCGAAAACCAGCTTGTTCCTCCCGGAGGTGTTGGTCAACTGCTGTCTTCAGCCGGTTTAGGATCACACTGCAGAACACTTTTCCAGGTACTGACATCAATGTTATTGCAATCGCTCAGGCACCCCTTCTTTGGTAACGTCACGATCACTCCTCGTCTCCAATCATCAGGAACTTCCTCCTCAGACCAGATCAGATTGAACAAGTAGGTTAACTCGTCTACAACCCCGTCCTTGCCATGTTTCAATAGTTCGGCCGATACTTCATCAAGGCCCGCTGCCTTGTTGTTCTTGAGGCTATCGATGGCTTTGGAAACTTCTGCCCTGGTGATGTCATTGGTGATGACATCAAGCTCTTTTATGTTTGGTTCCTGTTCGAAGTTGAAGAGTGTGGTTGGTGTTGGTTGATTTAGTACTTCTCGGAAGTGTTCAATCCACCTCGTGTCTTGTTCCTCGTTTGTTAGAAGCACTCTGCCATCTTTGTCTTTTATTGGTATGTTGGAATTGCTTTTCGCGGTAGTTAGCTCTCTCACAATCCTATACAGCGTTTTCGAGTCATTCCGTTCTGCTGCTGTTTGTGCTTCTTTACCTTTCTCTTCTAACCATTTCCTCTTATCTGTCCTACAGCTCTTTTTTACTTCTTTGTCCAGTTTCCTGTATTCCTCATCTGATGATCTCCATTGTTGGATGTTTCTAGCTGCTTGATCTCTTCTGATCTTCGTATCCTTCCTTTTATCAATCAGTTTCCATGAGTATCCAGTAATCCACTGTTCTCTGTTGGACCTTCTCCTTCCTCTTCTCCTTCCTAACACTCCTTTACGGCTCGAAGGAATAGCTGCCATTGTTCTTCTATGTCGGTTGAGTGTTGTAGCGCTTGGAATCTGTTCTTAGTTTCCTCGTAGAATTGTTTTGATGTGTCTGTGTTCTTTAAGTTATCTGTCGCATATGGCCTGACCGTCTTCACCGTCTTGACTCTCTTTAACTTCAAACGGATTTTACCAATCACAAGGTTGTGGTCAGAACCAACATCTGCCCCTCTGTAGGTTCGGACGTCCTGTAGAGATGTACGCCATCTACTACTAATGCAGATGTAATCAATCTCATTCGATTTATTGCCATCTGGTGAGATCCAGGTTTTCTTGTGAATGCGTTTATGTTTGAAGAAGGTATTGCTAATGCCGATACCACTGGCGGTGCTCATCGAGAGCAATCGTTCACCGTTATCATTCGTATTTCCAGCTGAACCGTGAGGTCCAACCGTAGTATACATTTCTCTTCTGTCTCCATCCAGCTTCGCGTTAAAGTCTCCTACCACCACTTTTATGTCAAAGCTTGGTATCTCATCCAGCACGTTCTGGAGTTGGTCGTAAATGTTGTCCTTTTCCTCGTCTGTGGCGACTTCGGTTGGGGCATATACTTGCACTACGGTGACTTTGACATGTCTGGTGTTGAACCTCGCTGTGATTATGCGTTCACTAACTGGATTCCACCCTATCAGTGCTTTTGTAGTATCCTTATTCAGGATGATGCCAACTCCATGAACGTGGTGATCTTCGTTTCCGGAGTAGAGTACAGTTTTATCTCCGCTGTTGAAGCATCCTTGTCCTGTCCATCTCATCTCGCTTACGCCTAGAATATCTAGATGGTAAGCCTTCATTTCCTTCAGCACTTGCTCCATCCGCCCGCTCTGAAAGAGCGTTCGAACGTTCCATGTGCCTACTCTAGTGTTAGTTTTGGCGTTAAAGATATGGTTCATCGGGGGTCGAGCTTCCTGACGGCTTTCACTCAACCCTGTCATAGATACATCTGTAGGTGTAGATACATCTGTAGATGCAGATGCATCCACATTTATGGATGTGCCTTCTCTTCTTCCCCTAGAAAGTGTACCGGAATGGCTTCTTCTCGTCGTTTCTGTAGTAGGATTTGTTTTTACGGGGTAGGGTTACTGACCCTACACCCAACCCTCCTCCTTTTTCAACCTGGCTTGGGACAGGCTATGGCGGAGTTATTAACTTAATATATCATTATTGTTCTCAAATAGTTTAATTATAGCTGTTAATCGTGACTTATTCATTGTAAGTTTTGCAAGTTTGTTTCGGTCACAAGCATAGACCGTAGCACTTACAAACACAATATATGATCTCATTTTATTAATAATTTAATATTGTGTTTCACATATATGTAAAATGTTGAAATTTTGTTAGAACGGTCTCTCGTGTTTAGTGTTATGATGCTAATTATGACTGTTGTTTCTAGAATGTTCCAGGTCATCGACTGCTCGATGTAATACATTGTATGTTATTGTTGGACGCGGCCGACTAAAATGAAACAAATCAAACAAAACGTGTCGTCCAAATGTGTTGTTTGTCGCCGCATAGCGAGACACGGGGTCGACACATTCGTGAGCAGTAAACATTAAACGGTTGGTATTTAACGAAATGTGACAGACTTGAGCAGGAAAGTGTTGTCCAGTTCTGTTCTTGGTCAGTGGTCAGTCAGCGTAATGGACACGAGTGGACATCGCAAGCGGCAGTTTATCGTGTGTTGTACACGTATTATGTAGTTTACTCTGCGATAGCGAGTGACGGGGTCGTGTGTTTGTGGTGTTTAATCAACGAATATATTTCATCCACAGTTTGAGCCGCAACGCCGCTGTATTTAGTGACAACGACGACGCGGCCCGGTCCCTGGGGACAGCCGTCGAGTCATTGACAAAACTGTGTGAAATAGAGTAAGTTTAATTATTTATTACAACATGTGTCAACAGTGTAGTAGTTGTAGTAGTTGTTGTAGTTGTTGTTGTGTTGATGTAGACATGTCGTCGTGGGAGAGTTGAGAGAAGTGAGTTTGTGAGACGACAGACGTGTGTTGTTGATGAGATAAAACAACTCGTTGTTTACGTTACAGCCTCTGGATGTGTCAACTGTCGGATGTCGGCCTCCGACACGTCGTGGACGGCCTCACCCGGGGCTGTCCACATTTGACCAGGCTCAAGTAAGGACACATTTCCTTATTCACCCCACATCACTTCACATTTACCCCGTCACACTAATGATGACTTCACTTCCCAGATGGTCTTACTTTAATTTATTAGACTTGTTTTGTTTATTTTGACAGTAAATAAAATAAAAAAGATATTGTGTACATCGCTTATATATAATTACTATAACATTCGGTAACTTTACCTTTTAATCAAACTGAGTAAATAAACCCTCTTTTATATCACATTATGCATCAATATTATGTAAATAATTTGCTGCACAAATAAAGTTTGACCAAAACAAAACATGTGGCGAGCGCGTCGTGTCAACGTCACATGTCACAGTTAATTGTGTTGATTACAAATAAATGTTGAAAACAGAGTAAATATTTATTTATTGACCACCACATCTCCACACCCTGGTGGTTTATTGCTGTTGTAGGCGGGTTAATGTCTGTGTAGACGTTGTTTAGTTTGTGTATTTAGCGAGGTGAGTGAAAGTGTTTACTCTTGTCTCCTTCTTTACAGGACTGACATCTACAGACTCACAGACGACAGTGAGACGACACTCAGGGACATCTTGACACGGCGACCACAGCTGGAGATACGTGTGTAAGTTGACGTATTTAATCTTTGCACGTGTTAGTGTGTTGACAGCGCGTACAGAGCTGTGTGAGTGTCGTGTGTCGTGTTCACGTCTCCTCTCTCTTCCAGGATGTGGATGTTCCTGTCACCCCCGTCGTCGTGGTTCTGTCGACTCAAGGCCGAGTTCCCCCGGAGGGTTCATTAGGTAAGTCAGTTGTCTACAGTCGCCGTCCACGTGACACACCAACCACACAACTGGCAAATAACACACCCTCACAACTCTGTCCAACTCGTCAACGACCACCGAGTGTCACCAAATGTCGACTTTATTAGACTCGGCTGTAGAAAGTGCCGTGAGTGATAAACAACAGCGTCCGACCGACCTTCACCTTAGTTCACGTCAGACGTACGTGCGGCTGTGCAATGTATCACAAAGTATCAAAAGTCGCCGGAGTCGCTACGTCTGACGTGAGTGATGACGTCACTCCGCACCTTGTGGCTGTCCGTGAAATGTAGTGAGACATTAATTGAGTAATATAGTAGACACAGGACACCGAGGAAAACATTGGACAGTTAAAAAGGGGCACAAGTTAATAACAAATTAATATGGTTTGATAAATATTTTCTTTCTCCGAGTTCCCGTCATGAGAATCAGGCTTTTATTAGCAGCAATTGATATCTACTGATCTAATCACTCACTATGGACTATGGTTCATTGTTTGGTTAGTTACAGTAGCAACACTTGACAGTTGTATGTTCCCACGGATATATAAGAAACACTGGATATACATGAACTAGTTTACAAAGTACCATCTTGATCTTTGTAGCTAGAGTCCAATGTATATCATAACTGAAATGGTATTAAGGAAAAAAAAAATTATTTATATAAAATCAATGAGCAATAAATATATGTTTATATTTTTTTCGGATATAAGGAACGTCCACTTAGAAAGAACAACTTCGTAATCCCGTTCTGCAGTGTTGTATATTGCCACAGGTATATGGAAAAGTTTCACAAACATGTTCCGTGTAGCGAGAGTATAGTGTATATCACACAACTGATACGATATAGTCATAACAAATTGGTTTACAGATTACTTTAAACCTGAGTGGACTTCGACTATGACACATGGCTGAAGACACTTCTGGCGATGACCTCATGAAACACAAGTCCGGGCTGATGGCAATGAAAATTGAAATCCAAGGTTTATGAACTCACATCTAGTGCACTGGACATTCATCTACAATGATCCCACACGTACTATAAACGACTGTCATAAATTGTACTCGGTGAACAGCTGACACTCATGTATGTTAGTATCACAACAATCAGTTGTTGATTCCCCATCACAAATCGCCTAGCGCAGCCTCAAACAGTGTCTCATACTGATGACAAAAGCTTTATGAGATGAGCAGGACTTGTATAGAGAGAATGAGTGCGGGGAGACAGGCAGACTTGTATAGAGAGAATGAGTGCGGGGAGACAGGCAGACTTGTATAGAGATAATGAGTGCTGGGAGACAGGCAGACTTGTATAGAAATAATGAGTGCTGGGAGACAAGCAGACTTGTATAGAGATAATGAGTGCTGGGAGACAGGCAGACTTGTATAGAGATAATGAGTGCTGGGAGACAAGCAGACTTGTATAGAGAGAATGAGTGCTGGGAGACAGGCAGACTTGTATAGAGATAATGAGTGCTGGGAGACAAGCAGACTTGTATAGAGAGAATGAGTGCTGGGAGACAGGCAGACTTGTATAGAGAGAATGAGTGCTGGGAGACAAGCAGACTTGTATAGAGAGAATGAGTGCTGGGAGACAGGCAGACTTGTATAGAGAGAATGAGTGCTGGGAGACAGGCAGACTTGTATAGAGATAATGAGTGCTGGGAGACAAGCAGACTTGTATAGAGATAATGAGTGCTGGGAGACAGGCAGACTTGTATAGAGAGAATGAGTGCGGGGAGACAGGCAGACTTGTATAGAGAGAATGAGTGCGGGGAGACAGGCAGACTTGTATAGAGAGAATGAGTGCCGGGAGACAGGCAGACTTGTATAGAGAGAATGAGTGCAGGGAGATAGGCAGACTTGTATAGAGAGAATGAGTGCGGGGAGACAGGCAGACTTGTATAGAGAGAATGAGTGCTGGGAGACAAGCAGACTTGTATAGAGAGAATGAGTGCTGGGAGACAGGCAGACTTGTATAGAGATAATGAGTGCTGGGAGACAGGCAGACTTGTATAGAGAGAATGAGTGCGGGGAGACAGGCAGACTTGTATAGAGAGAATGAGTGCGGGGAGACAGGCAGACTTGTATAGAGAGAATGAGTGAGGGGAGACAGGCAGACTTGTATATAGAGAATGAGTGAGGGGAGACAGGCAGACTTGTATAGAGATAATGAGTGCTGGGAGACAGGCAGACTTGTATAGAGCGAATGAGTGCGGGGAGACAGGCAGACTTGTATAGAGAGAATGAGTGCGGGGAGACAGGCAGACTTGTATAGAGAGAATGAGTGCGGGGAGACAGGCAGACTTGTATAGAGAGAATGAGTGAGGGGAGACAGGCAGACTTGTATAGAGAGAATGAGTGAGGGGAGACAGGCAGACTTGTATAGAGATATGAGACAGGCAGACTTGTATGCTGCGGGGAGACAGGCAGACTTGTATAGAGATAATGAGTGCGGGGAGACAGGCAGACTTGTATAGAGATAATGAGTGCGGGGAGACAGGCAGACTTGTATAGAGATAATGAGTGCGGGGAGACAGGCAGACTTGTATAGAGATAATGAGTGCGGGGAGACAAGCAGACTTGTATAGAGATAATGAGTGCGGGGAGACAAGCAGACTTGTATAGAGATAATGAGTGCGGGGAGACAGGCAGACTTGTATAGAGATAATGAGTGCGGGGAGACGGGCAGACTTGTATAGAGATAATGAGTGCGGGGAGACAAGCAGACTTGTATAGAGATAATGAGTGCGGGGAGACAAGCAGACTTGTATAGAGATAATGAGTGCAGGGAGACAGGCAGACTTGTATAGAGATAATGAGTGCGGGGAGACAGGCAGGCTTCCTGAGTCAACGAACGGAGCATTATAACGAACTACAACACGGAGAAGTGTGAGAACAACCGCCATGCTTTAGTCCCGTGTAATAGTCAGTTACAGAATACACGTGGCTTCACCGTGTGATCAGCTGCTGTGGACAGTTTTCACGCATGTGGCAAATGGCCGTAGAGGTGACGCCACCAAGCGACTAACTATTGAGTTGTTTGTATTTGCAATGACATCCTTCCAGTCGAAACATCGTAGCGATCTTTGGAGCTAAGTTCGCGGCTATTGATTCACAGGCATTCACATTACATATGGTATATTTTCATCCACAACTATCCTAAGTGTGCTGAGTGTTTTTACTAATTCTGTTGCTGACTGAAATGTGTGTTACAAGTTGTACGTGTACTACCAATGTTATTATTGACATTTCAATATATTGCTGAAGGAAAATTGTCCGTTTTTAATACAGTGACAGTAAACGTATTGAATCTTGATTTCTTGCAGTACGTGTTGTTCTTATTCAGGACCAGTTAGAATGATTTGTATTTAATGGTCTACTGCAGAGAAAACAAAGGATGTATTTTGGTAGGTTCATGTGAAATTAGGTAATTTAATGCGTTGATTCATGATGAGTGAAGCCACAGAAACAACGGATGACACATCGGAGAGACAAAGGTGAGACAACGGATGACACATCGGACGAGACAAAGGTGAAAAAACGGATGACACATCGGACGAAACAAAGGTGAGACAACGGATGACACATCGGACAAGACAAAAGTGAGACAACGGGTGACACATCGGACGAGACAAAGGTGAGACAACGGATGACACATCGGAGAGACAAAGGTGAGACAACGGATGACACATCGGACGAGACAAAAGTGAGACAACGGGTGACACATCGGACGAGACAAAGGTGAGACAACGGAAGACACATCGGACGAGACAAAGGTGAGACAACGGATGACACATCGGACGTGACAAAGGCGAGACAACTGATGACACATCGGACGAGACAAAGGTGATACAACAGATGTGAAAACTACCAAGATAATTAATGTTAATTAACAATGGCTTAAATAACGGATGTGACAACGGCTGAGACAACGGACTAAATAACGGATGAGACAACGATCGAAACAATATATGAGACAACGTACGAGTTAACGGATGATACAACATACACGGCAACGACAACGGACGAGACAAAGAATGAGACAATGGACGATACAAAGGCTCAGAAAATGGACGAAATAACAGAAGAGACAACATATAAGACAACGGATGCGAAAACGGACGAGACAACGGCCGAGTAAACGGATTATATAACGGATGCGAAAACGGACAAGACAACATACACGACAACGGATGACACGAACGAGACAACAGACGCGACAATGGGCGAGATAACACACGAGACAATGGATGAGACAACGACAATGAATGAGGCAACGGACGAGAAAACGGGTGGGACAACTGAAGAGACACCGGCCGAGTCAACAAATGATATAACGGATGAGACAATGGATGCCACAACAGACGAGAAAACGGACAAGACAACAGACATGACAATGACAACGGATGCGACAACAGATGAAACAACGGATGAGACAACGGACGAGACAACGGTGAGACAACGGATGAGACAAAAGACCACGCATACCAATTAAGAGGTTAGTGTTATGAGTGGATGCATAAGTTCGCACATTACAGTACCGTGATCATATCATTATTTATTATCTTTAGGAACACGTAAATGCGACGCTGAAAGTTGTCATTTATATTTGAAAACACGGCGTGTAAGAAAAGTCACGGTGTTGACCCGGCCATTGTCAAACAAAATGAAGTAATTCTTATTCAAATCATGGAAAGCATCCCTTTCCCCATTCTTGCTGATTACACCAGCCTCAGTACCCACGGGCAGATCGCGTTGGGAAACTGCGAGGATCAGCTCAGCCAACTGTATCGCCCGCCACCTGGAAATTCTGGTGTTCTTCATTTCAGCCATAACACTGGATATTAGTTTGTCTCATTATTTTGAGAAGAAAGCAATCTTAACCCTAATTATTGCGATAATGAATTATCTTATCTATAATAGTATGCTGTTTGCATAAGGAAAACGCATGAACTGTCACATTATTACAGTGGACTCTATCAGGTCTCGTGTTACAAGGAATGTCCACTTAAAAGGAACAACTAAGTATGGATGGTTATACAGAGTAGTTTCACAAAGTTCCAACATTTTCCTTGTAACGACAGGCCAAAGTATATCATAAATTGTGTTTCTATACAAAATCAGTTAGAGATCAATATTATGTTTACAGATCTGAAGACACCTGACAACTAGCTAGGTAAACACAAGTCCAGGTTGATTGACATTGAATGCTTAATATTTAATCAGTCTCTCTGGATTCTCCAGAAGTCAAGATACACGGAAGAAAACGTATTATATTAATCCATTGTCTTAATAAAATATACATTAAAATGTAATAAAAACGACTGTGTTAATGTTTATTGCTGGTGTACGAACAGCTGAGAACAGTGCTGAAGACCGGCATTGCATGAAGATGTATCACATTCGACGTTCTACTGTGGACAAAATTAATTGTACCATTGTGCGGTTCAAACCTGATTCCTGAGTCGGACGAACTATGCATTACTAAGGTATTTATATTTACAGTGATACCCTTCCAGTTGAAATGTGAAACGTGCAGTGAGCGTTGTACCCGGTTTACAGGGCGACACATTATGCACCGATTTATGACATATTTTCACTCACATCATTACAACTGTTATAGTATGAGTTGTCGTTATTTAGGACCAGTTGCACTGATATGTATTTGTAATGGTGTTTGGCGCTAGACTTACAGATTGCACAAAATCATTGGTTGCGTCTCGCGTAGACCTAAGCTTAAGGCAGGTTTCACTTTTATAGTTATAGATTCATGGGGTATCCCATACGGGGCCGGGGTGTAATTGTGCAATACAATCTGCAAATTGCGCAAGTTAACTAACACGCCTAAATTACGCAATCTGGTGATGGGTGCGCTATATGCAGATCGACGCTCAATGTGAGGTTCTTCGCGTATTCGAGGAATGCGCAGATCCATCAACTTCCTTACACAGAAATACAATAACATGACACAACACCTGCCGAACAGATGCTGCAATGTAGACCTGCAATATTGTGAAATATTGAAAATGCGCAAAATGGGTTATTTGAAAAGGTGTGTTTGGAGGCCGATTCTAAACCAGCTGCCGACGATGATGCTGCACGTGATGGCGATGACATGGTACGTCGACCTACACACGACACGACCAACGACACGGGAAAGTGCGAGATCAACCACAGTATTGTACACCCGGTGTCATATATAATAAGTCAGTTCGGAGTTTCGCTGCCGCAAAACATGATGGGTAATCTCATAAGTCAATCGACATAAACAACTCACACGTGCCTGCTAAAATGATACAGAAGTTCTATTTGTTGTCTTGTTTCTTGCTTTCCGTAATTATTTCGCGCTTTTCGTGATCGTCGCCGATCAGGTCGATTTTAATGAGTTTCATTTATGAACAAACATAAAATTCAAGAATATTTACGGAGCATAGAGTTGCCAAAATTAGAACAAGGACGGACATAGTGCGCTGGTGTTCGCCGGTGATTCGGTGCGTCGTATTTCAGTGTTCCTCCGAAGGCTAACGTGACATTGGAAGTTTACCAAAAGCGGGGTAATATGCAGGCTTTTGACTATGCAAAGTGGTGTTTTTTGCAGACTGATTCGCTGATCTGGACATTGACTGGCTGGGGGAATTAAGTGAAAGGGATGTCAATCAAAATTAATAACCGCTGATTGAGGGTCGCTGTATATTGTGAGTCAGTCGGCTCCCTGCCCCAAACCCATTCAATGTGTAATTCAAGGCTTGGTGAGGCCCCCGTGCATGTATGTATATTGTGACAGAACTGACGACCTGGCAAACAACACTGAGAAGGCCACCAGCCTAGGGTTGTAGCGTGGTTGATTTTTTATGGATACGAAACAGAATTACAGCCTGAGATTGCACATTTCTCACTTTTTGTGTGTCCTGTGGGGGTGGTATTAGATATATTTTCGTCGTTGAGGAGCCCTGGGATAGTGATGAAGATTGTTGGTATAAACGGGGCACGGATCGGTGATTGTCGATGTTGAGGGTCTGGGTAATGTTGCATATTTTTTTATGTCTAAGAGGTATATTGTTGATGCAGAACGTTCAGTGTTAAAGGGGTATTGTTGCAGATGTTTTGTATCGAGGGGTCGTGTTGACAATAGCATATTTATTGTAGCTGAAAATAATGCCAACATGATGAAACAGTCATTACCGTTGAGGTATATTTTTGTATTTTACTCGAAATTTACACCTTCAACCCCTATCATGCCTATGATATAATGATAGAATTGTGTGGCTGGATACCGGCCATTCATGTCGGCAGCATATGCATTGACATCGTGTACATAGTTGACGAATGTCTTTGTTTTGTAACTGACTGTCTATAACTAGTTTAACTTGAGTCTCAGAAAGCAAGATTTACTTGACCTGGCACGAATTTTCCAGTTGTGAATACACAACCTGCGGCTGCAGGCAGCTAATACAAGAGCCGAGTTGACGAGTAGGCTACTAATTTGACATAAATATTATTTAATATGCAATATATAATCATGTACCTACCGTAATGTAATATACTATGTTCGATATCTGTACCAGTGAGTTACTCTCTGGATGGAACTAGAGTGGTAATAGCTTCATACATGACAATAGTTTGGGTTTATATCGCATAAATAACAGAAGATGGCTGCGTTGTCAACGACTGTTTATGTCAATTGCACTCTGACGCGGAAGCGTAACAAGGGAGTTAGCGCACGCGTAGTCGGAACTCCGAACTGGCTTAGACATCATATTCTTTTACATTTATCAAATACACGTGGCTCCACCATCTGACCAACTGATATGACAGCCTTTTCACACGTAGCAAATGGTCTAAGCGGTGCCGCCACCAAGCGACCAACATTTAAGTTATTTCTATTTGCAGTGACACCAGTCCAGGCATGCCCAGATTGCATTTCCAATTCGGGCCAATATTAGCCCGATGTATATTGGCATGCCATACCTGACCCAGGTTGTGATATCTCCCGGGCCAACATTCGTCCAATAATCATAGGCGGAACCTGGGGGGCCTGGGTGGCACGTGCCCCTCAGACCGTTGGAATTTGATGTGTCTGTTGACCATTTTGAATGGGCCCTCGTGACCGTGCCCCTAGACCCTTGGGAATGTGCCCCCGCTCAGGTTACAACAAGTTGAAGTTATGCCGACGTGGCGAAAACAAATCAAAAATCAACAGCACCCCCCGTATTCCGATTTCATCAGTCGAGGTCGAGACGAGATAGGAGACAGCGCAAGACAGTGAGAAGATGGCGAAATTGAGGCCGAGCAGCGACGAAACATTATCTACAGCTCCTCCCTCCCGCACCCTCTCATCCGTCTTCCCCTGTCACCAGTCGAGCCGAGGCAGCGGAGAAACAGTATCTACAGCTCCTCCCTCCCGCACCCTCTCATCCGTCTTCCCCTGTCACCAGTCGAGCCGAGGCAGCGGAGAAACAGTATCTACAGCTCCTCCCTCCCGCACCCTCTCATCCGTCTTCCCATGTCACCAGTCGAGCCGAGGCAGCGGAGAAACAGTATCAACAGCTCCTCCCTCCCGCACCCTCTCATCCGTCTTCCCATGTCACCACTCGAGCCGAGGCAGCGGAGAAACAGTATCTACAACTCCTCCCTCCCGCACCCTCTCATCCGTCTTCCCCTGTCACCAGTCGAGCCGAGGCAGCGGAGAAACAGTATCTACAACTCCTCCCTCCCGCACCCTCTCATCCGTCTTCCCCTGTCACCAGTCGAGCCGAAACAGCGGAGAAACATTATCTACAGCTCCTCCCTCCCGCACCCTCTCACCCGTCTTCCCATGTCACCAGTCGAGCCGAGGCAGCGGAGAAACAGTATCTACAGCTCCTCCCTCCCGCACCCTCTCATCCGTCTTCCCATGTCACCAGTCGAGCCGAGGCAGCGGAGAAACAGTATCAACAGCTCCTCCCACCCGCACCCTCTCACCCGTCTTCCCATGTCACCAATCGAGCCGAGGCAGCGGCAGCGAAACATTTTCTACACCATTTGGTTCGGCCGCCAGTGGGAGTTTTTGTGCCCCTCCCAGACTACCCTCTCTGGATCCGCTCCTGACAGTGGCAACATGTTGCTTAGCCCAGCCAAAACCGGTCTACAGTAATGTAAAAAAGTAACTTCTTACCCAGCAAGGTATCCAGTCATTAGGACTGCTCAGAGCACGTTATACTTGAATCCCACACATATATGTTCAATCGTACACCATCTTGACTTATCTCGGAAGCACTTAGCCACGCTACAATTAATGCACAAAGACTTTTGTACACGAACGTCCACCACGTGACATAACAAATGGCAGCCACCAAACGACCAACTATTACGTTTTGCCAACCTCGACCCAAGACGGAAATGCTATCCGGGTAGTGTAACATCCATGTGTATAGCAATGGTTTAGCATGTATGGCAATTGTGCGTCTGGGAGATTTTATATTTTGGTATTAAGTGACTTCGAATTTTTTTCTAATTCCTGTTCTGTTCCCCACGGTGCTCAGACAGTTGCTCACCGGGCAGTTGCTCACCAAGGAAATGAAAAAGCGGACAGTTGCTCACCCTGTGAGAGAAGTATATTTACAAACATACATGAATTAAAGAAAACTTGTGTATAGAGTATATGAACCGATTGACATTATTGGAATATAGATTTAAACGGATTGCACTTTGTTTTAGAAGATCGGCAAGTTTATTGTGTGCGATAATGGGGAACCTGCGACTACATGTGCAGTTCACGGTGCTCGTCTAAAGCTTATAAACAATGTCAACGACAGGCAAGACACAAGAAGGATTTAAATAACCCTCTTTGTTGTCCGAGCGGCTGTAAATGTAATCCGTTTTGTGAAAATCAGCTTAGCTTCAAGGTCAGACTTGATTGCAATTAGCTAAATGGCTTTCTAAGGCTGGTCACAACTAAATTCTTTTGTTTCATTGGTATACAGTGGTAGATTGTCGAGAGATTCCAGGCGAATCCGGGAGACTTATTTAATACGTCCAGCCATCCCATTTAAGACAAATTGAAACCAAAACGTATTTAATGTAGGCACCATATAACTTTACAAACAAATACGTCGCTGGTGTAATAGCGACGCCGATACCGAAATCAAAATCAAATTTTCGTAAGGGTGAGCAACTGTCCGCTTATTCATTTCCTTGGTGAGCAAATGTCCATGATTCGTTTTTTACACATCCTCCCTTCCATTTACAATCTGTTTTTGTTAGTACGTCATACTGTTGAGAGTACAGGTGAGAGTACTGTTGAGAGTACTGGTGAGAGTACTGTTGAGAGTACTGGTGAGAGTACTGTTGAGAGTACTGGTGAGAGTACTGTTGAGAGTATTGGTGAGAGTACTGGTGAGAGTACTGTTGAGAGTACTGATGAGAGTACTGTTGAGAGTACTGTTGAGAGTACTGGTGAGAGTACTGTTGAGAGTACTGGAGAGAGTACTGTTGAGAGTACTGGTGAGAGTACTGTTGAGAGTACTGGTGAGAGTACTGTTGAGAGTACTGGTGAGAGTACTGTTGAGAGTACTGGTGAGAGTACTGTTGAGAGTACTGGTGAGAGTACTGGTGAGAGTACTGGTGAGAGTACTGTTGAGAGTACTGGTGTTAGTACTGTTGAGAGTACTGTTGAGAGTACTGTTGAGAGTACTGGTGAGAGTACTGTTGAGAGTACTGTTGAGATTACTGGTGAGAGTACTGGTGAGAGTACTTGTGAGAGTACTGTTGAGAGTACTGGTGAGAGTACTGTTGAGAGTACTGGTGAGAGTACTGTTAGGAGTACTGGTGGCGGCACTAGTGTCATTTCATATGCGTCGGCATTGTTATGTTTGTACCAATATGTATCGCTTCGCGATGTCGTGTGTCAATTCTAAGACATGAGCATTTCGTTAATATAGACACAAATATTTCGTGTGGAGCACCTGTAAGTTTTTGTGCTGCACCACACGAGCCAGGTGTGGCCCTGTGTTGTTTCTGTTCAAGATTAATTGTTAATTGTAAACGACCGATTCAACTTGTATTAATCTCCCGTCGTGGTTCCTGTGATAGTTCTCCAAGTAGAGGCCATAAGGTGAGACCTCTCACACATAAATACCCCTCGGTCCTACCCCACACATAAACACCCCTCGTTCCTACCCCAAACATAAACACCCCTCGTTCCTTACCCATACAAAAACACCCCTCGCTCCTACACCATACATAAAGCAGAAAGCAGACCAAAGTCTAAAAGTCGCACATCAAATCCTGGAAAATGGAAAAACACCACATAAACAGCGTCAAACCAAGCTGAAGCGAGAAGATCATGAAAACCATCATTTCGATGCCGACTTTACTTACAACGAATTGAGAAATTCGCTAAAACACCACAAGAATGGAAAAACCGATGGACTTGTTGAAATGTTGACTGAGGAGATCAAGCACTTCGGACCCATAACAATGCGCTGGGTCGTGAACTTGTTCAACACGTGCGAACGAACACACCGCATCCCGAGGTTCTGCAGACAATTACGTGTTTTTGCCATCATGAAGCCCGGAAAGGACCCATCAAACCCGAAAAAATTCAGACCAATCTCGCTCCTCTGCCACCTGTACAAACTGTACGAGCGGCTGATACTGAACCGCCTCTCCACTATCGCAGAACAGCACCTCGTGTATGCATAAACACCCCTCCCTCCTACCCCACAAATAAACACCCCTCGCTTCTACACCACACATAAACACCCCTCGCTTCTACACCACACATAAACACCCCTCGCTTCTAACATTCGTCTAGAATGATCCCACGCGTACCATAAACGACTGTTTTAAAGCATGTTCCTTGTGTTTTGTCATCATAAATTGTACTCGGTAAACAGCTGACACACATATGTCAGTATCACAACAAAGTGTTGTTGATTCTCCATCACAAATCGCCTAGCACAGCCTCAAACAGTGTCTCATGCATAAAGCTTTAGCAGATCCAGTGAATGTATTTGGCCTCTCACAATAACACATCTGCTTCATGTTTCACGCTCTGATATTGTAGTATGTAGTACTTGTTTGTTGCTGTTATTATTACCCTGAAGATGAGACGTTGGTAGCAG
This sequence comes from Paraescarpia echinospica, assembly GCA_020002185.1. NCBI lineage: Eukaryota > Metazoa > Annelida > Polychaeta > Sabellida > Siboglinidae > Paraescarpia > Paraescarpia echinospica. Next base: position 74,359,889 of record CM034534.1, read on the forward strand.
ACTGTGATGGGCAGGACTTGTATAGCGAGAATGAGTGAGGGGAGACAGGCAGACTTGTATAGAGAGAATGAGTGAGGGGAGACAGGCAGACTTGTATAGAGAGAATGAGTGAGGGGAGACAGGCAGACTTGTATAGAGAGAATGAGTGAGGGGAGACAGGCAGACTTGTATAGAGAGAATGAGTGAGGGGAGACAGGCAGACTTGTATAGAGAGAATGAGTGAGGGGAGACAGGCAGACTTGTATAGAGAGAATGAGTGAGGGGAGACAGGCAGACTTGTATAGAGAGAATGAGTGAGGGGAGACAGGCAGACTTGTATAGCGAGAATGAGTGAGGGGAGACAGGCAGACTTGTATAGAGAGAATGAGTGAGGGGAGACAGGCAGACTTGTATAGAGAGAATGAGTGAGGGGAGACAGGCAGACTTGTATAGAGAGAATGAGTGAGGGGAGACAGGCAGACTTGTATAGAGAGAATGAGTGAGGGGAGACAGGCAGACTTGTATAGCGAGAATGAGTGAGGGGAGACAGGCAGACTTGTATAGAGAGAATGAGTGAGGGGAGACAGGCAGACTTGTATAGCGAGAATGAGTGAGGGGAGACAGGCAGACTTGTATAGAGAGAATGAGTGAGGGGAGACAGGCAGACTTGTATAGCGAGAATGAGTGAGGGGAGACAGGCAGACTTGTATAGAGAGAATGAGTGCGGGGAGACAGGCAGACTTGTATAGAGAGAATGAGTGCGGGGAGACAGGCAGACTTGTATAGAGCGAATGAGTGCGGGGAGACAGGCAGACTTGTATAGAGAGAATGAGTGCGGGGAGACAGGCAGACTTGTATAGAGCGAATGAGTGCGGGGAGACAGGCAGACTTGTATAGAGAGAATGAGTGCGGGGAGACAGGCAGACTTGTATAGAGGGAATGAGTGCGGGGAGACAGGCAGACTTCCTGACTCGAACGAACGGCGCATTATAACGAACTGCAACACGGAGAAGTGTGAGAACAACCGCCATGTTATAGTCCCGTTTAATAGCCAGTTACAGAATACACGTGGCTCCAACGTGTGACCAGCTGCTGTGGACAGTTTTCACGCACGAGGCAAATAGCCATAGAGGTACCGCTATTAAGCGACTAACTATTGAGTTGTTGGTATTTGCAATGACATCCTTCCAGTATAAACATCGTAGCGATCTTTGGAGCTAAGTTCGCGGCAGCTGATTCACATGCAGGTACATTACACAGCAACTTATATATGGTATATTTTTTAGCGACAACTATCCCACGTGTGCTGTGTGTTACTAATTTTATTGCTGACTGAACTGTGTGTTACAAATTGTACGTGTATTACCAATGTTAGTACTGACATTTCAATGTATTGCTGAAGGGAAATTTTCCGTTTTTAATACCGTGATAGTAAACGTATTGAATCCTGATTTATTGCAGTATGTGTTCTTATTTAGGACCAGTTGAGCTGATCTGTATTTAATGGTGGCTAGTGTAGAGAATGCAAAGGATGTATTTAATGGTGTGTAGTGCAGAGAATGCAAAGGATGTATTTAATGGTGTCTAGTGCAGAGAAGACAAAGGATGTATTTAATGGTGTGTAGTGCAGAGAATGCAAAGGATTTATTTAATGGTGTCTAGTGCAGAGAATGCAAAGGATGTATTTATGGTGTCTAGTGCAGAGAATGCAAAGGATGTATTTAATGGTGTCTAGTGCAGATAATGCAAAGGATGTATTTAATGGTGTCTAGCGCAGAGAATGCAAAGGATGTATTTAATGGTGTCTAGTGCAGAGAATGCAAAGGATGTAGTTAATGGTGTCTAGTGCAGAGAATGCAAAGGATGTATTTAATGGTGTCTAGTGCAGAGAATACAAAGGATGTATTTAATGGTGTCTAGTGCAGAGAATGCAAAAGATGTATTTAATGGTGTCTAGTGCAGAGAAGACAAAGGATGTATTTAATGGTGTCTAGTGCAGAGAAGACAAAGGATGTATTTAATGGTGTCTAGTGCAGAGAATGCAAAGGATGTATTTAATGGTGTTTAGTGCAGATAATGCAAAGGATGTATTTAATGGTGTCTAGTGCAGAGAAGACAAAGGATGTATTTAATGGTGTCTAGTGCAGAGAAGACAAAGGATGTATTTAGTGGTGTCTAGTGCAGAGAATGCAAAGGATGTATTTAATGGTGTCTAGTGCAGAGAATGCAAAGGATGTATTTAATGGTGTCTAGTGCAGAGAATGCAAAGGATGTATTTAATGGTGTCTAGTGCAGAGAAGACAAAGGATGTAGTTAATAGTGTCTAGTGCAGAGAATACAAAGGATGTATTTAATGGTGTCTAGTGCAGAGAATGCAAAGGATTTATTTAATGGTGTCTATTGCAGAGAATGCAAAGGATGTATTTAATGGTGTCTAGTGCAGAGAAGACAAAGGATGTATTTAATGGTGTCTAGTGCAGAGAATGCAAAGGATGTATTTAATGGTGTCTAGTGCAGATAATGCAAAGGATGTATTTAATGGTGTCTAGTGCAGAGAAGACAAAGGGTGTATTTAATGGTGTCTAGTGCAAAGAATGCAAAGGATGTATTTAATGGTGTCTAGTGCAGATAATGCAAAGGATGTATTTAATGGTGTCTAGTGCAGAGAATGCAAAGGGTGTATTTAATGGTGTCTAGTACAGAGAATACAAGGGATGTATTTAATGGTGTCTAGTGCAGAGAAGACAAAGGATATATTTAATGGTGTCTAGTGCAGAGAATGCAAAGGATGTATTTAATGGTGTCTAGTGCAGAGAATGCAAAGGATGTATTTAATGGTGTCTAGTGCAGAGAAGACAAAGGGTGTATTTAATGGTGTCTAGTGCAAAGAATGCAAAGGATATATTTAATGGTGTCTAGTGCAGAGAATGCAAAGGATATATTTAATGGTGTCTAGTGCAGAGAATGCAAAGGATGTATTTAATGGTGCGCGGGTCGGACGGGTGTCTGCGTACGCCTCCCTCCCCCTTAGAGGCAAGAGTTCTACGTCGACGAAAACAGTGCCGCTCAGTGTAGGGTGTAGTTGAAGTTTTTGTTTAGAGCCTCAACTGGGTGCCATTGGAGGACTGTGGAAACCTCCAACGTAAAGCCAAACACGCTACGGGATGAAATTATACATGTATTCATTGTATTGTGGGGTTAGCTAAAATAATTACATTTCTTCAAATTTATCAGTTTAATTACCAGAATATATACAATTCCCGAATACAGTATGTAGGTTTATTTGACATCCACTATACAAAACATATCATGCAATGTTTTACGACGGATATTATTATTATTAATATTTATATGAAGTCGGTCGTACAATTGTTGTTGTGACGTCGCTGCCACTGTGATGTCACGCGTTCAGAATGTGTCACACGTTCACAATCAGTCAAAGTGCTATTATACGTATTCACGTCGGCGGGATAAAACCTTGTCAACCTCATCGTCAGTGTGCCATCATCATTTTTATGAAATCTACAACAAAACATAGGCCAACGCTGTAGTTAATTTAACACTGACGCGGTAAATTTACTGTAGTATTGCATAATGGCTCAGTTGTTGTAATGTTTCATAAATAAAAATGTAGATAACACTTTTAACTACAAGCTGCAATGCATGTTGATATGTCTAACTCATTGGTTACACCAGTTACTGATATTATAACAGATTCACCATAGTCAAACATAATAATGGATGCACAAGCTCGAATTCTTAACACATGCAAAGATCTACAGGTATGCTACAGTTTTTGTGTGTTATTGTCGTAATTGTCGTTATATTAGTGATGCTGGTGTTGGTGATATTGTTGCGCTTCAACTAATACTATACATATTAGTTTATCGTTATCACAGCATAATGAACGAAGTACACTAAATATTCAAAAACTCAATTAGTAAATAATATTTAAAAGAATAACATTGGCATCGTTTGTCATCATCACAATGAATGTTCAATGTTGCTGCGTTATATATGACAGTAATTTATTTGCTAAATATCAAGTTCCACTGTGTTTATGTTACATAGAATGTCGACACTTAATCCGCCTGAGTGCGACACCATAGTGAATGGTAAACGATTCTTTTTTCATGTCAGTTTGAACGACATTAACATTAGTCCAAGAGCCACGAAGGTTTTATTTACGTTTTATTTGTCAAAAGGTCTGAGGGTGGTTCTGGGGTAGAAATTACTGTAGAATCTGAATATCTGCTTCTTATAAAATTCTATTTGGGAAATTTCTAAGAATTTGCATCGGAGGTGGGACACCCTCAAATCACACCTAAGATGTTTCGCGTCGCGTCGTATTCAACAGTTTCAATATTATGAGTAAAAAGAGCGCGTAACGACCACCGATACATATTAGTGAGGTATAAAATTAAAGCGTGATATAAGCTTATTCTGAAGGATTGCTTGAGATATTTGTAGTGACATAATATTCCTGACCTACGAAGCTGTGTGTGACCCAAAGTGCGCACGAGAAGCTGTGTGTGACCCAAAGTGCGCACGAGAAGCTGTGTGTGACCCAAAGTGTGCACGAGAAGCTGTGTGTGACCCAAAGTGCGCACGAGAAGCTGTGTGTGACCCAAAGTGTGCACGAGAAGCTGTGTGTGACCCAAAGTGTGCACGAGAAGCTGTGTGTGACCCAAAGTGTGCACGAGAAGCTGTGTGTGACCCAAAGTGCGCACGAGAAGCTGTGTGTGACCCAAAGTGTGCACGAGAAGCTGTGTGTGACCCAAAGTGTGCACGAGAAGCTGTGTGTGACCCAAAGTGTGCACGAGAAGCTGTGTGTGACCCAAAGTGTGCACGAGAAGCTGTGTGTGACCCAAAGTGCGCACGAGAAGCTGTGTGTGACCCAAAGTGCGCACGAGAAGCTGTGTGTGACCCAAAGTGTGCACGAGAAGCTGTGTGTGACCCAAAGTGTGCACGAGAAGCTGTGTGTGACCCAAAGTGCGCACGAGAAGCTGTGTGTGACCCAAAGTGCGCACGAGAAGCTGTGTGTGACCCAAAGTGCGCACGAGAAGCTGTGTGTGACCCAAAGTGCGCACGAGAAGCGGTGTGTGACCCAAAGTGCGCACGAGAAGCTGTGTGTGACCCAAAGTGCGCACGAGAAGCTGTGTGTGACCCAAAGTGCGCACGAGAAGACGTTCGAAACAAGACAAATCAATGTTTTCCGTTTATGTGGCAAGAACATGGATTAAACTACTGATCCAAATGACACATGTTTAAAAAACAGTCCTATTCCGCTATCATTTGGAACCATGTTCATGTTTGTATGACATCATGTAGCCAAGAAATTATATATAACGGAAGGGGTGGTAACCGCGCAAAACGCGAAAACATGAAAATTGACACACCTTTCGTCCATCAACTCGACTACCTACATTTCGAAACATCAATCGCCATGTTACCAATCATTATTATTATGTTATTATGTAATTGTTCCACTAATCTGAAGTGTTTTACCTGTAATAATAATATTATTTACTAGCTACCCGGTTTAATCGCAGAACATTGACGGCAGTGTTGTGTACAACAGCAAATTTTTACGGTTCATTCTCAACTCGGCAAGAACATATTATAATTATTATTATGTTCCACGTAAGTACAAATGCGTTTAGGTGTAGTGCACAACTATTTAGTATAGTGGAAATGTAGTTTTTTAATCTAATACATCAACCTTTCAGAAATACACACAAATGACAAGAACGAGATTAGTTTAACATGTTCTCTCTAGGTAGGCTGTACTCCTTAGAACAATTTAGTTTTCAAGAAATGTTTTATACCACAAGAACGGTCTTTTATCTAATGAATGCTGCATCATGTGTAACCCATGCGTTTTTAAAGCATACGTGTTTTATATGTTTCAACATAATATGAGCAAGGCCAGCGAAAACGAGACACCTTTGAAAAAGTGCTGTCGCCGGTAACATTCTGACTACAACCACTGTTCAAATTATTAAACTACTTATTATAAATAATGTGTGTTTCCTTTATCTAATACAAAGTGTAGATTATTTTATGGTATAAATAAATCACATGCAATACAAAATTATGCTCTTGAGTAGCTTGTCGCCGAAATCATGCGATTTACGTTACGTATATATATATATATAATTATATATATATGACCTACTGCAATTATTTGTAGCTGTTTTCTTAATGCTACAGTCATATGACAAACCAATTAACATTTTCAGTTTTTAATTTTAAGGATTCGATTTACGTTACGGCGATACTGAAGAAAGAAAGTATGTAGGGGCATGCCAAAAGAAATGCTTCACTGTTATTCAACAGAGGTTACTATTAATACCACAGTATACATCCGCTCCGGCGTTCCTTGAAACAGTGTAAAGAGGTTGAGTCGTGAATTTGCCCAATTTATGTTACACTGAGTTACGTTACACCACTTTCGTTTACGCCGACAAATAAATGTATAAACGCGCATCAAACTGCCATGCAATTTTACCATGTCCGTGGTTGAGTGACTAAGTAAGTTTAGTCGTAGTGTTAGTGTGAATAAATAGTTCTTAATTTTCCTTAGGATTTTTACCCACTGTAAACTAATATAGTCCAAGACTTTTATTGTTGGATCTGGAACAAATTGCAACAGAAGCAATTTCAACTGTTTGGGTTACATTGAAGATATCTATAAAACATATCAAAAATCTTCAGCGATGAAAATTGGGGAAGTGACTTAAAACGAGGAATCAACATTTCCCATTTCCCCCGTGTTAAACAGCATATTTTGTTAATATTCGCTATAGCGTCTATTCAATTTCATGGTGATTGAAACTGGATATTCACAATATACATACGAATATATCTAAACACACTACAGATGTGTCATATGCTGGACCAACCCAGAGAACGCCCGCGAAGACGCTCAAAAGTAAATAGGCTTGCATAACGGTACTTTCACTTTTTATGTAGGCGTCCACGCTACAATTAAATAATTTATATTTAGTCAAATCGATGTTAACACATTCTCTCATGATATCGTATTAACGAATAGCAACAACGCACTAGTATTTATACATATTTGCAAGGTATGATCACAAAGTGAGCGATAATAAAGGGTTATCGAATATGGGTCCCGGGTTTTGCGCTATGCCGTCACGCTGAACGCTTGCATGTAATAGTATAATAATTCATAACATATATACAACATGTATATAAACATCTTTGTTTTTTTTAGATGATCTCGTTGTTGCTTGAAGCATGGCAGAACCAGAAACGGATTCGTGTGTTCTGCCAGGAACCCATAAGTAATGGCCATGCAACAGTATCACTACGCGAGAAGGGTAGCCAAGGCGTCAATAAAGCTAGCAAACAACAAAGAGACTAAATTAAGACTGTTCCCGGACAAGTGGTGTATCAGGAATGCCGTTATTCGTACTGCAATCCGACGAAAATTGCGCAATCCATTAGAGATTACGAGAAACCCGGACCAACTCTCCAGACTTCGTTGCTGCGATCAAAACTGATTGCACATACTGTTGGACGACAGTATGTTTTGACAGGAGGAAAAGACAAGGCGATGTGTATACTGTGGCTACAAGAGAATGCAAGGAAACATTGCATTGCAATGTTCTACAAGAAGAGACGCCTGGGCTGATCGTGTTCGGGCCCGGTTGCTCACTGTGCATGATCTGCCTGCAGCTGACGCCGTATACCACCAAACATGCACCATCAACTTCCGCACCGGAAAAATTATCCCTCAAATGTTTGTGCGACCAAGCAAATCAACAAACACAGGCCGTCCTGTCTGTGAAGTCAAAGCTGAAGCATTTGTTCAGGTCATTCAATGTCTGCAAGATAACGACGGCGAACAAACAACTGTATTAGATCTGGTTAACAACATGGCTAAGTACCTGACAGGTTCTAACACTGAGCGTTATTCTGTAAAATATATGAAGGCTAGACTGAAGGAACATTTTGGTGACCAAGTGATCACTACTATAAACAACAAGTCAAATGTGGTGGCTACGCGGCAGACGGCTGAAAATGTACTGCTTGAGTTTCATGCTAGTCAATCGGATGATCCAAAGAGCAAGAGAATCCGCATAATACTGCACAGGCTGCTGCAAAGTTCACCCGGGAGGACATCAAGGCAGTAGACACATCTTGCGAATCGTACCCAGCGTCAAATGAAATCGAATCTGAAGAATCTTGCCTCAGCTACTTACCTTCTAGTTTGAAGATGTTGCTTGAAGGAATCGTGAAGGGAAGAGGTGTTGGTGTCAATGTAGCATCCATTTGACAAGCCATCACGCAAGCAGCGCGACCCCGGGTGTTGTTTGCCCCACTTCAGATTGCATTAGCAGTGCAATTACACCATAATTTTGCATCTCGTTTTCTCATTGACTCGCTTCACAATCACGGATTCTGCAGTTCGTACAAAGAGGTCAAACGGTTTGGACAGAATGCGGCTGTAGATCAAGGCACTGACATACCCAACCACACCACAGAGTTTGTTCAGAATGCAGCTGATAACGTCGATCACAACATCAAGACTCTAGATGGGAATGACACATTCCATGGCATGGGCATTATAGCGACCAGGAACAAAAGCGAGTCGCACAATCCCTAGAGCCCAAGTGAGTAAGAAGGATATATCGACAACTGGGAATATACACATCCAGTACCACCGAGTAGACAGCTGGGCTTTGGTAGAGCTGACTTACCAGACCGTGACTATGCAGACAGTCCTGGATCCTATGGCAAATTTTGATACGCTGTGGCAAACATTGCTTCTGTTCGGACCATAAAGACCCTCGTGGTCTGGACTAATGTAAGTTGTCCATCACGGTGCCCATCCGCCTAAGTCATCTGTTTGTTTCTATCTATAGTCGACACAAGCTCAAGCGACACCACGTGCATCTACTCCACCCTCAACTACGTCGCCCAACATGCCCAACGCCATAGTATGCCAACTATCGTAACCTTTGACCAGCCATTATGGTGGAGAGCATTATCAGTCACACTTTCCGAACCTGATGGAAGCCCACTGCGACGCATAGTCCTTTGATTGGGTGCTTTCCACATGGAGTTGAGCTTTCTTGGAAGCATTGGTCACCTGATGGCTGGATCGGGTTTGAAGGAGTTGCTAGAGTTGATCTATGCGTCAAAAGCAGTGGAGCACATCCTGGCAGGAAAGGCCATTTCAAGAGCAGTACGTGCTCAACTCATGTTGATGCAGTTCTGAATGGGCTCCTACTCTCCAACTCCTTAGAGGTCCCCCTTCCCAAGCCGCACGATGCACTACAACAGGAAATCCAACAGGTGAAATTGCATTAGCAGCCAATGGTGAAATCCATCCAGACTTAGTTGTGGCACGCCAGTTGTATGAAGAGCTGATGACTGGAAGGAAGTCGGTTGAGGAAGTCTCCAAAGCTGACGTCTTTGACAAAATCAAAGGACTGCTTCATCAACACATTGCGTCTTTGTCGAATGACCGCACAGCACAGCTGAGACTACAATACATGGGTATGGTCCGGATTTTTCGGAAATTCATAACGGCAGAGCGCATGGGAAACTGGTGTCTACATCTTGAAGCTGTGTCGGAGATGATACCTTATCTGGCTGCCTCAGGGCATTCTTTGTATGCTAAGTCAGCCAGGCTTTATTTGCAATCCATGCTCAGCTTACAGAAGGAACATCCTAATGTACACAACAAGTTTGTCTCTGGATTTCATGTTGTCAGACGACGTAAACGCACCTGGGCGGGCTTGTCAACGGACCTCATGATTGAACAATTACTCATGCGCAGCATGAAGACAAGCGGGGGACTGACGAGGGAAAGAGGGATGACAAAGCAGCAACGACTGACCTGGCTGCTGTCCATGCCAGCCTGTGCAGCGATTAACAGCTCATTGCAAGAACTGTATGGAGTTAAACACAACACAAGTGAACAACACAAGGTCATGACCAAATCAAGCCAGCATCGCGACATGAAAGACACACACACACCCCACTGCTGGCTCTAGAGGACAGAAGCCCATTTGGAAGGGGCTCAACGCTGCGAACGTCATGACCGATGTGCATGCCAGCTCTATTGTTAATTTGGATACCGCGAAAGCCATTGGCCAGATTATGGTGTCCATGACAGGCAAATCTGTCATGCAGTACACACTCAAGCGCTGTGACCAAGCTGTCACTCTTCAGACAAAATCAACCGTGCGTGTTGGCAGTGACCAGGTTTAAGTGGACTCAGAGCTCCTCTTTCAGCGTCTAATTATCGCAGCAAAATCGATTGATGACATGGAGACAATGTTCCACTTTTAGCAAGTGGTCAATGCCGGAGCTCAGGTTGCTCGAACTCAGTCTTGGGTGACGCCAGTGATAATGAGGCAGACGATGAGTAGTCGTGTGTTTGAGACAAAATCAAAACTAGTCTTTATTAACATAATGACCATTATAATCTATGACTTCATTATATACAAATTTCAGTTCTGTTTTCAACGAAGACATGTAGTCAAAACTGTTTTGAATGTTGCAGTAATTAGCGCAACATGTTGCCACATACTTGTTGTATAAGTTAAATGTATATAATTCGGCGATTATCCCTGAATTAAGCTCTTGGGCTAGGTTAATGTATTGTGTTTTGATCTTACACGAACTGTTCAGTATAATTAGTATACATAATGTTATCCTACTAAATGTATTAGTATTATGTTGTGTGCACGGCTGATGTTGACAACAACAGCATGCTTATATACAGAGAGTAGTCATGTTATATGGGAGAGAATTCGGCGATTTACCCTTAAGCCTTTATGTGTTTATGTTTGACCTTATATCAAGTGTTTGTGATACACGATGTTCCCAATTAAATGTATTTGTATTAAGTTACCTATACAATTGATGCTCATGACAGTAGCACATCTATATACATAGTACAATCATGTAATTTTGGAGTTAATAATATTAATCTAGCCTGAAGGCTTAATTATAATAAAATCGTCATATCATAATGCATTTACCTTTTGACGTTACATCAATGGTTCATTATTATTATTATTATGCACATTGTTCCACTATTAAATGTATTTGTGTTATATTCCATAGATGATTGGTGTTCATGATAGTGACGTACTTATATGCAGATAATAATCATGCTATATGGAAGACAAACTGGAGATGTCAGTCCAACTATTCATGCAATTTCTGAGATAAGAAGAAATAATTTAATAGAAAATGTTATTCAACATTAAAGAATATTTTAATGTCTATATATGTTGTTATGGTTTCTGAACAAATGTGCATATTTATGAACACCCATTTTAATACTGTGGGGTTTACAGAAGCATTATCGTGTTCATTCTTTTTCCCGATAGTAAAATCGTGACGAAATCGCGCAGGAAACAGCTACTGAGGGGCTCCCAACATATGGGTAATTTTGACAATGTTTCCCAATTTTTAGAAGCGAAGACTTTTGATATGTTGTCTAGAATATATGCCTGCTATCAAAACTGCAAAAATTGTTTGTTTTGCAATTTGTTCCATATATGACCCTATTTTGACCATAAAAGTCCTGGAGATTTAAAGCATAACTCACTCTTTTTAACGGAGGAAATATAGCGATAACAAATGTATTATGCACTTCTAGTGTGAGAGTACCTATTCTTCGATGGGCGATATTAAATTGAATGAAATGTGAACACGTGCCGCTCAATGGACCTGTACAGAATATGTAACATAAATTGTAACGTAAATCAAAATTCATATACACGATGTGCGACTTCGATAAATGTTAAAATGCTTTACATTATGTATTAATTTTAGATTGATAGGGCCATATAATATTGCACGACATGATTAACAACATTATTATTAATATTATGTAAATTTTTGACAAACTTTGATGACATAGGTCAATGGGCACATGCGTGTGCAGTTTTTGAAGCATTATTTAGTTTGTGTTTGTAGGAACCATGGCAAAAACATCAGCTGAACGCCAGAAAGCTTACCGAAATAGAAAAAAGACAACAGATCCACATTACGGAAGAAAGAAGATAGATCGTGTTATGAAATATTACGTGCCAAGAGACAACACATCAATGTCAAAATTGCAGGAAAAGAAAAGAAAGAGACGCGACTACGACAAAACATATCGGAGAAAGATCAAGGCATTAGCAAATGCTGCTACACAGCCAGAAGTTCGAGAGGTGGCAGAAGAAAATGGCGAGCCATGCGACAGCACAGCAACAATCTTGCCCGATACAACACTTACTGTGAAATTGCCATTTCAAAATTCAAGGAAGAGGAATTGCACTAGCACTATTATGTCTATGCCAAACAAGACAAAATACCAACAAGAGGACATAAGGAATGCAGGCTTCACTCCGACGAAAGTAACGAAAATCAAGGATATTCTCGTGCAACATCATGCCCTTCTTAACGAGGTGGAGAAAACACGCAATAGTTCGCAGAAGAAAGCAACTGTCCGCGCTTCACATGAAAGAGTGCAACGAAAGAAAACCAAGTTTGTAACACCAATGTTTATGGTTACGTTACTAAATAACTTGTTAGGATGATAGCACATGCAGTGCGACCTGTTCATCATTTAATTGTATCTCACACTGAATATATAATATAGAGTAACTTTGATTATTTCGTAAACAAAAACAGTTTGTATACCCATAATGCCTTACGCCGAGCTAACCACTGAATAGGTCATAAAAAGACCCTGACCTTTGTAGTCGACATTGCCGTCGCCGTCTACATCGGCCTGGGCGAGCATGTCGTCAAGCTCATCGTCTCTGAGCGGCTCGACGAGCGACGTGAGCGCTCGCCTCAGGGCGGCCATGTTCACGATGCCCGTGCTGTACTCGTCGAACGGAATGAAGGCCGCTGTCAGCTCGCTCTCAAAGCCCCAGAAGCCGTAGGGTCGCCGGGACATCAGGTGGACAAATTCCGGGAACTCGACCATGCCGTTACCTGCAGACAGTGCAACAATGTAAGAACTCTACCGTGACGTTACCTGGAGAGAGTACGACAATGTAGGAACTCGACCACGTCGTTACCTGGAGACGGTAACGCAATATGGAAACTCGACCACGTCGTTACCTGAAGACAGCACAACAATGTAGGAACTCGATTATGTCGTTACCTGGAGACAGTACGACAATATAGGAACTCGACCACGTCGTTACCTGGAGACAGTACGACAATGTAGGAACTCGACCATGTCCTTACCTGGAGACAGTACGACAATGTAGGAACTCGACCACGTCGTTACATGGAGACAGTACGGTAATGTAGGAACTCGACCATGTCCTCACCTGGAGACAGTACGACAATGTAGGAACTCGACCATATCGTTACCTGCAGACAGTACAACAATGTAGGAAATTGACCATGTCCTTACCTGGAGACAGTACGACAATGTAGGAACTGGACCATGCCGTTACCTGGAGACAATACAACAATGTAGGAACTCGACAATGTCCTTACCTGGAGACAGTACGACAATGTAGGAACTCGACCATGTCGTTACCTGGAGACAGTACGATAATGTAGGAACTCGACCATGTCGTTACCTGGAGACAGTACAACAATGTAGGAACTAGACCATGTGGTTACCTGCAGACAGTACGACAATGTAGGAACTCGATCATGTTGTTACCTGCAGACAGTACGACAGTGTAGGAACTCGATCATGTTGTTACCTGCAGACAGTACGACAATGTAGGAACTCGATCATGTCGTTACCTGCAGAAAGAACGACAATGTAGAAACTCGATCATGTCGTTACCTGCAAACAGTACGACAATGTAGGAACTCGATCATGTCGTTACCTGCAGACAGTACGACAATGTAGGAACTCGATCATGTCGTTACCTGCAGACAGTACGAGAATGTAGGAACTCGATCATGTCGTTACCTGCAGACAGTATGACAATGTAGGAACTCGACCATGTCGTTACCTGGAGACAGAACGACAATGTAGGAACTCGACCATGTCCTCACCTGGAGACAGTACGACAATGTAGGAACTCGACCATATCGTTACCTGCAGACAGTACAACAAAGTAGGAACTTGACCATGTCCTTACCTGGAGACAGTACGACAATGTAGGAACTGGACCATGCCGTTACCTGGAGACAGTACGACAATGTAGGAACTCGACCATATCGTTACCTGGAGACAGTACGATAATGTAGGAACTCGACCATGTCGTTACCTGGAGACAGTAAGATAATGTAGGAACTCGACCATGTCGTTACCTGGAGACAATACAACAATGTAGGAACTCGACCATGTCGTTACCTGGAGACAGTACGACATTTAAGGATCTCGACCATGTCGTTATCTGGAGACAGTACAACAATGTAGGAACTCGACCACGTCGTTACCTGCAGACAGTACGACAATGTAGGAACTCGATCATGTTGTTACCTGCAGACAGTACGACAATGTAGGAACTCGATCATGTTGTTACCTGCAGACAGTACGACAGTGCAGGAACTCGATCATGTTGTTACCTGCAGACAGTACGACAGGAACTCGATCATGTTGTTACCTGCAGACAGTACGACAATGTAGGAACTCGATCATGTTGTTACCTGGAGACAATACAACAATGTAGGAACTCGACCATGTCGTTACCTGGAGACAGTACGACAATGTAGGAACTCGACCATGTCGTTACCTGGAGACAGTACGATAATGTAGGAACTCGACCATGTGGTTACCTGCAGACAGTACGACAATGTAGGGACTCGATCATGTTGTTACCTGCAGACAGTACGACAGTGTAGGAACTCGATCATGTTGTTACCAGCAGACAGTACGACAATGTAGGAACTCGATCATGTCGTTACCTGCGGACTGTACGACAATGTAAGAACTCGATCATGTCGTTACCTGCAAACAGTACGACAATGTAGGAACTCGATCATGTCGTTACCTGCAGACAGTACGACAATGTAGGAACTCGACCATGTCGTTACCTGGAGACAATACGACAATGTAGGAACTCGACCATGTCGTTACCTGGAGACAGTACGACAATGTAGGAACTCGACCATGTCCTTACCTGGAGACAGTACGACAATGTAGGAACTCGACCACGTGGTTACATGGAGACAGTACGGTAATGTAGGAACTCGACCATGTCCTCACCTGGAGACAGTACGACAATGTAGGAACTCGATCATATCGTTACCTGCAGACAGTACAACAATGTAGGAAATTGACCATGTCCTTACCTGGAGACAGTACGACAATGTAGGAACTGGACCATGCCGTTACCTGGAGACAGTACAACAATGTAGGAACTCGACCATATCGTTACCTGGAGACAGTACGATAATGTAGGAACTCGACCATGTCGTTACCTGGAGACAGTAAGATAATGTAGGAACTCGACCATGTCGTTACCTGGAGACAATACAACAATGTAGGAACTCGACAATGTCCTTACCTGGAGACAGTACGACAATGTAGGAACTCGACCATGTCGTTACCTGGAGACAGTACGATAATGTAGGAACTCGACCATGTCGTTACCTGGAGACAGTACAACAATGTAGGAACTAGACCATGTGGTTACCTGCAGACAGTACGACAATGTAGGAACTCGATCATGTTGTTACCTGCAGACAGTACGACAGTGTAGGAACTCGATCATGTTGTTACCTGCAGACAGTACGACAATGTAGGAACTCGATCATGTCGTTACCTGCAGAACGTACGACAATGTAGAAACTCGATCATGTCGTTACCTGCAAACAGTACGACAATGTAGGAACTCGATCATGTCGTTACCTGCAGACAGTACGACAATGTAGGAACTCGATCATGTCGTTACCTGCAGACAGTACGAGAATGTAGGAACTCGATCATGTCGTTACCTGCAGACAG
Organism: Paraescarpia echinospica; assembly: GCA_020002185.1. Classification (NCBI taxonomy): domain Eukaryota; kingdom Metazoa; phylum Annelida; class Polychaeta; order Sabellida; family Siboglinidae; genus Paraescarpia; species Paraescarpia echinospica. Next base: position 74,375,778 of record CM034534.1, read on the forward strand.
TATGACAATGTAGGAACTCGACCATGTCGTTACCTGGAGACAGTACGACAATGTAGGAACTCGACCATGTCCTCACCTGGAGACAGTACGACAATGTAGGAACTCGACCATATCGTTACCTGCAGACAGTACAACAAAGTAGGAACTTGACCATGTCCTTACCTGGAGACAGTACGACAATGTAGGAACTGGACCATGCCGTTACCTGGAGACAGTACGACAATGTAGGAACTCGACCATATCGTTACCTGGAGACAGTACGATAATGTAGGAACTCGACCATGTCGTTACCTGGAGACAGTAAGATAATGTAGGAACTCGACCATGTCGTTACCTGGAGACAATACAACAATGTAGGAACTCGACCATGTCGTTACCTGGAGACAGTACGACATTTAAGGATCTCGACCATGTCGTTATCTGGAGACAGTACAACAATGTAGGAACTCGACCACGTCGTTACCTGCAGACAGTACGACAATGTAGGAACTCGATCATGTTGTTACCTGCAGACAGTACGACAATGTAGGAACTCGATCATGTTGTTACCTGCAGACAGTACGACAGTGCAGGAACTCGATCATGTTGTTACCTGCAGACAGTACGACAATGTAGGAACTCGATCATGTTGTTACCTGCAGACAGTACGACAATGTAGGAACTCGATCATGTTGTTACCTGGAGACAATACAACAATGTAGGAACTCGACCATGTCGTTACCTGGAGACAGTACGACAATGTAGGAACTCGACCATGTCGTTACCTGGAGACAGTACGATAATGTAGGAACTCGACCATGTGGTTACCTGCAGACAGTACGACAATGTAGGGACTCGATCATGTTGTTACCTGCAGACAGTACGACAGTGTAGGAACTCGATCATGTTGTTACCTGCAGACAGTACGACAATGTAGGAACTCGATCATGTCGTTACCTGCGGACTGTACGACAATGTAGGAACTCGATCATGTCGTTACCTGGAAACAGTACGACAATGTAGGAACTCGATCATGTCGTTACCTGCAGACAGTACGACAATGTAGGAACTCGATCATGTCGTTACCTGCAGACAGTACGAGAATGTAGGAACTCGATCATGTCGTTACCTGCAGACAGTATGACAATGTAGGAACTCGACCATGTCGTTACCTGGAGACAGTACGACAATGTAGGAACTCGACCATGTCCTCACCTGGAGACAGTACGACAATGTAGGAACTCGACCATATCGTTACCTGCAGACAGTACAACAAAGTAGGAACTTGACCATGTCCTTACCTGGAGACAGTACGAAAATGTAGGAACTGGACCATGCCGTTACCTGGAGACAGTACGACAATGTAGGAACTCGACCATATCGTTACCTGGAGACAGTACGATAATGTAGGAACTCGACCATGTCGTTACCTGGAGACAGTAAGATAATGTAGGAACTCGACCATGTCGTTACCTGGAGACAATACAACAATGTAGGAACTCGACCATGTCGTTACCTGGAGACAGTACGACATTTAAGGATCTCGACCATGTCGTTATCTGGAGACAGTACAACAATGTAGGAACTCGACCACGTCGTTACCTGCAGACAGTACGACAATGTAGGAACTCGATCATGTTGTTACCTGCAGACAGTACGACAATGTAGGAACTCGATCATGTTGTTACCTGCAGACAGTACGACAGTGCAGGAACTCGATCATGTTGTTACCTGCAGACAGTACGACAATGTAGGAACTCGATCATGTTGTTACCTGGAGACAATACAACAATGTAGGAACTCGACATGTCGTTACCTGGAGACAGTACGACAATGTAGGAACTCGACCATGTCGTTACCTGGAGACAGTACGATAATGTAGGAACTCGACCATGTGGTTACCTGCAGACAGTACGACAATGTAGGGACTCGATCATGTTGTTACCTGCAGACAGTACGACAGTGTAGGAACTCGATCATGTTGTTACCAGCAGACAGTACGACAATGTAGGAACTCGATCATGTCGTTACCTGCGGACTGTACGACAATGTAAGAACTCGATCATGTCGTTACCTGCAAACAGTACGACAATGTAGGAACTCGATCATGTCGTTACCTGCAGACAGTACGACAATGTAGGAACTCGATCATGTCGTTACCTGCAGACAGTACGACAATGTAGGAACTCGACCATGTCGTTACCTGGAGACAGTACGACAATGTAGGAACTCGACCATGTCCTCACGTGGAGACAGTACGACAATGTAGGAACTCGACCATATCGTTACCTGCAGACAGTACAACAATGTAGGAACTTGACCATGTCCTTACCTGGAGACAGTACGACAATGTAGGAACTGGACCATGCCGTTACCTGGAGACAGTACGACAATGTAGGAACTCGACCATATCGTTACCTGGAGACAGTACGATAATGTAGGAACTCGACCATGTCGTTACCTGGAGACAGTAAGATAATGTAGGAACTCGACCATGTCGTTACCTGGAGACAATACAACAATGTAGGAACTCGACCATGTCGTTACCTGGAGACAGTACGACATTTAAGGATCTCGACCATGTCGTTATCTGGAGACAGTACAACAATGTAGGAACTCGACCACGTCGTTACCTGCAGACAGTACGACAATTTAGGAACTCGATCATGTTGTTACCTGCAGACAGTACGACAATGTAGGAACTCGATCATGTTGTTACCTGCAGACAGTACGACAGTGTAGGAACTCGATCATGTTGTTACCTGCAGACAGTACGACAATGTAGGAACTCGATCATGTCGTTACCTGCAGACAGTACGAGAATGTAGGAACTCGATCATGTCGTTACCTGCAGACAGTACGACAATGTAGGAACTCGACCATGTCGTTATCTGGAGACAGTACGTCAATGTAGGAACTCGACCATATCGTTACCTAGAGACAGTACGACAATGTAGGAACTCGACCATGTCGTTACCTGGAGACAGTCCGACAATGTAGGAACTCGACCAAGTCGTTACGTGGAGACAGTATGACAAAGTAAGAACTAGACCATGTTGTTCCCTGGAGACAGTACAACAATGTAGATACTCGACCACGTCGTTACCTGCAAACAGTACGACAATGTAGGAACTCGATCATATCGTTACCTGGTGACAGTACGACAATGTAAGTTCTCGACCACGTCGTCACCTGCAGACAGTACGGCAATGTAGGAACTCGATCATGTTGTTACCTGCAGACAGTACGACAATGTAGGAATTCGATCATGTTGTTACCTGCAGACAGTACGACAGTGTAGGAACTCGATCAAGTTGTTACCTGCAGACAGTACGACAATGTAGGTACTGGATCATATCGTTACCTGCAGACAGTACGACAATGTAGGAACTCGATCATGTCGTTACCTGCAGACAGTACGACAATGTTGGAACTCGATCATGTCGTTACCTAGAGACAGTACGATAATGTAGGAACTCGACCATGTCGTTACCTGGAGACAGTACGTCAATGTAGTAACTCGACCATGTCGTTACGTGGAGACAGTATGACAAAGTAGGAACTAGACCATGTTGTTCCCTGGAGACAGTACAACAATGTAGGTACTCGACCAGGTCGTTACCTGCAAACAGTACGACAATGTAGTAACTCGATCATGTCGTTACCTGCAGACAGTACGACAATGTAGGAACTCGATCATGTCGTTACCTGCAGACAGTACGACAATGTAGGAACTCGATCATGTCGTTACCTGCAGACAGTACGACAATGTAGGAACTCGATCATGTCGTTACCTGCAGACAGTACGACAATGTAGGAACTCGATCATGTCGTTACTCGATCATGTCGTTACCTGCAGACAGTACGACAGTGTAGGAACTCGATCATGTCGTTACCTGCAGACAGTACGACAATGTAGGAACTCGATCATGTCGTTACCTCCAGACAGTACGACAGTGTAGGAACTCGATCATGTCATTACCTGCAGACAGTACGACAATGTAGGAACTCGATCATGTCGTTACCTGCAGACAGTACGACAATGTAGGAACTCGATCATGTCGTTACCTGCAGACAGTACGACAAAGTAGGAACTCGATCATGTCGTTACCTGCAGACAGTACGACAATGTAGGAACTCGATCATGTAGTTACCTGCAGACAGTACGACAATGTAGGAAATTGATCAAGTCGTTACCTGCAGACAGTACGACAGTGTAGGAACTCGATCATGTCGTTACCTGCAGACAGTACGACAGTGTAGGAACTCGATCACGTCGTTACCTGCAGACAGTACGACAGTGTAGGAACTCGATCATATCGTTACCTGCAGACAGTACGACAGTGTAGGAACTCGATCATGTCGTTACCTGCAGACAGTACGACAATGTAGGAACTCGATCATGTCGTTACCTGCAGACAGTACGAGAATGTAGGAACTCGATCATGTCGTTACCTGCAGACAGTACGACAATGTAGGAACTCGATCATGTCGTTACCTGCAGACAGAACGACAATGCAGGAACTCGATCATGTCGTTACTTGGAGACAGTACGACAATGTAGGAACTCGACCATGTCCTCACGTTGAGACAGTTACGACAATGTAGGAACTCGACCATATCGTTACCTGCAGACAGTACAACAATGTAGGAACTTGACCATGTCCTTACCTGGAGACAGTACGACAATGTAGGAACTGGACCATGCCGTTACCTGGAGACAGTACGACAATGTAGGAACTCGACCATATCGTTACCTGGAGACAGTACGATAATGTAGGAACTCGACCATGTCGTTACCTGGAGACAGTAAGATAATGTAGGAACTCGACCATGTCGTTACCTGGAGACAATACAACAATGTAGGAACTCGACCATGTCGTTACCTGGAGACAGTACGACATTTAAGGATCTCGACCATGTCGTTATCTGGAGACATTACAACAATGTAGGAACTCGACCACGTCGTTACCTGCAGACAGTACGACAATGTAGGAACTCGATCATTTTGTTACCTGCAGACAGTACGACAATGTAGGAACTCGATCATGTTGTTACCTGCAGACAGTACGACAGTGTAGGAACTCGATCATGTTGTTACCTGCAGACAGTACGACAATGTAGGAACTCGATCATGTCGTTACCTGCAGACTGTACGACAATGTAGGAACTCGATCATGTCGTTACCTGCAAACAGTACGACAATGTAGGAACTCGATCATGTCGTTACCTGACAGTACGACAACTCGTCATGTCGTGCAACTCGATCATGTCGTTACCTGCAGACAGTACGACAATGTAGGAACTCGACCATGTCGTTATCTGGAGACAGTACGACAATGTAGGAACTCGACCATGTCTTTACCTAGAGACAGTACGACAATGTAGGAACTCGACCATGTCGTTACCTGGAGACAGTCCGACAATGTAGGAACTCGACCAAGTCGTTACGTGGAGACAGTATGACAAAGTAAGAACTAGATCATGTTGTTCCCTGGAGACAGTACAACAATGTAGATACTCGACCACGTCGTTACCTGCAAACAGTACGACAATGTAGGAACTCGATCATATCGTTACCTGGTGACAGTACGACAATGTAAGTTCTCGACCACGTCGTCACCTGCAGACAGTACGGCAATGTAGGAACTCGATCATGTTGTTACCTGCAGACAGTACGACAATGTAGGAACTCGATCATGTTGTTACCTGCAGACAGTACGACAGTGTAGGAACTCGATCAAGTTGTTACCTGCAGACAGTACGACAATGTAGGTACTGGATCATATCGTTACCTGCAGACAGTACGACAATGTAGGAACTCGATCATGTCGTTACCTGCAGACAGTACGACAATGTTGGAACTCGATCATGTCGTTACCTAGAGACAGTACGATAATGTAGGAACTCGACCATGTCGTTACCTGGAGACAGTACGTCAATGTAGTAACTCGACCATGTCGTTACGTGGAGACAGTATGACAAAGTAGGAACTAGACCATGTTGTTCCCTGGAGACAGTACAACAATGTAGGTACTCGACCAGGTCGTTACCTGCAAACAGTACGACAATGTAGTAACTCGATCATGTCGTTACCTGCAGACAGTACGACAATGTAGGAACTCGATCATGTCGTTACCTGCAGACAGTACGACAATGTAGGAACTCGATCATGTCGTTACCTGCAGACAGTACGACAATGTAGGAACTCGATCATGTCGTTACCTGCAGACAGTACGATCATGTCGAACTCGATCATGTCGTTACCTGACAGTACGACGTAGGAACTCGATCACAGACAGTACAATGTAGGTACTCGATCATGTCGTTACCTGCAGACAGTACGACAATGTAGGAACTCGATCATGTCGTTACCTGCAGACAGTACGACAATGTAGGAACTCGATCATGTCGTTACCTGCAGACAGTACGACAACTCGATCATGTCGGAACTCGATCATGTCGTTACCAGTGACACTCGACAGTACGACAATTATGGAGACTACGATCATGTCGTTACCTGCAGACAGTACGAAGTGTAGGAACTCGATCATGTCGTTACCTGCAGACAGTACGACAATGTAGGAACTCGATCATGTCGTTACCTGCAGACAGTACGACAATGTAGGAAATTGATCAAGTCGTTACCTGCAGACAGTACGACAGTGTAGGAACTCGATCATGTCGTTACCTCGCAGACCTGCAGACAGTACGACAATGTAGGTGATCATAGGAGACTCGAACTCGATCATGTCGTTACCTGCAGACAGTACGACAGACAGTACGACAGTATAGGAACTCGATCATATCGTTACCTGCAGACAGTACGACAGTGTAGGAACTCGATCATGTCGTTACCTGCAGACAGTACGACAATGTAGGAACTCGATCATGTCGTTACCTGCAGACAGTACGAGAATGTAGGAACTCGATCATGTCGTTACCTGCAGACAGTACGACAATGTAGGAACTCGATCATGTCGTTACCTGCAGACAGAACGACAATGCAGGAACTCGATCATGTCGTTACTTGGAGACAGTACGACAATGTAGGAACTCGACCATGTCCTCACGTTGAGACAGTTACGACAATGTAGGAACTCGACCATATCGTTACCTGCAGACAGTACAACAATGTAGGAACTTGACCATGTCCTTACCTGGAGACAGTACGACAATGTAGGAACTGGACCATGCCGTTACCTGGAGACAGTACGACAATGTAGGAACTCGACCATATCGTTACCTGGAGACAGTACGATAATGTAGGAACTCGACCATGTCGTTACCTGGAGACAGTAAGATAATGTAGGAACTCGACCATGTCGTTACCTGGAGACAATACAACAATGTAGGAACTCGACCATGTCGTTACCTGGAGACAGTACGACATTTAAGGATCTCGACCATGTCGTTATCTGGAGACATTACAACAATGTAGGAACTCGACCACGTCGTTACCTGCAGACAGTACGACAATGTAGGAACTCGATCATTTTGTTACCTGCAGACAGTACGACAATGTAGGAACTCGATCATGTTGTTACCTGCAGACAGTACGACAGTGTAGGAACTCGATCATGTTGTTACCTGCAGAGTACGACAATGTAGGAACTCGATCATGTCGTTACCTGACTGTACGACAATGTAGGAACTCGATCATGTCGTTACCTGCACAGTACGACAAGGAACTCGATCATGTCGTTACCTGCAGACAGTACGAGAATGTAGGAACTCAATCATGTCGTTACCTGCAGACAGTACGACAATGTAGGAACTCGACCATGTCGTTATCTGGAGACAGTACGACAATGTAGGAACTCGACCATGTCTTTACCTAGAGACAGTACGACAATGTAGGAACTCGACCATGTCGTTACCTGGAGACAGTCCGACAATGTAGGAACTCGACCAAGTCGTTACGTGGAGACAGTATGACAAAGTAAGAACTAGATCATGTTGTTCCCTGGAGACAGTACAACAATGTAGATACTCGACCACGTCGTTACCTGCAAACAGTACGACAATGTAGGAACTCGATCATATCGTTACCTGGTGACAGTACGACAATGTAAGTTCTCGACCACGTCGTCACCTGCAGACAGTACGGCAATGTAGGAACTCGATCATGTTGTTACCTGCAGACAGTACGACAATGTAGGAACTCGATCATGTTGTTACCTGCAGACAGTACGACAGTGTAGGAACTCGATCAAGTTGTTACCTGCAGACAGTACGACAATGTAGGTACTGGATCATATCGTTACCTGCAGACAGTACGACAATGTAGGAACTCGATCATGTCGTTACCTGCAGACAGTACGACAATGTTGGAACTCGATCATGTTGTTACCTAGAGACAGTACGATAATGTAGGAACTCGACCATGTCGTTACCTGGAGACAGTACGTCAATGTAGTAACTCGACCATGTCGTTACGTGGAGACAGTATGACAAAGTAGGAACTAGACCATGTTGTTCCCTGGAGACAGTACAACAATGTAGGTACTCGACCAGGTCGTTACCTGCAAACAGTACGACAATGTAGTAACTCGATCATGTCGTTACCTGCAGACAGTACGACAATGTAGGAACTCGATCATGTCGTTACCTGCAGACAGTACGAGAATGTAGGAACTCAATAATGTCGTTACCTGCAGACAGTACGACAATGTAGGAACTCGACATGTCGTTATCTGGAGACAGTACGACAATGTAGGAACTCGACCATGTCTTTACCTAGAGACAGTACGACAATGTAGGAACTCGACCATGTCGTTACCTGGAGACAGTCCGACAATGTAGGAACTCGACCAAGTCGTTACGTGGAGACAGTATGACAAAGTAAGAACTAGACCATGTTGTTCCCTGGAGACAGTACAACAATGTAGATACTCGACCACGTCGTTACCTGCAAACAGTACGACAATGTAGGAACTCGATCATATCGTTACCTGGTGACAGTACGACAATGTAAGTTCTCGACCACGTCGTCACCTGCAGACAGTACGGCAATGTAGGAACTCGATCATGTTGTTACCTGCAGACAGTACGACAATGTAGGAACTCGATCATGTTGTTACCTGCAGACAGTACGACAATGTAGGAACTCGATCAAGTTGTTACCTGCAGACAGTACGACAATGTAGGTACTGGATCATGTCGTTACCTGCAGACAGTACGACAATGTAGGAACTCGATCATGTCGTTACCTGCAGACAGTACGACAATGTTGGAACTCGATCATGTCGTTACCTGGAGACAGTACGATAATGTAGGAACTCGACCATGTCGTTACCTGGAGACAGTACGTCAATGTAGTAACTCGACCATGTCGTTACGTGGAGACAGTATGACAAAGTAGGAACTAGACCATGTTGTTCCCTGGAGACAGTACAACAATGTAGGTACTCGACCAGGTCGTTACCTGCAAACAGTACGACAATGTAGTAACTCGATCATGTCGTTACCTGCAGACAGTACGACAATGTAGGAACTCGATCATGTCGTTACCTGCAGACAGTACGACAATGTAGGAACTCGATCATGTCGTTACCTGCAGACAGTACGACAATGTAGGAACTCGATCATGTCGTTACCTGCAGAAGTACGACAGTGTAGGAACTCGATCATGTCGTTACCTGCAGACAGTACGACAATGTAGGAACTCGATCATGTCGTTACCTCCAGACAGTACGACAGTGTAGGAACTCGATCATGTCATTACCTGCAGACAGTACGACAATGTAGGAACTCGATCATGTCGTTACCTGCAGACAGTACGACAATGTAGGAACTTGATCATGTCGTTACCTGCAGACAGTACGACAATGTAGGAACTCGATCATGTCGTTACCTGCAGACAGTACGACAATGTAGGAACTCGATCATGTCGTTACCAGTACGCACTCGACAGTTACCGAGACAGTGTAGGAACTCGATCATGTCGTTACCTGCAGACAGTACGACAATGTAGGAACTCGATCATGTCGTTACCTGCAGACAGTACGACAATGTAGGAACTCGATCATATCGTTACCTAGAGACAGTACGACAATGTAGGAACTCGATCATGTCGTTACCTGCAGACAGTACGACAGTGTAGGAACTCGATCATATCGTTACCTGCAGACAGTACGACAGTGTAGGAACTCGATCATGTCGTTACCTGCAAACAGTACGACAATGTAGGAACTCGATCATATCGTTACCTGGTGACAGTACGACAATGTAAGTTCTCGACCACGTCGTCACCTGCAGACAGTACGGCAATGTAGGAACTCGATCATGTTGTTACCTGCAGACAGTACGACAATGTAGGAACTCGATCATGTTGTTACCTGCAGACAGTACGACAGTGTAGGAACTCGATCAAGTTGTTACCTGCAGACAGTACGACAATGTAGGTACTGGATCATGTCGTTACCTGCAGACAGTACGACAATGTAGGAACTCGATCATGTCGTTACCTGCAGACAGTACGACAATGTTGGAACTCGATCATGTCGTTACCTAGAGACAGTACGATAATGTAGGAACTCGACCATGTCGTTACCTGGAGACAGTACGTCAATGTAGTAACTCGACCATGTCGTTACGTGGAGACAGTATGACAAAGTAGGAACTAGACCATGTTGTTCCCTGGAGACAGTACAACAATGTAGGTACTCGACCAGGTCGTTACCTGCAAACAGTACGACAATGTAGTAACTCGATCATGTCGTTACCTGCAGACAGTACGACAATGTAGGAACTCGATCATGTCGTTACCTGCAGACAGTACGACAATGTTGGAACTCGATCATGTCGTTACCTGCAGACAGTACGACAATGTAGGAACTCGATCATGTCGTTACCTGCAGACAGTACGACAGTGTAGGAACTCGATCATGTCGTTACCTGCAGACAGCACGACAATGTAGGAACTCGATCATGTCGGACAGTACGACCTCGATCATGTCATTACCTGCAGACAGTACGACAATGTAGGAACTCGATCATGTCGTTACCTGCAGACAGTACGACAATGTAGGAACTTGACCATGTCGTTACTGGAGACAGTACGCAGACAGTACGACAGTGTAGGAACTCGATCATGTCGTTACCTGCAGACAGTACGACAATGTAGGAACTGATCATATCGTTACCTGCAGACAGTACGACAATGTAGGAACTCGATCATGTAGTTACCTGCAGACAGTACGAACTCGATCATGTCGTTACCTGCAGACAGTACGACAATGTAGGAACTCGATCATGTCGTTACCTGCAGACAGTACGACAATGTAGGAACTCGATCATGTCGTTACCTGCAGACAGTACGACAATGTAGGAAATTGATCATGTCGTTACCTGCAGACAGTACGACAGTGTAGGAACTCGATCATGTCGTTACCTGCAGACAGTACGACAGTGTAGGAACTCGATCATGTCGTTACCTGCAGACAGTACGACAGTGTAGGAACTCGATCATATCGTTACCTGCAGACAGTACGACAGTGTAGGAACTCGATCATGTCGTTACCTGCAGACAGTACGACAATGTAGGAACTCGATCATATCGTTACCTGCAGACAGTACGAGAATGTAGGAACTCGATCATGTCGTTACCTGCAGACAGTACGACAGTGTAGGAACTCGATCATGTCGTTACCTGCAGACAGTACGACAATGTAGGAATTCGATCATGTCGTTACCTGCAGACAGTACGACAATGTAGGAACTCGATCATGTCGTTACCTGCAGACAGTACGACAGTGTAGGAACTCGATCATGTCGTTACCTGCAGACAGTACGACAGTGTAGGAACTCGATCATGTCGTTACCTGCAGACAGTACGACAGTGTAGGAACTCGATCATGTCGTTACCTGCAGACAGTACGACAGTGTAGGAACTCGATCATGTCGTTACCTGCAGACAGTACGACAATGTAGGAACTCGATCATGTCGTGCAGACAGTACGACCTGCAGACAGTACGAGAATGTAGGAACTCGATCATGTCGTTACCTGCAGACAGTACGACAATGTAGGAACTCGATCATGTCGTTACCTGCAGACAGTACGACAATGTAGGAACTCGATCATGTCGTTACCTGCAGACAGTACGACAATGTAGGAACTCGATCATGTCGTTACCTGCAGACAGTACGACAATGTAGGAACTCGATCATGTCGTTACCTGCAGACAGTACGACAATGTAGGAACTCGATCATGTCGTTACCTAGAGACAGTACGATAATGTAGGAACTCGACCATGTCGTTACCTGGAGACAGTACGTCAATGTAGTAACTCGACCATGTCGTTACGTGGAGACAGTATGATAAAGTAGGAACTAGACCATGTTGTTCCCTGGAGACAGTACAACAATGTAGGTACTCGACCAGGTCGTTACCTGCAAACAGTACGACAATGTAGTAACTCGATCATGTCGTTACCTGCAGACAGTACGACAATGTAGGAACTCGATCATGTCGTTACCTGCAGACAGTACGACAATGTAGGAACTCGACCATGTCGTTACCTGCAGACAGTACGACAATGTAGGAACTCGACCATGTCCTCACGTGGAGACAGTACGACAATGTAGGAACTCGACCATATCGTTACCTGCAGACAGTACAACAATGTAGGAACTTGACCATGTCCTTACCTGGAGACAGTACGACAATGTAGGAACTGGATCATGCCGTTACCTGGAGACAGTACGACAATGTAGGAACTCGACCATATCGTTACCTGGAGACAGTACGATAATGTAGGAACTCGACCATGTCGTTACCTGGAGACAGTAAGATAATGTAGGAACTCGACCATGTCGTTACATGGAGACAATACAACAATGTAGGAACTCGACCATGTCGTTACCTGGAGACAGTACGACATTTAAGGATCTCGACCATGTCGTTATCTGGAGACAGTACAACAATGTAGGAACTAGACCACGTCGTTACCTGCAGACAGTTCGACAATGTAGGAACTCGATCATATTGTTACCTGCAGACAGTACGACAATGTAGGAACTCGATCATGTTGTTACCTGCAGACAGTACGACAGTGTAGGAACTCGATCATGTTGTTACCTGCAGACAGTACGACAATGTTGGAACTCGATCATGTCGTTACCTAGAGACGGTACGATAATGTAGGAACTCGACCATGTCGTTACCTGGAGACAGTACGTCAATGTAGTAACTCGACCATGTCGTTACATGGAGACCGTATGACAAAGTAGGAACTAGACCATGTTGTTCCCTGGAGACAGTACAACAATGTAGGTACTCGACCAGGTCGTTACCTGCAAACAGTACGACAATGTAGTAACTCGATCATGTCGTTACCTGCAGACAGTACGACAATGTAGGAACTCGATCATGTCGTTACCTGCAGACAGTACGACAATGTAGGAACTCGATCATGTCGTTACCTGCAGACAGTACGACAATGTAGGAACTCGATCATGTCGTTACCTGCAGACAGTACGACAGTGTAGGAACTCGATCATGTCGTTACCTGCAGACAGTACGACAATGTAGGAACTCGATCATGTCGTTACCTCCAGACAGTACGACAGTGTAGGAACTCGATCATGTCATTACCTGCAGACAGTACGACAATGTAGGAACTCGATCATGTCGTTACCTGCAGACAGTACGACAATGTAGGAACTTGATCATGTCGTTACCTGCAGACAGTACGACAATGTAGGAACTCAATCATGTCGTTACCTGCAGACAGTACGACAATGTAGGAACTCGATCATGTCGTTACCTGCAGACAGTACGAGAATGTAGGAATTCGATCATGTCGTTACCTGCAGACAGTACGACAATGTAGGAACTCGACCATGTCGTTTTCTGGAGACAGTACGACAATGTAGGAACTCGACCATGTCTTTACCTAGAGACAGTACGACAATGTAGGAACTCGACCATGTCGTTACCTGGAGACAGTCCGACAATGTAGGAACTCGACCAAGTCGTTACGTGGAGACAGTACGACAAAGTAAGAACTAGACCATGTTGTTCCCTGGAGACAGTACAACAATGTAGATACTCGACCACGTCGTTACCTGCAAACAGTACGACAATGTAGGAACTCGATCATATCGTTACCTGGTGACAGTACGACAATGTAACTTCTCGACCACGTCGTCACCTGCAGACAGTACGGCAATGTAGGAACTCGATCATGTTGTTACCTGCAGACAGTACGACAATGTAGGAACTCGATCATGTTGTTACCTGCAGACAGTACGACAGTGTAGGAACTCGATCAAGTTGTTACCTGCAGACAGTACGACAATGTAGGTACTGGATCATATCGTTACCTGCAGACAGTACGACAATGTAGGAACTCGATCATGTCGTTACCTGCAGACAGTACGACAATGTTGGAACTCGATCATGTCGTTACCTAGAGACAGTACGATAATGTAGGAACTCGACCATGTCGTTACCTGGAGACAGTACGTCAATGTAGTAACTCGACCATGTCGTTACGTGGAGACAGTATGACAAAGTAGGAACTAGACCATGTTGTTCCCTGGAGACAGTACAACAATGTAGGTACTCGACCAGGTCGTTACCTGCAAACAGTACGACAATGTAGTAACTCGATCATGTCGTTACCTGCAGACAGTACGACAATGTAGGAACTCGATCATGTCGTTACCTGCAGACAGTACGACAATGTAGGAACTCGATCATGTCGTTACCTGCAGACAGTACGACAATGTAGGAACTCGAGCATGTCGTTACCTGCAGACAGTACGACAGTGTAGGAACTCGATCATGTCGTTACCTGCAGACAGTACGACAATGTAGGAACTCGATCATGTCGTTACCTCCAGACAGTACGACAGTGTAGGAACTCGATCATGTCATTAGCTGCAGACAGTACGACAATGTAGGAACTCGATCATGTCGTTACCTGCAGACAGTACGACAATGTAGGAACTTGATCATGTCGTTACCTGCAGACAGTACGACAGTGTAGGAACTCGATCATGTCGTTACCTGCAGACAGTACGACAATGTAGGAACTCGATCATGTCGTTACCTGCAGACAGTACGACAATGTAGGAACTCGATCATGTAGTTACCTGCAGACAGTACGAGAATGTAGGAACTCGATAATGTCGTTACCTGCAGACAGTACGACAATGTAGGAACTCGATCATGTCGTTACCTGCAGACAGTACGACAATGTAGGAACTCGATCATGTCGTTACCTGCAGACAGTACGACAATGTAAGAAATTGATCATGTCGTTACCTGCAGACAGTACGACAGTGTAGGAACTCGATCATGTCGTTACCTGCAGACAGTACGACAATGTAGGAACTTGATCATGTCGTTACCTGCAGACAGTACGACAGTGTAGGAACTCGATCATGTCGTTACCTGCAGACAGTACGACAATGTAGGAACTCGATCATGTCGTTACCTGCAGACAGTACGACAATGTAGGAACTCGATCTTGTAGTTACCTGCAGACAGTACGAGAATGTAGGAACTCGATCATGTCGTTACCTGCAGACAGTACGACAATGTAGGAACTCGATCATGTCGTTACCTGCAGACAGTACGACAATGTAGGAACTCGATCATGTCGTTACCTGCAGACAGTACGACAATGTAGGAAATTGATCATGTCGTTACCTGCAGACAGTACGACAGTGTAGGAACTCGATCATGTCGTTACCTGCAGACAGTACGACAGTGTAGGAACTCGATCATGTCGTTACCTGCAGACAGTACGTCAGTGTAGGAACTCGATCATATCGTTACCTGCAGACAGTACGACAGTGTAGGAACTCGATCATGTCGTTACCTGCAGACAGTACGACAATGTAGGAACTCGATCATGTCGTTACCTGCAGACAGTACCTCGCAGACAGTACGACAATGTAGGAACTCGATCATGTCGTTACCTGAGACAGTACGACAATGTAGGAACTCGATCATGTCGTTACGTACGACATGTAGGAACTCGATCATGTCGTTACCTGCAGACAGTACGACAATGTAGGAACTCGATCATGTCGTTACCTAGAGACAGTACGATCGTTACCTGCAGACAGTACGACAATGTAGGAACTCGATCATGTCGTTACCTGCAGACAGTACGACAATGTAGGAACTCGATCATGTCGTTACCTGCAGACAGTACGACAATGTAGGAACTCGATCATGTCGTTACCTGCAGACAGTACGACAATGTAGGAACTGGACAGTCATGTCGTTACCTGCAGACAGTACGACAATGTAGAAACTCGATCACGTCGTTACCTGCAACAGTACGACAATGTAGGAAAATCAATCGTTACCTACAGTACGACATGTAGGAACTCGATCATATCGTTACCTGCAGACAGTACGACAATGTAGGAACTCGACCACGTCGTTACCTGCAGACAGTACGACAATGTAGGAACTCGACCATGTCGTTACCTGGAGACAGTACGACAATGTAGGAACTCGATCATGTCGTTAGACCATGTTGTTCCCTGGAGACAGTACGACAATGTAGATACTCGACCACGTCGTTACCTGCAAACAGTACGACAATGTAGGAACTCGATCATATCGTTACCTGGTGACAGTACGACAATGTAAGTTCTCGACCACGTCGTCACCTGCAGACAGTACGGCAATGTAGGAACTCGATCATGTTGTTACATGCAGACAGTACGACAATGTAGGAACTCGATCATGTTGTTACCTGCAGACAGTACGACAGTGTAGGAACTCGATCAAGTTGTTACCTGCAGACAGTACGACAATGTAGGTACTGGATCATATCGTTACCTGCAGACAGTACGACAATGTAGGAACTCGATCATGTCGTTACCTGCAGACAGTACGACAATGTCGGAACTCGATCATGTCGTTACCTAGAGACAGTACGATAATGTAGGAACTCGACCATGTCGTTACCTGGAGACAGTACGTCAATGTAGTAACTCGACCATGTCGTTACGTGGAGACAGTATGACAAAGTAGGAACTAGACCATGTTGTTCCCTGGAGACAGTACAACAATGTAGGTACTCGACCAGGTCGTTACCTGCAAACAGTACGACAATGTAGTAACTCGATCATGTCGTTACCTGCAGACAGTACGACAGTGTAGGAACTCGATCATGTCGTTACCTGCAGACAGTACGACAATGTAGGAACTCGATCATGTCGTTACCTGCAGACAGTACGACAGTGTAGGAACTCGATCATGTCATTACCTGCAGACAGTACGACAATGTAGGAACTCGATCATGTCGTTACCTGCAGACAGTACGACAATGTAGGAACTCGATCATGTCGTTACCTGCAGACAGTACGACAGTGTAGGAACTCGATCATGTCGTTACCTGCAGACAGTACGACAATGTAGGAACTCGATCATGTCGTTACCTGCAGACAGTACGACAATGTTGGAACTCGATCATGTCGTTACCTGCAGACAGTACGACAATGTAGGAACTCGATCATGTCGTTACCTGCAGACAGTACGACAAAGTAGGAACTCGATCATGTCGTTACCTGCAGACAGTACGACAATGTAGAAACTCGATCATGTCGTTACCTGCAGACAGTACGACAATGTAGGAAATTGATCAAGTCGTTACCTGCAGACAGTACGACAGTGTAGGAACTCGATCATATCGTTACCTGCAGACAGTACGACAGTGTAGG
This sequence comes from Paraescarpia echinospica, assembly GCA_020002185.1. Classification (NCBI taxonomy): domain Eukaryota; kingdom Metazoa; phylum Annelida; class Polychaeta; order Sabellida; family Siboglinidae; genus Paraescarpia; species Paraescarpia echinospica. The sequence goes on from CM034534.1 coordinate 74,393,453, forward strand.
AACTCGATCACGTCGTTACCTGCAGACAGTACGACAGTGTAGGAACTCGATCATATCGTTACCTGCAGACAGTACGACAGTGTAGGAACTCGATCATGTCGTTATCTGCAGACAGTACGACAATGTAGGAAATTGATCATGTCGTTACCTGCATACAGTACGACAGTGTAGGAACTCGATCATGTCGTTACCTGCAGACAGTACGACAGTGTAGGAACTCGATCATGTCGTTACCTGCAGACAGTACGACAGTGTAGGAACTCGATCATATCGATACCTGCAGACAGTACGACAGTGTAGGAACTCGATCATGTCGTTACCTGCAGACAGTACGACAATGTAGGAACTCGATCATGTCGTTACCTGCAGACAGTACGAGAATGTAGGAACTCGATCATGTCGATACCTGCAGACAGTACGACAATGTAGGAACTCGATCATGTCGTTACCTGCAGACAGTACGACAATGTAGGAACTCGATCATGTCGTTACCTGCAGACAGTACGACAATGTAGGAACTCGATCATGTCGTTACCTGCAGACAGTACGACAATGTAGGAACTCGATCATGTCGTTACCTGCAGACAGTACGACAATGTTGGAACTCGATCATGTTGTTACCTAGAGACAGTACGATAATGTAGGAACTCGACCATGTCGTTACCTGGAGACAGTACGTCAATGTAGTAACTCGACCATGTCGTTACGTGGAGACAGTATGACAAAGTAGGAACTAGACCATGTTGTTCCCTGGAGACAGTACAACAATGTAGGTACTCGACCAGGTCGTTACCTGCAAACAGTACGACAATGTAGTAACTCGATCATGTCGTTACCTGCAGACAGTACGACAATGTAGGAACTCGATCATGTCGTTACCTGCAGACAGTACGACAATGTAGGAACTCGATCATGTCGTTACCTGCAGACAGTACGAGAATGTAGGAACTCAATCATGTCGTTACCTGCAGACAGTACGACAATGTAGGAACTCGACCATGTCGTTATCTGGAGACAGTACGACAATGTAGGAATTCGACCATGTCTTTACCTAGAGACAGTACGACAATGTAGGAACTCGACCATGTCGTTACCTGGAGACAGTCCGACAATGTAGGAACTCGACCAAGTCGTTACGTGGAGACAGTATGACAAAGTAAGAACTAGACCATGTTGTTCCCTGGAGACAGTACAACAATGTAGATACTCGACCACGTCGTTACCTGCAAACAGTACGACAATGTAGGAACTCGATCATATCGTTACCTGGTGACAGTACGACAATGTAAGTTTTCGACCACGTCGTCACCTGCAGACAGTACGGCAATGTAGGAACTCGATCATGTTGTTACCTGCAGACAGTACGACAATGTAGGAACTCGATCATGTTGTTACCTGCAGACAGTACGACAGTGTAGGAACTCGATCAAGTTGTTACCTGCAGACAGTACGACAATGTAGGTACTGGATCATGTCGTTACCTGCAGACAGTACGACAATGTAGGAACTCGATCATGTCGTTACCTGCAGACAGTACGACAATGTTGGAACTCGATCATGTCGTTACCTAGAGACAGTACGATAATGTAGGAACTCGACCATGTCGTTACCTGGAGACAGTACGTCAATGTAGTAACTCGACCATGTCGTTACGTGGAGACAGTATGACAAAGTAGGAACTAGACCATGTTGTTCCCTGGAGACAGTACAACAATGTAGGTACTCGACCAGGTCGTTACCTGCAAACAGTACGACAATGTAGTAACTCGATGATGTCGTTACCTGCAGACAGTACGACAATGTAGGAACTCGATCATGTCGTTACCTGCAGACAGTACGACAATGTAGGAACTCGATCATGTCGTTACCTGCAGACAGTACGACAATGTAGGAACTCGATCATGTCGTTACCTGCAGAGAGTACGACAGTGTAGGAACTCGATCATGTCGTTACCTGCAGACAGTACGACAATGTAGGAACTCGATCATGTCGTTACCTCCAGACAGTACGACAGTGTAGGAACTCGATCATGTTATTACCTGCAGACAGTACGACAATGTAGGAACTCGATCATGTCGTTACCTGCAGACAGTACGACAATGTAGGAACTTGATCATGTCGTTACCTGCAGACAGTACGACAGTGTAGGAACTCGATCATGTCGTTACCTGCAGACAGTACGACAATGTAGGAACTCGATCATGTCGTTACCTGCAGACAGTACGACAATGTAGGAACTCGATCATGTAGTTACCTGCAGACAGTACGAGAAGATAGGAACTCGATCATGTCGTTACCTGCAGACAGTACGACAATGTAGGAACTCGATCATGTCGTTACCTGCAGACAGTACGACAATGTAGGAACTCGATCATGACGTTACCTGCAGACAGTACGACAATGTAGGAAATTGATCATGTCGTTACCTGCAGACAGTACGACAGTGTAGGAACTCGATCATGTCGTTACCTGCAGACAGTACGACAGTGTAGGAACTCGATCATATCGTTACCTGCAGACAGTACGACAGTGTAGGAACTCGATCATGTCGTTACCTGCAGACAGTACGACAATGTAGGAACTCGATCATATCGTTACCTGCAGACAGTACGAGAATGTAGGAACTCGATCATGTCGTTACCTGCAGACAGTACGACAATGTAGGAACTCGATCATGTCGTTACCTGCAGACAGTACGACAATGTAGGAATTCGATCATGTCGTTACCTGCAGACAGTACGACAATGTAGGAACTCGATCATGTCGTTACCTGCAGACAGTACGACAATGTAGGAACTCGATCATGTCGTTACCTGCAGACAGTACGACAATGTAGGAACTCGATCATGTCGTTACCTGGAGACAGTACGATAATGTAGGAACTCGACCATGTCGTTACCTGGAGACAGTACGTCAATGTAGTAACTCGACCATGTCGTTACGTGGAGACAGTATGACAAAGTAGGAACTAGACCATGTTGTTCCCTGGAGACAGTACAACAATGAAGGTACTCGACCAGGTCGTTACCTGCAAACAGTACGACAATGTAGTAACTCGATCATGTCGTTACCTGCAGACAGTACGACAATGTAGGAACTCGATCATGTCGTTACCTGCAGACAGTACGACAATGTAGGATCTCGATCATGTCGTTACCTGCAGACAGTACGACAATGTAGGAACTCGATCATGTCGTTACCTGCAGACAGTACGACAGTGTAGGAACTCGATCATGTCGTTACCTGCAGACAGTACGACAATGTAGGAACTCGATCATGTCGTTACCTCCAGACAGTACGACAGTGTAGGAACTCGATCATGTCATTACCTGCAGACAGTACGACAATGTAGGAACTCGATCATGTCGTTACCTGCAGACAGTACGACAATGTAGGAACTTGATCATGTCGTTACCTGCAGACAGTACGACAGTGTAGGAACTCGATCATGTCGTTACCTGCAGACAGTACGACAATGTAGGAACTCGATCATGTCGTTACCTGCAGACAGTACGACAATGTAGGAACTCGATCATGTAGTTACCTGCAGACAGTACGAGAAGATAGGAACTCGATCATGTCGTTACCTGCAGACAGTACGACAATGTAGGAACTCGATCATGTCGTTACCTGCAGACAGTACGACAATGTAGGAACTCGATCATGACGTTACCTGCAGACAGTACGACAATGTAGGAAATTGATCATGTCGTTACCTGCAGACAGTACGACAGTGTAGGAACTCGATCATGTCGTTACCTGCAGACAGTACGACAGTGTAGGAACTCGATCATGTCGTTACCTGCAGACAGTACGACAGTGTAGGAACTCGATCATATCGTTACCTGCAGACAGTACGACAGTGTAGGAACTCGATCATGTCGTTACCTGCAGACAGTACGACAATGTAGGAACTCGATCATATCGTTACCTGCAGACAGTACGAGAATGTAGGAACTCGATCATGTCGTTACCTGCAGACAGTACGACAATGTAGGAACTCGATCATGTCGTTACCTGCAGACAGTACGACAATGTAGGAATTCGATCATGTCGTTACCTGCAGACAGTACGACAATGTAGGAACTCGATCATGTCGTTACCTGCAGACAGTACGACAATGTAGGAACTCGATCATGTCGTTACCTGCAGACAGTACGACAATGTAGGAACTCGATCATGTCGTTACCTGCAGACAGTACGACAATGTAGGAACTCGATCATGTCGTTACCTGCAGACAGCACGACAATGCAGGAACTCGATCATGTCGTTACCTGCAGACAGTACGACAATGTAGGAACTCGATCATGTCGTTACCTGCAGACAGTACGACAATGTAGAACTAATGACTCCGTTACCTGCAGAGACTATGACATTGCCTACAGGTGAAGGGAACATGAAAATTAAAAAATTAAAACCCATAATTTGTAAAGATAATAATAGGCTGAAACAAACTAAACGAGTCGCAGGTCCAGGCTGAGATTATAAACGATTCCAGTCGCTTATCCTGCGGCCCAAACACTCAATAAAACCATACGCATACACCCCTTCGTACACCATAGCCAACCGAGGCTTCTTACGACGTAGTCAATAAGAATTAAAATCGCGTGGAAAAATCGCACAATTGTAGTCGGTTTCAGGTATTACCCTGTTAATATATAATACTGTTAAAACATTTATCATCCAGTCCATATTGACATTTTATTATTTACGGATGCTACCAACCAATGGTTCTGTTTGGTTTTACGTTTGTAAGAATGAATATGCTGTGGCAATACTTATTTATTAATAGTTATTTATCATTTTTGTCCATGAAGCAATAAGCACTCTTTTCAGGAACGAATCTCGCACTTCAGCAATGACGTACACATTCAACGTAGCAGGCTGATATATACTAATATCGACCTTACTGATGAAAATGTAAAGGAGAAATGAAGGAAAAGTACAAAGCTAAAATGATGGGGAAGTTACTTGTGGCTGTTGGGAGAAGACGCGGGAGGACTGGAGAAGGAGTGGAAGAGGAATTGAGGTTTTGTGGGAGGGGGTAAGTATACGGCCGAACACCGGGTAAACCACACAACATGGAAAGAAGACAAGATAAAAGGATGGAACAAGGAAGTAGAAGAGAGGGACAAGGACGGACCACTCAAGACTTGTCGACCTGCAGCCACTTCCTGGCCTATTCAAGGCAGCCTCCCGGACAAACCGAGGTCGGGAGAACAAACTCGAACTGTTCCACTAAATGACTAACACATATTTCCACTTCTTCTTTCCATCTGCCATCAGTCTGTGAAACTCACTTCCCTCAAACTCCTCCGAAGCCGAGTCCCCACAGTCTTTAGGCCCTCCATCAAGAACCGGTTGATCACCCAGCAATAGCCCCAACCATTATCATATAACATGTAACTTTACCCAGTGGAACTGAATATTTAGACGTTTATATTTTATTTATTTATTATTATTATTTTACTTTAATTCTAAATTATTATTATTCCCAACCGTTACGATGTGAACCTTTTCTTCACTTGCTAAGCCCATTCGTTATTCCTCGACTGCCGCAATTTCTCACAAAAAAAACATAAGAAGAAACGAGAAGATAAGGCAGGGATGGCACGGTGGTACAGGTGCTAAAAGAGATGTCACGGTGGTACAGGTGCTAAAAGAGATGTCACGGTGGTACACGTGCTAAAAGAAATGTCACAGTGGTACAGGTCCTAAAAGAGATGTCAGGGTGGTCCAGGTGCTAAAAGAGATGTCACGGTTGTACAGATGCTAAAAGAGATGTCACGGTGGTACAGGTGCTAAAAGACATGACACGGTGGTACAGGTGCTAAACGAGATGTCACGGTGGTACAGATGCTAAATGAGATGTCACGGTGGTACAGGTGCTAAAAGAGATGTCACGGTGGTAGAGGTCCTAAAAGAGATGTCAAGGTGGTACAGGTGCTAAACGAGATGTCACGGTGGTACAGGTGCTAAAACAAATGTCACGGTGGTACAGATGCTAAAAGAGATGACACGGTGGTACAAGTGCTAAATGAGATGACACGGTTGTACAGGTGCTAAAAGAGATGTCACGGTGGTACAGGTGCTAAAAGAGATGTCACGGTGGTACAGCTGCTAAAAGAGATGTCACGTGGTACAGGTGCTAAAAGATGTCACGGTGGTACAAGTGCTAAAAGAGATGTCACGGTGGTACAGGTGCTAAAAGATGTCACGGTGCTACAGGTGCTAAAAGAGATGTCACGGTGGTACAGGTGCTAAAATATGTCACGGTGGTACAGCTGCTAAAAGAGATGTCACGATGGTACAAGTGCTAAAAGAGATGTCACGGTGGTACAGGTGCTAAAAGAGATGTCACGTGGTACAGGTGCTAAAAGAGATGTCACGGTGGTACAGGTGCTAAAAGAGATGTCACGATGGGACAAGTGCTAAAAGAGATGACACGGTGGTACAGGTGCTAAAAGAGATGTCACGGTGGTACAGGTTCTAAAGGAATACAGCCATACATGAATCTGGTAGCGCAATGAGAAAAAGCTGGAGTGGTGCAATTAAATCGAGGAATGTGGTCGGCAAACTGAATTACGTGAGAGAGTGTAGGATAGAGGAACCATGTTATATTGTAGTTGGAGAGTTGAAATGAGTGATACAACGGGAGATGAGATAGACGGCAGTAAGGACTGTGAACACTGAGAGAGTAAGTGAGACGTTTAATATATGCTTCGCGGGAGAAAAAATTCCATCACATAAGCTGCGATTGCAGGTAGATTGGAAAAAGCAAAGATGATGGTTTCGTAACGGCTACTGTTGGCACTTACCGTCAGCGTCGATCTCGGCAATAATGGCTCGTAGTTCAGCCTCGGACGGGTACTGCACCAGGGCTCTCATGATGGTGCCCAGGTCTTGCACCATGATTGTCTGGTCGTCAGTAGGAAGAGATTGCGCATCTCTGTCGGACCAACACGTACACACTGGGTTGTAATGGATCATTATCAGGAAATAACACGTGCATACGCGGTTGTAATGGATCGACACGCACACATGGGGTTGTAATGGAGAATTCTGGTCGAACAGCAGGAAGAGATTGCGCATCTGTGTCGGACCAACACTTTCACTACGGGTTGTAATGGATCATTACCAGGGATCGACAAGCACACATGGGGTTGTAATTAAGAATTGTTTTGAGTTTTTAATCTACTGATGTATACACTGCATTGTTATCTTAGTTTTTCTATTTTTATATTTAAATTTGTTTAATTTTTATTTTTATGTCAAGCGCTATTAACGCTAATGGATATGGCACTGTATAAAGTAAAGATTATTAAGATTATATAATTACCAGGGACCAACGTGTACATACGAGGTAGTAATGGGTCGTTACCAGGAATCGACACGTACACCCAGTCTTGTAATGGATCATTACCATGGACCAACATGTACACACCGGGTTGTAATGGATGATTCCCAGGGACCAACATGTACACAACGGGTTGTAATGGGTCATTACTAGGGACCAACACGTACATACCGGGTTGTAATGGATCAATATCACAGACTACAAGGTACACGTCGGGTTCTAATGGATCATTACCAGAGACCAACACGTATACGGGGCTGTAATGAATCGCTACGAGGGAGACACACGTACACACGCGGTTGTGGTGAATCATTACCATGGACCAACACGTATACACGGGGTTGTAGTGGATCATTACCAGGAACCAACACACGGGGTTATAATGGATCGTTATCAGGAACCAACACAAGCTTTCTTCAAACAGGAAATCGATGCGAGCTTCCGGCACAGGAATCAAGCTGATCAAGTTTCGGAAATTCCTTTGATTTAAGCATCACAGAGTGTGTTTGTGTGTGTGCCCGAGAGCGCGTATGTGTGTTTGCGTGTTCGTGGTGCATGTGTGTGTGTGTGTGTGTGTGTGTGTGTGTGTGTGTGTGTGTGTGTGTGTGTGTGTGTGTGTGTGTGTGTGTGTGTGTGTGTGTGTGTGTGTGTGTGTGTGGTGTGTGTGTGTGTGTGTGTGTGTGTGTGTGTGTGTGTGTGTGTGTGTGTGTGTGTGTGTGTGTGTGTGTGTGTGTGTGTGTGTGTGTGCGTGTGTATATACAAGGCCAACAAGTACACGAAATATATTACACACGGCAGCCAAGTTCTAAACGGATCGATAATATGTTGAACCCATATCTCCTGGTCAAGGTGGAAGCATTAAACACACACAATAAGCGGCCCAGTTGTGGACTGTCATGTCCCTACATATTCACCGCGTGATCGCAAACAATAACTTTTTATGAGGACCACAACATAATAACTAAAATGTCTGCATATTCTCCGCATTTGCTTAAACACTTTGGCAGTTTAGAGTCACACTGGTTCGATATACATGACTAACAACATTAATACAATTTTGTTTTTAGAGTTAATCAGTTTTAACCGGGAAACATGGCTTGTTATATGTGTAAGCAAATTATTTAAAGTTGGTCAACAACAGACTTGCGCTGAATGTTTTTTTTGTGTCGAGTGCGTGTATCCGGTTGGGTGGTCCCGTTAGATTTAGAACTAAGGAGATGAGCCGGCAGTAGAACGGGGATGTCGACATCTCCTGGGTAGATGTGCCGGCGGCAGGACGGGAATGTCGACATCGCCTTGTTGTATGAGCCGGCGGTAGGATTGGGGATGTCGACATAGCCTAGGTAAATGAGACGGCGGTAGGATGGGGGTGTCGACATCGCCTGGTATATGAGCCGGGCGGTAGGACTGGGGATGTAGACATCGCCTGGGTAGATTAGCCGGCGGTAAAACGGGGGATGTCGACATCGCCGAGGTAGAAGAGCCGACGGTAGGATGGGTGATGTCGAGATCGCCTGGGTAAATGAGCCGGCGGCAGGACGGGGGATGACGACATCGCCTGCGTAGATGAGCCGGTGGTAGGACGTGGGATGTCGGCATTGCCTGGGTAGATGAGCCGGCGGTAGAACGGGGGATGTCGACATCGCCTGGTTAAATGAGCCATCGGTAGGACGGAGATGTCGACATCGCCTAGGTAGTTGAGCCGGCGGTAGGACGAGGATGTCAACATCGCCTGGGTAGATAAGCCGGCGGTAGGACGTAGATGGCGACACTTGTTTCTTCCTTTGACCTGCGATTTGTTCCTCAGTGAAAGGCTCCGTCAAAGACATTCTCATGTCCTTCGTTTGGGTCTCCGTCGCCTTTACGGCTGGCTCGACTCACAGCCAAGACAACGTCCTGATTGACAGCGGCCCACGCTGCCATTGCGCACTCAGACGTGCCGTCGCTAATCTTCGATTGAGGCCGACAAAGAAGGTCCTGCGCCGCATACCGTAGGAGTGTCCCAGGGAACAGCTTGTCCCGCGCTGTGCCACTCGTTAATGCTCCTCGGGAAGACGGGATAAGGCGACTCGACTCCGCCACTCGAGGCCGATTTACAGGCTTGATTTTAAAGTAATTCAATTAATTATTTAGGCTTTCAGCTGTTCCTAATGAAATCACCGCACCCAGGGGACGTGTAGCAGAACATCGAGTATTCCAACTGACCATACAGGCCTGTGTGCGTCGTGCATGGAGCACACATATAGTGTATAATTAGTGGCTATATGCCAGCCCGAGTAGGCTAGACAGTGTGTGTAAGTGTATGTATGTGTGTATGTGTGTGTGTGTGTGTGTGTGTGTGTGTGTGTGTGTGTGTGTGTGTGAGGGGGACGTTCGTGCGTATGCGGTGAATACGGGTGTGTAATCATAGTTATTTTAATTTTGATCAAACGTTCTCTTTATTTGAAATGGGAGGACGTGTTTTGCTGCCAATTCATCAACCGTTCCTACAAATAATTATCGTGAACAATCATCATAATTAAGATTGCATTAGCTTAAAAAGTATTTTTGTTCAACCTGGCTAATTTTAGCGGCACAATCATTATAGCAAACTACTCTCTACTTATCGTGCGTGCTTTATTACATTGCCAAAAATATAAATTAAATGCATAGCAAATAACTCGTGTACTCATGCACACGAATGCACAGTGTACGCACGTGCGCGCGACTAACAACAAACAGCGAATAAACTGATTGACTTTCGATGCGCGATTCCTAAATATTAGTAGAAGATATAATCGTCGACAGCTGGTGGAGTCGGCCACGTGTTAATGACATAATAGCCCCTCCGACAAGAGGTAGATCTAACCAATTATTCCGATTTGTTTGAATCGATGTAATCGATTGAATGCAGTATTATTACCATGTACTTGTCCCGTGTATCATGTACGCCAGATCTTGTTTTACTGGGCAGTATAATCTCAACGATGACAACAATACTAATAAATTGACGTTTCTGTTTGCGTCGATTCCAAACAATCAACAAAGTCATATTACTACGGTCTCGAAGTGACAACGTTGAGTCTAACAAGTCTTTCCTTACTTTACAGTGCGCTATATAATACGTACCTTTACCCTTTTCACACGCACGCACCCGGTCGCACGCACACACGCGCGCACGCACGCACACACACACACGCTAGCTCGGTCACTGTCAGATACGGCAGACACGCCACATGTCTGGGCCGACGGATCTCTTCGTATCCAATAAGGATTTTCTTAGCAATGTGGCTGGGTGTCGGTTAAATATTGATTTGTTTTCAATGAAAATATCTTGATAATATACGTAGTTTTGTGTGTGTGTATCTACGTCAAATAAGTACAAATTCGAACGACTTATATTGGCCAAGAAGCAAATACCTTTGATATTGGCAGATTTCTAATACAATGATTCTGTTTGACGGGAGCCAGGCAGATGGGCGGAGTTGGAGGGGTAGGTGGTATTTAGGCTGATCTTCTTATAGTGTCCTTTGTACAATGTTTTGCCATGCATGCAGCAGCCCGTTCGTTAAGGTGGCTATGTGTTTGCTGTGCACGAGTTGTACCGTAGCCAACAGCAGAGGAGGTGGGGGACTGTCTGGTCTTCACTACATTCATATTTTGTTGACTGCGTCTCTTCATTGTAGTGCCACTTTCTAAAGGTGGTGTTTGCGCGGCTGAGCCTGATGCGTAGACGGTTGAGTAAAGGCCAGCAGACCGTCCTGGAATTGACTCAGCTGGTTGCCATGCTATTGTGACGACTGGTGGTGTTTCTTGCAGTCGTGTTTACCACATCCCCAGTCTGGTGTTGCTGGACCATGGAATCAATATTTCCGCGACTTCAAGCTGTGTGTGTATATATGGGTGTGTAGTTGGTGTCTTGTGGCTGCCGCTTGACTTGCTCTGTACGTGCGGCCAGCGACAGTTGCCCTGGCATCCAACTCCAGGCTGATGAACCAACAGCAGAATAATTCGGATTTGTAGGGATTTAAACAGAAAGAGTCAAACACGCGGATTTAAACGAAGAAACTGTGGCATGTCACTCGATAATAACAACGCATGGCACGCCTCTACCATGTAGAACCATCGTAACTTAAAGGCAAGTTCTTATATAGCGCCGTATCCAATCCTCAGGACTGCTCAAAGCGCTTTACCCTTTATTCCAAGGCAGAGGTGTTAAATCGAAAACCATCTCGACTTCTCTAGGAAGCATAGGAGACATACATCACGGTCATCACACAATACCTTTCTCTGGATAACAAGAAGAGCGTGATACTGGTGCTACTAGATCTCAGTGCCGCTTGTGATACTGTCGACCATCATCGTTGTTCAATCAACTGCAAATAATTGGCGTGCGTGGCAACGCACTGTGCTGGTTGAAGTCGTATCTGTCACAACGAACACAGACAGTTAAAGTTGGCAACATCATTTCAAGAAGTGTCGATCTAACACGTGGTGTGCCTCAAGGTCTTCTGTTCACGATCTACTGCCTTGGACTCATAGTCCAGTAGAAATTGACGATGACCTGGACATTTTGGTTAAAAAGCCAATTTTTGTTTTAAGGTGACCAGTAGGGATTCCTGAACTTCTAAGAAAAAACCAACCAAAATTCTGGGGAACTTTTTTTTTACCCCAATCCTTGTTTTGGGGTGTTTCATAATTTTGTGTGTGTGTGTGTGCTTGTTAATCATATTTTTAACTGTTTCATTTATTGGTTAATACATTTGTAATGCTATGTATACTGGTCTGTTAAGCCACACATTAGTGATGGGGTTTAATTATTCAAGTAAATAATTAACCAATTAATTAATTAGTAATATATTTCTTATATAGCACTCCGTCCCAACGATGTTCTGGGATTTAATTAACATCTTGATTAAGATCACATGAAAGTCACTTATATCCCAAACAGTGAATGGTATGGCATTCAAACTTGAATATAACTAGGAGAAATCATAAATGTTCTTCTTGTAATCTACTAATACATAATTTATTAAACATTATCATCAGCATTGCCATCGTCGTCACTGTCGGGTAGCTGTACAAGAGTTGGGCCGTTTGCGCACTGTCCTTGACATTTGCACTGGACGCTACAGGCAAGACGCTTCTTTGAGCACTTGCAAGACACACACATGTTATCTTGGCGCTTGCAAGAGCAACGGATCTCTTGTAGAAGATGTTCGGGTGCTGGTTCTTTGTCTGTGCTGACGGGCACTACTGAGTGCGCGTCACAGTGGAAGCCATATTTCTTTCTGTCCATTACCTTCTTCAGATTAACCCAAGTAGAAACCTGTAGGTGCACTCTGAGTGAATGGAAGTAGCATGCTCGACTTGTTTGCGGCATTCTTTCAATGGCAACACACTTTGAAGAAATTATGTGCATGTATCGTAGATCGTAGAGACTTACATTTCAGTTGCTTTTGGTGTAAAGCGAAACCATAATATACCGCTCCCCAGCTGTTGCAATGTCGGCGCTCGCTGCGGTGTTACTGCCGAATATGGCAACGGATGTTCTCAGCTCTGTTGAAGATCCTAGAATTTTCATGTGTTTGACTTTGCCAATACCACAGATAACTGGCGTTGCATCACAGCCGGACATAGCGTGTGCAAATGGCAAGCACTTACACATCTCCTTTCCGAGAGCATGTTGACCAGCGCTGATACTGATTAGTTTTTGCTTGGTTTGCATGTGAATAGTGGACTTGTTAGGTGCATGGTAAAGCAGGATTACAAGCAGATCTGTATCATCACAACGGACACATACGTTCTCGTGGGACTCTACAACTTCTAGGATACACTTCGCAATTGTGGTATCCACATCTCCTTCCTCGCCAGCGTGACGCACCTCGACACCTTCTTTCAGCAGGTAAGGAGAGAGGATATTAATGAGTTGCTGTTTGTTGTACTTGTTTGAAAGAAAACTACTGTTGTCTGAAGGCACTGGAGTGTTACGCCCAACCAACACATCAGCGGAAAGGTTCTTGCCCAATTTACGTCGCTTCTGTTCGGGTTCCTTGGTCGTGAGCACTTCATAGCTGTAGAACACTACGAACCAGGCCCTATCGTGTCCTGCCAAGTGTAGAACATAATCACATAAATGAAAACACTTCATGAAAGGTACCTGTCTTTGGCCAGAGTATCTGAATCAGAACGGCACATCCATCCACAACTGTGGCTTTTTAAATGGCAGAGGGTATGGTGGATGTTCCATTCTGTGGAAAAATTCCTTGAATTGTATTGTCTCCCCAGTCATCATGAACTCTAATAGAATATGTGCAGTTAATATAACTAGGCAAAGCATGTCTTTATTACTTTTTAATGTGTACATGCCATGTGATACCAGATGTAATGATGATCTGTACTGCAATATTTTGATTGAAATTATGAGTACATGTAATATAATGAACTGTTCCAATTTAATTATTGGAGGTGATATGAACACGTCTTTCAATCGTGTGTCTTCTAACTTTACGAAACATTTAAATTACATATGTGAACGTGAAACACTCAAGCCATGTATTGATTTTGAAGGCCATAATGTTTGTTATACATTTACTAGTCCCGTGGACAATGGCACTCATGTCATTGATCATTTTTTGTTAAACAATGGACTCTTTGACCATATGTTAGAATATTATACTATGCACGATGGTGCAAATTTATCATTCCATTTGCCACTGGTTCTTACCTTGAGTTTAGATGTTAATTATTGTTCACCTTGTTCTAGAAGGTACATATCTAGACCTAAATGGCAAGAAGCGTCAGACTGTAACTTAAGTCAGTACAGCAAGGTTTTAGAAAGAATGATTGACGAAATATCTATACCATGGCATTCTCTAGAATGCCGCGATAAACATTGTCCTAGCAGGTTAACGCATTGTCATGATATTCAGATATTTCATGATTCAATAATGGATTGTTGTATAAGTGCTTGTCAAAACTCCATTCCACATACTTCAAAAGAGGGAAATTCGAAGGTAATAGCGGGTTGGAATGAACACGTTAAACCATACAGAGAAGCGTCACTGCTTTGGCATAATCTATGGAAAGATTGTGGCTCTCCTCGCAATGCTATTATTGCTGACGTCATGCGTAGATCACGCTCTCAATATCACAGAGCAGTTCGTTTTGTTAAACGTAATCAAAATGATGTTAAAAAAGAAAGTATGGCGACAGCGTTACTTGGAAATAAAAGTAGGGACTTCTGGAAAGAAGTAGGTAAAGTTACAAAGAACAATAATATGCTACCCAACATGGTTGATGAAGTGACAAGAGACGAAAATATTTCTAAATACTTTGCTACTAAGTATGAGGACTTACATAATTCAGTAGCCTATAATGATGCAGACATGACGTCATTGCTACAAAACATACAAAGTAAAGTAGATGCACATTGTAACGAAGGTGAAAATACTATTACGGTGCATGATGTTTTGAATGGCATTAATCATGTTAAGATTAACAAATGTGATGGATACGGCGTTATATATACCGACCACTTTATTCATGCACCTACCAAATTACATGTTTTTCTTTCTTTGCTATTCACAGCAATGGTATATCACGGATATACCCCGGATGGTTTTAATATATCAACAATTCAACCTCTGGTAAAAAACAAGAGGAAATCAGCAAATAATTCTGACAACTATCGAGTCATTGCCCTTAGTAGCCCTCTGTCGAAAATATTTGATTAGGTTATAATAATAAAAAGTTCTGATGCTCTTAAAACAAGTGATCTACAGTTTGGTTTCAAACCTCAAAGCTCTACAGCTAAATGTACATTTGCGTTAATGGAGACTGTGAACTATTTCCAGCAGAATAAATCGGATGTTTACGTGTTATTACTAGATGCGACTAAAGCATTCGATAAAGTAAATTATGTTAAACTTTTTAACTTACTGATGGATAGAGGAATGAATCCCCTTTTAATCAGATGTTTACTTTATATGTACACTAATCAACATTTAAATGTATCATGGAACAATTCCATGTCATTGCATTTCTCCACTGCCAATGGTGTGAAGCAGGGTGGGGTGTTGTCCCCCATTTTATTTTCTATCTACATTGATGAAATGTTAACAAGACTCTGCATGTCTGGTTTTGGCTGTGTGATCGGTCATAAGTACTATGGTGCTGTTGGCTATGCTGATGATATATCTTTGGTAGCTCCATCGATATATGCATTGAACAAAATGTGTGATATATGTCTAAAATTTGCATATGAATATGATTTACAATTCAACCCGGCAAAATGTCAACTTATTAAATATGGCAGTGGTACCGATTGCCCATTTTACTTTGATGGTTTAAAAGTGAAACATAGTAAAAAAGGGTTGCATTTAGGCCACGTTATTGGTCCTGACGCTCACCAGGCTATGGTAAAAGATATGTGTCATGATTTTATATGGCGTGTAAATGCATTATCTGCTAATTTTGGGTTTTGTAATATAAACATAAAACGTCAATTATATATGTCGTACTGTACATCTCTCTATGGTGTATGTCTGTGGAACTTGCAAAATAGACATCTTGATATGTTTTATACTACGTGGCGCAAAGGTATCAGAAAACTGTTTAATCTACCAGTTTGCACGCATTGTAATATGGTGCCACTTTTAGCAGACTGTTTACCGATTCAAATTCAAATTATGAATCGAATGGTACGATTTATGCAGAGTTGCTTGAAATGCAGTAACTCCAGTTTGAAAATGCTCTCTCATCTAGCCTTTCAAGGTAGTGGGTCATATATGTCTAAAAGTTTTAACTATATCATGTCCAAATTCAAACTTGATGCCATGACATTCTTTCGAATGAAGTCTAATCAGTTTTATGGTATGATTCAAGACCACTACCAGGAGGGGCTGGATGATGAACTAGTATGTAGAGTCTCATTTGCAAAAGATGTATTACATAATATAAATAATGTGGGTAGCTCTTCTTTTTTAGCCATTGACGAGCTGCGCTCATTGCTTACTGTTTTATGTACACAGTAACTTATATACATTGATTTAGTTGAATTGTACAATTTTAGTACGAATAAATGTATTATTATTATTATTATTTGACGTCAATTACATCATTACAGACAACATGGGGATCGAGGGTGGTGATGTATGAAACTAATTTAGACTTCACTGGCCTTCGCATTGTGCCATTGTCGTGGAATAAAGCTGGGACTACGGCTGCTATCTCATGTGAGAAGACACTGCGATCTGGTGGTCCAGAAGTATATGCCTTGGCCAATAGTCTCTGGTACAGCTCCGTCGACTACATGCGCACTTCTTTTCCATCTTTCAGTTTGACAGTGTTCCTCATATCTGCGAAGGTTTTGACTTGGTCTGACTACTTGATAACTATGTCTCCGTACTTCTGATATGTGCTCTACTGGTGAATTTGCATTCCAATATCCACAGCTTGGTCTACATTGACTCTCTCATCAGCTGTGACCCCAGTAGCAACATTTTGCAGGTGGTCGTCATTGTCGGTGGAAAATGAGTTGTGACTTCGCAGAAAAGTCAGGAATTGGGCCAGATCAATGTTGTCCTGTTTGATGCGACAGGGAGTTTGATAATCGTACGAGTTGGCATACATTCTGATACAACAACCTGGTTTGTTGCCTGAGGTGATTTACTCACATTTTTTTAGGCAGTGTAAGTCATTCCACATTTGTCATGGACATAATGATCACCTGCATTATTGAATTGTTCAGCCAACCCCTCACCTCGTAGTTTTGACACCGCCACCAATGAATCTATCCCTTTCTTTCTAAGTTTAACCATTAAGCCACCCCCACCTTCTTGACAAATGACAATTTGCTCCATGTCAGTGACCCGTTCCTGAAAAAGATGTATGACTATTATCTAGGCTATCTTCATAATATGCCTATGTGTACTATAATTATGGGTAATATGTTCAACAACAGTTGCTAACTTTACTTTATATAAATACTCAAACAGAGATTTCGGATCTAAAATGCTAACTTACTAACTATGAATTTTTCACTGATAAATTATCCAAGGTCTACCGTTACGCTTTGGCTACAAAAGTATGAAGAATGTCATGTTTGGCTTACCATACCGCACATTTTCAAATCGCTCAAGCACAAATGCATAATAATCCGTAACAATAATTACATAAATTTATTATAACTTTTCTAACAATCTGTAAGCAAGTCATTAATACAATAAATGTTATTAATTTAGAATATAGATCTACTGTGTAAAATGTATTGAGGGGGGTTTACGAAAACGGTTTGTTCTATTAAATACTACGAATTTTAGTGCAATTAATATATATGTGATATTATCGCTCGTGTTTGGATTTTAAAACGTTGGCTTTTGGTATACAATGGTAAGATCTAATCTTGTGGTAAACACCTGATTTCTTATATTAGCGAGTTAATGGATACATAAAATACAAATCAACACAAGTATCCTAACCGTTAACTTGCTGGCCAGTGGAAGTCTGTGCGCCAAAACTCAGTTGCATTTATGTATGGACAACCAATAAAAAGAAAATGCTGCAAAAAGCGACTGACAGGGTACGTATATTGTTCATGAAAAAAATCGAGGTTCCCCAGAGTTGATTTTGGTTGGTTTTCAGGAAACACTACTAGTCATTTTAAAACAAAAATTGGCTTTTTAACCAAAATGTCCGGGTTTGGTAAACAATGTGCTGATTTCTACTGGACTATCAACCATGTTTTTGAACATCATCAACTACGCTATCGTATGCTGATGATACGCAATTATATGTGGACTTTCCCCTTGACCAGCCACTTACAATGGCCACCGATCGAATATCTCGTTGTACCACCGATGTGAAAGCGTGGATGTCTTTCCATAATCTCCTGATTAACGAGAACAAAACCGATGTGATAGTCATATCTGCAGTGAACAATCGGAAACTTGTTCACCCGCCTGTTGACCAAGTCGTTGATGTATGTGGCTGTGCTGTTTCGTCGAAGCCGGTTATCCGCGACATCGGCGTTCTACTCGACAACACTATGTCAATGACGAATCAAGTGCGTCGTGTTTGCCAGGTGGCATATTGTCACCTCCGAAGCATCGCGTTAATTCGGAAATGTCTTACCACTAATGCCTGCAGTGCCATTGTGAACGCCTTAGTCATGTCACGTATTGATTACGGCAACGCAGTGTTATATGGTCTGCCGGAGACGCACTTGCGAAAGCTGCAGATGGTACAGAATTCTGCAGCACGTCTCATTACCGGGACAAGGAGACGAGAACACATAACACCTGTTCTGTACCGTCTGCACTGGTTGCCTATACGCCAGCGGATCGAATTCAAGCTGTTACTGCTGGTATATCGTGCTGTGTACCGTCTCGGCCCTACGTACATTTAATCGGTCGTGACATCCTACACGCCGACCAGATCACTTAGATCGGCCGAACAAGGTCTGCTGACTGTTCCGAGATATCACCTTGAACATTATGGTCGTCGTTCCTTCTCGGTGGCTGGCCCGATCCTGTGGAATGCCCTGCCTCATGCAGTCAGGCATGCAAAATGCGTCGCCACTTTCAAATCATTCTTAAAGACACACTTATTTCGATAGGCCTTCAAAGAACTTTGCAGTCCTCATCAGTGACATTTGTGCAATGTTGACATTCGGTTATGTACTTAGGTTGCAGTTATTTTTTTTTTTTTTTTTTTTAAAAATTAGCATATTATATGTATTTATTTTAGTTTATTTAAGCACATTATTTTAGGTATTTAAACGGCTAATTCATTTAATTTATGTCAAATCTCCATTTTATAATCATATTAAATGTCACGGTTTTAACGTATATTACAATATATATGTTTTAAAACTGCGTAATACGAAAGTGCTCTTGGTTCCCTGCTAGACAAGTACGACATGTCTCTACGATGTAAGGCGTTGTAGGCCGCCTACACATCCGGACCTTCGCGGTCACCACAAGACAACTGGGGCGCAATCTGCCAATCAAAATGTTGCATGTATTAGGTACAATATCACAAGATGACATCCGAACAGTTGTGTAGTATAAAGAACTGGTTGCAAGATTCTTTTACGGAACAGTCGCGAAACAAAATGAAGCAAATGGTGCTGGCAGTAATGGAGGTTTACACAGAAACATTACATCACAGGTAAACAGAACATTACATTACAGTTACATGCAATTATATATATGCAATGTCACATAACATCAATGTCATATGTAATGTCACTGATTACCATTCCTCCTGTCGCAGGTGAGGCCTTCTCGCTTGTGAGGCACTATAATTGTCAAAGTACAAGACGGTATTGTTCGCACACCTATTCCTAAAATGTGCAACGTCGCATAACGTCAATGTAATGACACTATCACTGTTTCTTTTCTTGGTGAGGCAAGTTCCACGGGACGGCCGTGTCCCCGTATGCCTCTGCAAGTGACATGTTAGTAGTTGGTGTTCAAATGGCATTGTCTGAGCAGGCACCATGGAACAATTGCATTCGCATCTTGACTGTATATCATTTATCCACGGTACGCGGCAATTGCGAGTGGCGCTTGCCGTCCGCACTCTGGATCTGCCCCAGCCTCTAGCAAGCTGCGGACAACGTATTTGCTGTACTTGCTGGGATGATCACGCACGTAACCATGGGCGGTCTCACATTCGGTGGAAACGGCAATTACGTCACCGGCTTGTACCAGCAGACCAACGTATACAACGTTGAGATGGACTATGGCATCTCTAACATCAGGTACGGTACTTCTCCTACGCCGTCGTTGTTTCCGTGACGGTGTGTATAACGGCCCGGACATTCTCGTAAGTAATACACACACCTTTTGTCATCATGAGTGTTGCGCAATCGTGAGATACAAGGCCCGTGCCCCCACAAAGATAACCGTAACCATTCATATTCTGTAGCGAAGTTTGTGACGCCTTGCTTACAGAAGCATCTATCACCGAATCCGGTGCAATGTGCTGGCGTGATATTGTGCAATGTGCAACTAACACCGAATCCGGTGCAATGTGCTTATGCAATGTGCTGGTGTGATCTGGGATGCTGCGCCAGGTGGCGCAACATTAGTTAATGGCATTGATCGTTCTCTCTCATCAGGGATACGCGTAGGTAAGCTTCCATGGTTACCATCTTCTGACTGGATATATTATTATGCATCCTGACAATGTCTAAGATGCCGTGTTTAGCGTCACTCGACGCTTTCTGACACGCACTCTGGTCAGGTCTCTTGAATGCATATCTTTGTAGGAGTAAAGCTGTGTACATCTTTTTGAATTGATAAGTAGAATTGCAAAATTTAATATCAGCAAACAGGTCATTCCACATCTTAGGTCCCTTTATTCTGATACATTCCGCATTTTTAGAAGTTCTACTAAATCTTATTTTGAAATTGCAATTTTTCATACGGGTTTTATGATGATGACTGTCATTAACTCTCTAGAAGTACAATATAATATTTTCCGGTAAAAGATTACTATAAGCCTTGTACATAAACACCATGCTAAATCCACCATGTCCTGTACAGTTAAAGTTTTCAATTGATAAAAATGGTCTTGTATGAGCCATAAAGTCGGCCTTTTGACAAATCCGAATAGCTCTTTTCTGAATAATATGCAAGGGTTGTATTCGAGTCTTACATATGTATTGCCCCAAATTTACCAACAATAATTTAAATACGATGTGATAAGAGTAGAGTATAATGAGTATAATGAAGGCTCATTCAATAAATGTTTCACTCTATTCATTACAGATACATTTGTCGAGATTTTATTTGTTATGTGGCTGATGTGTTCATTCCATTTTAAACGGGAATCAATGTGTACACCAAGACATATTGTAACGTCGACTCTATTAGTGTTCTTACCATTAATGGGAATCAATGTGTACACAAAGACATGTTGTAGCGTAGACTCTATTAGTGTTCTTACTATTAATGGGAATCAATGTGTACACAAAGACATGTTGTAGCGTAGACTCTATTAGTGTTCTTACCATTAATGGGAATCAATGTGTACACAAAGACATGTTATAGCGTAGACTCTATTAGTGTTCTTATCATTAATAGGAATCAATGTGTACACCAAGACATGTTGTAACGTCGACTCTATTAGTGTTCTTACCATTAATAGGAATCAATGTGTACATCAAGACATGTTGTAACGTAGACTCTATTAGTGTTCTTACCATTAATAGGAATCAATGTGTACACCAAGACATGTTGTAGCGTAGACTCTATTAGTGTTCTTACCATTAATGGGAATCAATGTGTACACAAAGACATGTTGTAGCGTAGACTCTATTAGTGTTCTTACCATTAATAGGAATCAATGTGTACAACAAGACATGTTGTAACGTAGACTCTATTAGTGTTCTTACCATTAATGGGAATCAATGTGTACACCAAGACATGTTGTAGCGTAGACTCTATTAGTGTTCTTACCATTAATAGGAATCAATGTGTACACAAAGACATGTTGTAGCGTAGACTATATTAGTGTTCTTACCATTAATAGGAATCAATGTGTACACAAAGACATGTTGTAGCGTAGACTATATTAGTGTTCTTACCATTAATAGGAATCAATGTGTACACAAAGACATGTTGTAGCGTAGACTCTATTAGTGTTCTTACCATTAATGGGAATCAATGTGTACACAAAGACATGTTGTAGCGTAGACTCTATTAGTGTTCTTACCATTAATAGGAATCAATGTGTACACAATGACATGTTGTAGCGTAGACTATATTAGTGTTCTTACCATTAATAGGAATCAATGTGTACACAAAGACATTATTGTAGCGTAGACTCTATTAGTGTTCTTACCATTAATACTGACCATGTGGTTGTTTTCACTTTGTCTATTACCGAAAATCATAAAATTTGTTTTTGTTATATTTAGGGAAAGCTTATTAACTTGAAACCATCTGTATAATTTGTCTAATTCTTTTTATACTGTTTCACACATTTGTGACAGAGTCTCACCTGAGTATAAGCATTAGTATCACCAGCAAAGACAATTGATTTAATTAACAATGACACATTACACATATCATTAATATATATGATAAACAACGCAGGACATAATATAGAACCCTGCAGGATCCCACATGTAACATTCATGCATTCTGAAGTTGTATCATTAATACAAACATATTGGCTTCTGTTATTAAGATAACTACAGGTCCACATATTAGCTATTCCTCTTATTCCGTAATGCTCAAGTTTTTTACGAGAATGTTGTGATCAACTGAATCAAAGGCCTTTTCGGGTCAATAAAGACACCAACAGTAGATTTACAATCATCAATAGAAGTAGTAATTACTTCCACGAGTTCCACTAATGCCAGTGGTGTCAGTAATTTTTCGAGGCTATATTTGGCGGAGATAGATCGTAGAAATTGGTGGTGTAAAAAAGTGGATAAACAAGTGGAATTACTGATTGATAAGTATTATTTTTGCCTTAATATCATTCATAAAGTTGCAATAAACATATATTGAGTAGCAGTTGTGCTTAAAGTTAGTTAGTTAAAGTATTTTAGAACACCTTAGTATAGTGAGTGATAATAGGGTAACTCAGTTAGGCGGCTTAGCCTTCGATAAGACTCATAAGTTGTAAACAAGATTTAACAAACCTGATTATGTGGTAGAATATATAGGAGATAAAGTAACAACCATCAAACTACTTACATAAGATAATATCTGTGTAAGCCAGTACTTGCTATATATTTTGGTTAGGTAGCATTGTTGTTAAAATTAAGCAAGGCCGATAGTCGGGCGGTGTAACCTAAATAAATAAAGCAGCCTAACATAACGTAATTGATTGTATTTAAATTAGGTCACTACCGGTGATGTTAGCGTTCGTGTTAGGATAAATAGACGGCTGTGTAATTGAAATTTGTAACCTAAAGTGTGCTGTAGTACACAGGAAACAGTCTTTATAAAGACTAAGTTAGTTAAGTTATTAAATAAATTCTTATCGGGATATGGCGCCTTGCAAGCGGCAAGTCAAGGCAAAGCGACACTTGGTGTGCGATCACTGCCACAGCTGGGTAGATTTTGCATCGTCCGGGTGTGGAAAGTCATGGGCAGAAACCATGGAGGAAGGATTCACCTTTCAGTGCAATGGATGTTGGAAGGTGGAGTGTTTGCAGAAGGAGATAGTTAGGTTGACAGATATTGTGAAGGAATGGAGATGGGAATTAGCAAGGAGGCAGGTCGAATGGAGAGAGACGACAGGGAGAGAGGAGAGGATACTGCAAGACTGAAGGAGAATAGCAGTGGCAAGAAAACTGAGGAAAGGAGATTGAGAAGAGAGAAGGTGATTGGAGGGGAAGAAATTGGAAAATCGACAACAGAAAACGTGACAAGCGTGAAGGTGACAGGGAAGAAAGTGACTGTAGAAAAGGAGGGAGGGAAGATGGAACGGGAGAGGAGAGAGGAAAATGAGACGGGACGAAAGAAGAAGGGACGAAGGGAAGTGAGAGCAAATGTGATAGAAGAGAAGTCGATAAAAGGGACGCTGACAGGAGGAAAGGTGACAAGAGAAAAAGCGACAGGAAAGAATGGATCGGAAGAGAATGTGACAGGAGAGAAGACGGCAGGGGGGAAAGACAACAACCAGACAGATGCGAACCGAAGAAGGAGCTATTCTAAGGCAGTGAGTGAGGGGGCAATGAGGAAAGAGAGGGTGTTTATGGGTGACTCCATTATGAGGAAGACGGACAAGACACTGAGCGAGGGGAAGGACGTCGTTGTTTGTTTACCGGGGGCTAGGATTGAACATGTAACTGACAGGGTAGAGAAGGTATTGGGGCATGGCAAGGGGGTCTATACTGGTACATGTAGGAACAAATAATGCAGACAGGGAGGGAACAACTGCGATAGTACAGAAGTATAGACAGTTAGTGAGGAAGCTAAAGAAGACGAGAGTCGAACAGGTTATTTTGTCAGGAATTTTGCCAGTAATGGGAGGAAGGGGGGCAACGTATAGAAACTGCAAGAGGATGGCGATCAATGCACTAGCTGAGCAGATGTGTGAAGAAGAGGGGGTGGGATTCACATATTTATGGGGATACTTTGTTGGGAGGGAAGATATGTACATGAGAGATGGCCTCCATCTTAGTGGAAAGGGGGCAGCAGTTTTCTCAGAGAATCTGCTAAAATCTGCTGACAGTGGGACAGGTTGCATCTATTTAAACTAGATTCGCAGGGGGGACTCACAGAAAAGCCTGAGAATGGAGGCATAGATAAAGACAGCACAAATAAATCAACAAATAACATTCTGGAAAACTCTTCTGAAGCTGGATATAAATGTGTTTGTTTAAATGCAAGGAGTATAGTAAACAAAAGAAATGAACTAAACATTATGGTAGAAGATATTGACCCTCATATAATAGGTATAACCGAATCCTGGACCACCACCGATATATCAGATGCTGAATTGGGACTGACAGGATATGTAATGTTTAGAAAAGATAGAATAGGAAGAAAGGGAGGTGGAGTTATTTTATATATTAAAGAATCTATTCAGGCTTATGAAATAAAATTAGAAAAAGAAGCAGATTGCGAAGAAGCTGTTTGGTGTAACATAGTTACAGGAAACTCAACGTTAACAGTTGGGTTAGTTTATCGAAGTCCAAACATAAGCATAGAAGAGAATGAAAAAATACAAAACGCTATAAGGGAAGTAAGCAAACGGGACTGTATTATTATGGGGGATTTTAACCATGGGCATATACAATGGAAATCTCTACAGAGTATGGGGAGAGAGGACCACAAGTTTTTAGTTTTAGTTCAAGATACATTCCTTTCTCAACATGTGCTAGAACCAACCAGGGGTGAGAATGTGTTAGACATAGTTTTGTCCTCACAAAATGAATTAGTTGACAATGTCAAGATATGTGAGCCACTGGGGAGTAGCGATCACAACCAGATACATTTTACCATCAAAATTAAATCAGAAAGGAATAGCAAAAAGCAGTATAGGAGAAATTTCCACAAAGGAAGGTATAAGGACATGAGGAAATATTTAGCAAAGATAGACTGGAATAAGACACTGAAAAATAAGACGGCAACAGAATGCTGGAATATATTAAAGAGTGAAATTAAGTGCATAATCGATAAATTTGTACCCTTCAAAAAACAAGGAAAACGGTCCAAAAAGAAACACTTATCGAAAGAAGCCATTAGAAAAATTAAGTATAAACAAATGATGTGGAAGTCATATAGATGTACTGGAAATGATGAAGACTACAACAATTATAAAGAAGCATTTAACCAAGCTACAGCTGAAATTAGAAATTCAAAGAGAAGCTATGAACAACAATTAGCTAGTAATATAAAACATGACAGCAAGAGTTTTTATGCGTATGTTTGAAGCAAACAGAAAGTTTAAGATAAGGTCGGTCCTCTAGAAGATAGTGCTGGAAATATAATATCAGAGGGATTCATAATGGCAGAAGACCTGAATGAGTACTTTAGTTCAGTGTTTACCAGGGAAGATATTAGTTCACTGCCAATACCAGAGGCTAAGTTCAAGGGGGCAGATTCAGACTATTTAGGACAATTAATTGTAACCCCGGAAATGGTAGCTAAGAAAATAAGGGCTATGAAGGATAATAAATCACCTGGAGTGGATGGTATTCCACCCAAACTACTATTGGAAATTGTAGAACAAATTAGCATACCACTTGCAACAGTTTTCAACTTGTCATTAGAAGAGGGAGTGGTTCCTTTAGAATGGAAAGAAGCAAAAATTATACCGTTATTCAAAAAAGGTTCGAGAAACAAGTCAGAGAACTATAGACCAGTGAGTTTAACATCACTGATTTGTAAATTATTAGAAAGACTAATTAAAGATCACATGGTGGATTTTCTTGTTAAACAAAACTTGATAAACCCATCTCAACATGGTTTTTTAAAAGCGAGGTCATGCTTAACAAATATGTTATATTTTTTGGAAGACATCACTAAGTGGGTAGATGAGGGATCACCAGTAGATATCGTCTACTTAGATTTTCAAAAAGCTTTTGACAAAGTACCACATCAAAGATTACTGCTTAAACTAAAGGCCCATGGCATAGGAAATGGTATAATAAACTGGATAGAACAATGGCTGATTGACAGAAAACAACGTGTAGTAGTTGATGGGGAGGCTTCAAACTGGAAATCGGTATTGAGTGGGGTACCACAGGGATCAGTATTAGGTCATATATTATTCTTAATATACATCAACGATTTGGATGATGAAATAACAAGCAAGGTGTTGAAATTTGCGGATGATACAAAAGTGTTTAGAAGGATTAAAAGTGATGGAGATAGACAGCATTTACAAGATGATCTTGACAGGTTGATCAAATGGTCTGAAAAGTGGCAAATGATGTTCAATTTTGGGAAATGTAAATGCCTCCACATAGGACATGGGAACGAAGAGGTAGAATATACAATGGGGGGTACTGTACTAAGTACTACTGTAAAAGAAAAGGACTTAGGGTTAACCGTTAGTGCTGATATGAAGATTTCAGAGCAGTGCGGAATTGCAGCTTCAAAGGGAAATCAAATCCTTGGATTAATTAGGCGAAACATAACGTATAAGGAAAAAGAGCTAATAATACCGCTGTACAAAACAATAGTTAGGCCTCATTTAGAATATTGTATTCAAGCGTGGAGGCCATATCGCAGGAAGGACATAGATATGCTAGAAAGAGTGCAGAGGAGAGCAACTAAAATGATACCAAATCTGAGGGATCTTAGTTATGAAATACGCCTAAAAAAATGCGGTTTAACAACACTAGAGACCAGGAGATTGAGAGGAGATCAGATAGAAGTGTTTAAAATATTGAAGGGTTATGAAAATATTGATAGAAATATGTTTTTCTCAGTTAAGAAAGATAGAAGGACTAGAGGACATGATCTTGCATTAGCAAAGGAGCAGAGTAGATTGGATATAAGAAAGTTTTCATTTTCACAAAGGACTGTAAATGAATGGAACAGATTACCTGCTGATTGTGTGGGTGCTAGTAGCGTGAATATGTTTAAAAATAAAATCGACACATACCTCAGACGGGCTGGATACACATAGATAAAAAGGTCGGACTCTCGATAAGCCAAGGGCTTCCTTGTCCACCTGCTACCTAGAGTAATTCTCTGGGTGGCAATCTTGTTAGATGTCGACATATTTTTCCTAAACCCATATTGGCTTCCATCAATATTTGTTTGTCATCTATAAATGACATCATCATTGTGGAAGATCTTTTCTAGGACTTTTGACAACTGAGATAACGTAGATATAGGTCTGTAGTCAGTAACATTATTAATATCGTAATTTTTGAATAACGGTATAACTCTAGCAGTTGTCATACAGACAACATCACAGCACTGAGACAGCACTGGTGCGCATTCAGAATGACCATCTCCATTCCCTTGACAAAAGGAAAGGTGTGCTGGCAGTGCTGCTCGATATGAGTGCGGCGTTTGATACTGTTGACCACTCGATATTAATCAACCAGTTGCGCAGCATAGGCATTGAAGGCATCGCACTGAAATGGCTGGAGTCATACCTGTCGAACCGGACTCAGTCAGTGTGCATTAGTGGCCACAACTCAAATAGAACATTGTTCGAATCTGGCATCCCACAGGGGTCTGTGCTGGGCCCAATTCTCTTCTCCATATACACTCTACCATTGGGTGCTATCTTCAGAAGGCACAAGCTGCAATACCATCTTTATGCAGATGACGCCCAATTGTATGTTGACTTGAGTGGAACGCGGGATGGAGAAGCCGCTGTTGCGGTTGACCGCATCGAGCGATGCATCGAAGAAGCTAAGCAGTGGATGTCAGACCACAATCTACTGCTGAACGAAAACAAGACCGAGGCTATTATCATCTCGGCACCAAATCGTAAACACCTGCATGACGTTTCGTGTGTTAGGGTATGCGGATGTAACATTGCTCCGTCACCGACCATCCGCAACATCGGGATTACAATCGACTCTGGACTAACAATGTCGTCACACGTGTCACAGATGTCCAAATCAGTGTACTACCATCTCTACGCAATTTCTAAAATAAGACATTGTCTTACTACTGATGCATGTAAGACACTAGTCTACGCCCTGGTGACATCGCGGTTGGACTACAGTAACGCGGTCCTGTACGGCATCACCGAGGCACTTATGAACAAATTGCAGATGGTACAGAACTCGGCAGCAAGACTAATTTCAAGACACCGAAAGCACCAGCACGTAACACCTGTGCTGGTCGAACTGCATTGGCTTCCAGTTCGCTGGCGTATCCAAT
Source organism: Paraescarpia echinospica (assembly GCA_020002185.1). Taxonomy (NCBI): domain Eukaryota; kingdom Metazoa; phylum Annelida; class Polychaeta; order Sabellida; family Siboglinidae; genus Paraescarpia; species Paraescarpia echinospica. The sequence continues at coordinate 74,422,117 of CM034534.1, forward strand.
ACAAACTGCTGGTCCTTGTTTTCACGGCTCTACATGGTCTTACTCCAGCGTATATCCAAGATCTCATAATACCGTATACGCCCACCCGCAACCTCCGATCTGCATCTGCTTGTAGTCCCGCGCTACAACTTAGAGGGCTACGGCAGACGAGCTTTCTCCGTGTCTGGACCTACGCTCTGGAACGCTCTACCAATAAACGTTCGTCAAATAGAGACTTTGGATCAATTCAAAACTTGCCTTAAAACGTATCTATTTAAGCAGGCGTACATCGACTGAGGAACTGTGCTGTAGGACATTTTTTATGAACATGTATTTATTCATTTAATTTATATTATATAATGTATTTTTATTAATTTATTATTATTTATCTTTTAATATAATTTTATATATCATAATATATTCTTTTAATTAATTATCTTAATATTTGTGCAAATGTGTCATGTATTTTAGTCACATTATATATATACAATCTTGTAAATCTTAATAATTATTACATTTACCGGCATCTTTATACATATATATTTTTACATTTGTTTCCATGTACGTCTTACAATGTGTGTACGCGCCTATGAACGGGCTGGACCCGGATATATGGCGCTATAGAAATGCTAGTAATAATAATAATAATAATAATAAAAATACCATCTGGGAAAATTCCCTTCTGTAACGAGGTATTAAAAATACTCGCTAGGGTCTTACTGATACGGTTTTAGTTGTTTAACTAAGCATACCCGTTAAGCCAATCACAATAACCAACAGTACCACGTTGTGGCATATACCCTGTATGCCGATATTTTTATAAAACCTGCTGCAGTTTATATGTAGCCATATATAATACCTTCTAGAAAACATCCTTTCTTACCATTAATGCTGACCATGTTGTAACGTCGACTCTATTAATGTTCTTACCATTAATAACCATGTGGTTGTTTTCACTTTGTCTATTACCGAAAATCATAAAATTTGTTTTTGTTATATTTAGGGAAAGCTTATTAACTTGAAACCATCTGTATAATTTGTCTAATTCATTTGATACTGTTTCACACATTTGTGACAGATTCTCACCTGAGTAAAAGCATTAGTATCATCAGCAAAGACAATTGATTTAATTAAAAATGACACATTACATATATCATTAATATATATGATAAACAACGCAGGACCTAATATAGAACCCTGCAGAATCCCACATGTAACATTCATGCATTCTGAAGTTGTATCATTAATACAAACATATTGGCTTCTGTTATTAAGATAACTACAGATCCACATATTAGCTATTCCTCTTATTCCGTAATGCTCAAGTTTTTTACGAGAATGTTGTGATCAACTGTATCAAATGCCTTTTTCAAGTTAATGAAGATACCAACAGTAGATTTACAATCACCATTAGAAGTAGTAATTACTTCCACGAGTTCCACTAATGCCAGTGATGTCGACATATTTTTCCTAAACCCATATTGGCTTCCATCAATATGTGTTTGTCATCTATAAATGACATCATCCTGTTGTGTAAGATCTTTTCTAGGATTTTTGAAAACTGAGATAACATAGATATAGGTCTGCGTGTAGTCAGTAAAATTATTAATATCGCCATTTTTGAATAGCTGTATAACTCTAGCAATTTTCATACCATCTGGGGAAATTCCCTTCTGTAACGAGGTATTAAAAATACTCGCTAGGGTCTTACTAGATACGGTATTAGTTGTTTAACTAAGCACATGTCAATATCATCATGATCTTTAGATTTCTTGCTTTTTGTTGTATTCACCAGGTTAATGATTTCTTCTTCAGTAACAGGTTTTAGAAACAGAGTATCTTCAAACACATCACATAAATAACTTGTAAACATAATTTATTATAATCGCTTTTTGGAATATTATTGGTCAGAGATGACCCTATATTTATAACGTCTTAGCGTTCAGGATGTCCGTACGTTCCTAGCCGCTTCATGAAACCGGCCCCTGGAGTAGAGCTGGTGCCACCAATGGTAGTCTGAGAAATGACCAATGAGAGAAAACCAATCATGGATTCTGGTTTAACTTCATTGGCCCGATGATCTTTGTTAGTCTGGTTGGTGTGTATGTGATCTGTTCGGGATTGTTGGTGTTAACGGGGTTCGTGTCTGTGGGATCTGGTCGGGATTGTTTGTGTTAACGGGGTTGGTAAGTGCATGCTTCATTGCGGTGTATTCAACATATTAGGCATTGTTTATTTCAGTCATCTGATATTGTTTCTCATTCTATGCTATAACTATTGCATGTGTTGGTAGTTTGTGATTGGAAAGTGTTCAGTTTGTGACTATTGTATCTCATTCTACCCAATAGCTATTGCATGTGTCTGGTAGTTTGTGATTGGAAAGTGTTCAGTTTGTGACTATTGTATCTCATTCTACCCAATAGCTATTGCGAGTGGCGCTCAATCTGACGTCTTGTTGTGATTACACCCATGTCTAGCTTTGTGAACGAGCGACAGGTTGATACGTCAGCTAGAGTGAATTAGACTGTTTGAAGGCGCCGTTGACATTGCACACATAACCGAGCGGTATTGTGCTGGCGGCGCATACAGGGTCACTGAAGCAATGAAATGCCAATGCTGATATGAGAGGTCACTAGCGGAGGCGACGGGGCTGAGTCATACGTGGTCTGAGGGGCCAGAACTGGGGCTCAAACTATGTCACACGGCTGAGTGCTTCAGAAAGGATGTTTTTTTAGAAGGTACTATATATATATGGCTACATATAAACTGCAGCAGGCTTTATAATAATAACGGCATACAGGGTATATGACACCACGTGATACTGTTGGTTATTGTGATTGGCTTAACGGTACGGTGCAGACTTCCCTACCCGTCCCACATTCACGGACACACGCACTGCGCATATTGCTTGTACACCCGACACGACACACGGCAAGAGCACTTAGCTGTAAATTCACCTAAAGTGAGTTTTGTTGAAGATTTCTCTCAGCAACGGTAGGTAGACACTTGTGTGTGACTATCATTTATATACAGTTAGCAGTGTGTATCTTTAAAGAAACAATGTAGAACTTCACCAAAATGTTTTAGACATAAGCTAAATATGTGAGTTTGACGACACCATTTGCTGCACCAATTAACATCAGTTATTCTCGAAATGGGTCGCTCAGTGGTTTTATGGTTAAGTGGGTTTCGTTTTCAGGGAGGATCCCAGACAGTATTTCCGTCTTGGGCCAAGGTTGGCAAAGAATGATAGCATATAGCTTGGAATGCCAACCTGTGGCCAATGTTGATCCAGTGCTAGGCCAAGCAACGGATTGCCATTGTTGGGCCGGGGGACATCCCAATATTTGGCCAATTATGGAATGCCAATATTGAACCAATCTAGCAGCATACATTAGGCCAAAAGGCTATATTGGCTCGAGTTGGAAATGCTATCTGAGGTGTTACACGGCGCGCGCCAAATAACCGCATAACGTATCACTTGGATTCATTCACTTGACATGTTGCATCGACGTGGCCATGAAATGGAATATAGGACGTTTGCAGATATGTATGTTGTAAAACATTGTATGTGCCAGCCACGCCCGTTGACTGCGCGGCAGGCGCGCGGGTACGGCTGAGTGAAGCAAACTGGTTGAGTGAAGTGAACCGTAGCGAGAACCAGCGCGAATGACAGAACCCGCAGCGACCACAGCGCTCACACGCAGCGCCGTTTCGCTATTGATAAAACACGCCTCTGAATGCCGCTAATGCATTCAAGCTTTACTTTCAGCATACAGCCTGGCGGCAGTACAAAGCTATATTCCGTTTGACGTGTTAAAAGTAGTTGTGTCTGTCAGCTCTTTAATTTAACATCATTACATTTGAGCGCTCTGTATGCTCGCCAGTTTGACGAGGATTCATTTTCCGTTAATGTTGTTATGTTATTACATAGTTGTGTTATATATTATATGTCCGTTTCCACATGACACGTATGTTAATGTTAGTATCGTGCCCCAAATGACTCTCATGGAACTCAAATCGAAGAACTAGACCTAGCCTTGTCTAAATTAGGTAACATGATAAACACACATAATGTCATAATTACTGGCGATTTCAGCCTCCCTAACATCAATTGGGAAATTCACCAAGTCACACCTAACAATGGATACAGTACAACTGCTGCCAATAAATTACTCTCTCTTACAGAGGAACATGGACTGATCAAGGAACCCACGCACAGACAGGGAAATGCCAACACTATTTTAGATCTTGTCTTCACCGATAGACCTGGATTAATAAAGAAGATAACTGTATAGTAGACGGAATAGCAGATCATAGTACAGTAGTAGTAATACATGTCCCTTAGCGCGTATGCTGGCGCGCCCTTGAGGAAACCCCATGTTAAGAGATAGGGATTTCCACGTCAGCGCTCCAAACACTTATGCTAATGATTATGCAAATGAGGTCTTTGGCGCGGACTGGAGGATGACCTTATATGGGCACTGTGTGCGTGGCTAGTTATGCAAATGAGCTTGCAAAAGTAGTTCCGGTCCCATGTTAAAGGATAGGGAATTTTCACCATGTTAAAGGATATAAATTTTCACCCCATGTTAAAGGATAGAAGATATTATCGTAAAGGTACGCGACCACTTTTCGAATTTTTCCCCATGTTAAAGCATAGGAAATTTTCTCCATGTTAAGAGATAGGCCATTTTCACCATGTTAAAGCATAGGCAATTTTTACCATGTTAAAGCATAGGGAATTTTTTACCATATTAAAGCATAGGGAACTTTCTCCATGTTAAAGGATAGAAGATATTATCGTAAAGGTACGCGACCGCTTTTTGAATAAAATAAAATATACCGAACAGCATTTGAATATGTCACACACGAGATTGCTTGGCCCGGAGGCCGAGGCTTCGCCAAGGACCGAGCCTTTATTTGTTTGACGATGGCATGTCGAAAATGTGGTGTTATAATAAGGCGTAATTTATAATAAAAGGATTATAAATTCAATGGAGGTCGTTTTATCTGAAGTAATGTATACGAAATGTAGATTACATATAGGACTCTGTTATATCAGAACCTATAGCCTCGTTTTTTCGAAAAGAGCGACCATTTTGGAATTAGACCTTTGGTGTCTTTTATAAAACCCCTACTCGAGACGTGTCTGGACATGTTTGTTTGTTGTGAGCGTGAGCGCGCGCACCCTGTATGACATCATTAAACGGCTACGCGCCGTAATTTTGTACGCGAGGTGAGTTGGTCAAACAGGTAGTGCTTTGGTTAGCCATTGTTTTGAGCTTTCGCACTTGAATATAATCCCATCATTTGATGTTATGGTCAGTGACGTTATAGCGAGTGAAAAATTACCATTTTAACTTGTATGAACTGGTATGAACTCGTAATGGCTGCTCTGTGACTGTGTGTTGGAAGAACATCTCGATATTCGGCCCGTGATAAAACATACGAGATACCAGTATTTGTCATACGAGATTTGTACTTACCAGCCGTGGATAGCCTATTTGTAAAATGTTTTGAAGGGGTATTCCCTGTTCAAGTCTCATCTATTTTCCTCGTTATTATTATTAACGAAGTAAATACAATCGACACGCTATGCGCGATGCGCTATCGGCGAACCGCGTTGTCAACTCGGCGGCCTTGACACTAAACTTGGCAAACCTCTTTTTTTCGAAACAGGCGCGTGACAAAGTGAAGCGTTATGATAGAACAATAGACTAGTGTATTAGCTATCGTTTGTAAGAACTATATTGAACATCGGTATCAATTAGTATAATTAAAACAAAACTGATAACGAATGCTCTGTATGTTGAAAGAACAATAGACTAGTGTTATTAGGTAGCGATTAAATTCGTGTCTCTTATAAAACCCGTACTCGAGACGTGTCTGGACTTGTTTGTTTGTTGTGGGCGTGAGCGCGCGCACCCTGTATAACATTATTAAACTATACATTGCTACGTATAGTAATTGTATGCGTGATGTGAGTTGGTCAAGCAGGTAGTGATTTGGTTAGCCATTGTTTTGTGCTTTTGCACTTGAATATAACCCGTAGGCGTTATGGTCAGTGACGTGGTGTTACAGCGAGTAAAAATTCCCCTGTAAAATGTCATTCTAGACGTTTCTTTGATAATTTTAAACAGGTAGCGCTTTGGTTAGCCATTGTTTTGAGCTTTCGCAGGTTCTTGTAGTTATGGAGCGTGACATGCAAATACGTTTGTGCAAACCTCATCTTGTGTCTTTTTCATAGTGTAATGCAAAGCATATGTTGGGAACCTTACTAATAGCCTTACACTTCACAACTAAAGAGACTATCCGTATTGTCAACAGCAAGGACACCAAGGGCAGTGATCACAGGGACAGGTATAGAGACATACATATACATAGATACACAGGTAGTTTCACGCAAATTCAGACAAATTCAGACAATCGACCAAGATACACAGGCAGTTTCAGGCAAATTCAGGCAAATTCAGGCAATCAACCAAGATACACAGGTAGTTTCAGGCAGTTTCAGGCAAATTCAGGCAATCGATCAAGATACACAGGTAGTTTCAGGCAAATTCAGGCAATTTGACGTGATATCGCGTCAAATCCCTCCACTTTCAGGCAATTCGACGTGTTATCGCGTCAAATCCCTCCCCTTTCAGGCAATTCGACGTGTTATCACGTGACATCTCTACCAAACTTAGCGCACGAGACTACGACCGAGACATTGCATGAGACCACGGACGAGATATCACACGAGATTACAGACGAGATACGCCAAGTGACTAAGGATGACACATCACACGAGACTACGGATAACACATCACACGAGACTACGGATGACACATCACACGAGACTACGGATGTCACATCACACGAGAGTACCGACGAGACAAGAGACGAGACTATGACCGAGATATGTCACGAGACTATGGCCGAGATATGTCACGAGACTATGACCGAGATATGTCACGATACTACGGATGACACATCACACGAGACTACGGATGACACATCACACGAGACTACGGATGACACATCACACGAGAGTACGGACGAGACAAGAGACGAGACTATGACCGAGATATCCCACGAGACTATGGATGACACATCACACCAGAGTACGGACGAGACAAGAGACGAGACTATGACCGAGATATCCCACGAGACTATGGATGACAATATGCCACGAGACTACGGATGACACATCACCCGTGACTATGGATGACACATCACACGAGAGTACGGTCGAGACAAGAGACGAGACAACGGGCGAGTTTCGGCACGAGACTACGGATGACACATCACACGAGAGTACGGACGAGATATACCACGAGACTACGGACGAGATACGCCACGAGACTACGGATGACACATCACACGAGACTACGGATGACACAGATATGACAGTCACTTATGTCTGTGTATTGTTCAGTAGAGATGACAGCCAGTTGTATATGTGTAGTTCAGTGTGAGTGACGTCATGATATACGGAACTAGTACGTTGTACGAATTGAACTCAGACCAACTAGTTGTACAAACGAAACACTATGCTTTGACCAACACGCTGCACGAATTGAACTCAGACCAACTAGTCGGACAAACGAAACACTATAGTTTGACCAACACTCTGCACGAATCAAACTATAGACATGAGTTGTACAAACGAAACACCAAACTTAACGAGTTATCGCGTGAGATTTGCTCCCTTTTGGAGCAAATAGACGGGTTATCGCGTGAGATTTGCTCCAAAAGGGAGCAAATAGACGGGTTATCGCGTGAGATTTGCTCCAAAAGGGAGCAAATAGACGGGTTATCGCATGAGATTTGCTCCAAAAGGGAGCAAATAGATGGGTTATCGCGTGAGATTTGCTCCAAAATGGAGCAAATAGACGGGTTATCGCGTGAGATTTCGCGAGGTTATCCCCAACTTTTTTCTCTAGCTAACCAATTAGATATTTTTACCCGCTAGATGGCGCCATCATGTAACGTAGTACTCCGATTATCCACTAGGAGGCGCTACGCCGGAAGTGACGTCGTACCGGAAGTTACTTGCCTGTCATGGCAGCCTCTACTAGGGACGCTACGTCAGAAGTGACGTCGCACCGGAAGTTACTTGACTGTCATGGCGGACTCTACGCTTCCGATATTCACGGAAGTGTGTCAACGAATGGAGACCTATCATGGTCGGTAGATGGCAATACTCTGACTAATTACATTGGTGTCCGTTGAGTGGTGTCGAGAACCATGATGGTCACCTCTTTGAATGAAGTCCTGTCAGGTGGTTGTCCTTACATGTTATTGACATAGTCGTTTTCGGTCATAGCAGTTTTCAAATTCGTTTGCTATGGCAGTCTCTACTAGGGACGCTATGTCGGAAGTAACGTCGAACCGGAAGTTACTTGAATGTCACTCTCGTGTGATGTGTCATCCGTAGTCTCGTGTGATGTGTCATCCGTAGTCTCGTGTGATGTGTCATCCATAGTCTCGTGACATATCTCGGTCATATTCTCGTGACATATCTCGGCCATAGTCTCGTGACATATCTCGGTCATAGTCTCGTCTCTTGTCTCGTCGGTACTCTCGTGTGATGTGACATCCGTAGTCTCGTGTGATGTGTCATCCGTAGTCTCGTGTGATGTGTCATCCGTAGTCTCGTGTGATGTGTCATCCGTAGTCTCGTGTGATGTGTCATCCGTAGTCACTTGGCGTATCTCGTCTGTAATCTCGTGTGATATCTCGTCCGTAGTCTCATGCAATGTCTCGGCCATAGTGTCGTGCGCTAAGTTTGGTAGAAATGTCACGCGATAACCCGTCGAATTGCCTGAAAGCAGTGAGATGTCACGTGATAACACGTCGAATTGCCTGAAAGTGGAGGGATTTGACGCGATAACACGTCGAATTGCCTGAAAGTGGAGGGATTTGAAGCGATAACACGTCGAATTGCCTGAATTTGCCTGAAACTACCTGTGTATCTTGATCGATTGCCTGAATTTGCCTGAAACTGCCTGAAACTACCTGTGTATCTTGGTTGATTGCCTGAATTTGCCTGAATTTGCCTGAAACTGCCTGTGTATCTTGGTCGATTGTCTGAATTTGTCTGAATTTGCGTGAAACTACCTGTGTATCTATGTATATGTATGTCTCTATACCTGTCCCTGTGATCACTGCCCTTGGTATCCTTGCTGTTGACAATACGGATAGTCTCTTTAGTTGTGAAGTGTAAGGCTATTAGTAAGGTTCCCAACATATGCTTTGCATTACACTATGAAAAAGACACAAGATGAGGTTTGCACAGTTTATTCGTGAACAACACAAACGTATTTGCATGTCACGCTCCATAACTACAAGAACCTGCGAAAGCTCAAAACAATGGCTAACCAAAGCACTACCTGTTTAAAATTATCAAAGAAACGTCTAGAATGACATTTTACAGGGGAATTTTTACTCGCTGTAACACCACGTCACTGACCATAACGCCTATGATGTGGGTTATATCCAAGTGCAAAAGCACAAAACAATGGCTAACCAAATCACTACCTGCTTGACCAACTCACATCACGCATACAATTACTATACGTAGCAATGTATAGTTTAATAATGTTATACAGGGTGCGCGCGCTCACGCCCACAACAAACAAACAAGTCCAGACACGTCTCGAGTACGGGTTTTATAAGAGACACGAATTTAATCGCTACCTAATAACACTAGTCTATTGTTCTTTCAACATACAGAGCATTCGTTATCAGTTTTGTTTTAATTATACTGATTGATACCGATGTTCAATATAGTTCTTACAAACGATAGCTAATACACTAGTCTATTGTTCTATCATAACGCTTCACTTTGTCACGCGCCTGTTTCGAAAAAAGAGGTTTGCCAAGTTTAGTGTCAAGGCCGCCGAGTTGACAACGCGGTTCGCCGATAGCGCATCGCGCATAGCGTGTCGATTGTATTTACTTCGTTAATAATAACAACGAGGAAAATAGATGAGACTTGAACAGGGAATACCCCTTCAAAACATTTTACAAACAGGCTATCCACGGCTGGTAAGTACAAATCTCGTATGACAAATACTGGTATCTCGTGTGTTTTATCACGGGCCGAATATCGAGATGTTCTTCCAACACACAGTCACAGAGCAGCCATTACGAGTTCATACCAGTTCATACCAGTTAACAGGGTAATTTTTCACTCGCTATAACGTCACTGACCATAACATGAAATGATGGGATTGTATTCAAGAGCGAAAGCTCAAAACAATGGCTAACCAAAGCACTATCTGTTTAACTAAGTCAACCTCGCATACAAAATTACTGTGCGTAGCAGTTTAACGATAGTTCCTATGCTTTAACATGGTAAAAATTCCCTATCCTTTAACACGGGGAGAATTCCCTATCCTTTAACATGGGGTAAAAATTCACCTCGCGTACAAAATTACTGCGCATAGCAGTTTAATGACGTCACTGACCATGACGTTATTGACCCTGATGATGGAATTACATTCAAGTGCGTAAGCTCAAAACTATGGCTAACCAAACCACTACCTGTTTGACCAACTCACCTAGCGTACAAAATTACGGCGCGTAGCCGTTTAATGATGTCATACAGGGTGCGCGCGCTCACGCTCACAACAAACAAACATGTCCAGACACGTCTTGAGTAGGGGTTTTATAAAAGACACCAAAGGTCTAATTCCAAAATGGTCGCTCTGTTCGAAAAAACGAGGCTATAGGTTCTGATATAACAGAGTCCTATATGTAATCTACATTTCGTATACATTACTTCAGATAAAACGACCTCCATTGAATTTATAATCCTTTTATTATAAATTACGCCTTATTATAACACCACATTTTCGACATGCCATCGTCAAACAAATAAAGGCTCGGTCCTTGGCGAAGCCTCGGCCTCC
>CM034534.1:74433999-74492599 GCA_020002185.1 Paraescarpia echinospica
CCTCCTCTAAATCTCCTTTCCTCAGTTTTCTTGCCACTGCTATTCTCCTTCAGTCTTGCAGTATTCTCATCTCTCTCCCTGTCGTCTCTCTCCATTCGACCTGCCTCCTTGCTAATTCCCATCTCCATTCCCTTCACAATATCTGTCAACCTAACTATCTCCCTCTGCAGACACTCCACCTTCCAACACCCAATGCACTGAAAGGTGAATCCTTCCTCCATGGTTTCTGCCCATGACTTCCCACAGCCGGACAATGCAAAATCTACCCAGCTGTGGCAGTGATCACACACCAAGTGTCGCTTTGCCTTGACTTGCCGCTTGCAAGGCGCCATATCCCGATCAGAATTTATTTAATAACTTAACTAACTTAGTCTTTATAAAGACTGTTTCCTGTGTACTACAGCACACTTTAGGTTACAAATTTCAATTACACAGCCAAATATTTATCCTGACACGAACGCTAACATTACCGGTAGTGACCTAATTTAAATACAATCAATTACGTTACGTTAGGCTGCTTTATTTATTTAGGTTACGCCGCCCGACTATCGCCCTTGCTTAATTTTAACAACAATGCTACCTAATCAAAATATCTAGCAAGTACTGGCTTACACAGATATTATCTTATGTAAGTAGTTTGATGGTTGTTACTTTATCTCCTATATATTCTACCACATAATCAGGTTTGTTAAATCTTGTTTACAAATTACCGAAACCTAAATGAGTTACCCTATTATCACTCACTATACTAAGGTATTCTAAAATACTATAACTAACTAACTTTAAGCACAACTGCTACTCAATATATGTTTATTGCAACTTTATGAATGATATTAAGGCAAGAATAATACTTATCAATCAGTAATTCCACTTGTTTATCAACTTTTCTGCACCACCAATTTCTACGATCTATCTCCGTGATGGAATGCCTTATTTGTAAGGATCATTATCGGTTTACTAATGTACCGGTATGATTACCATGATTGGCCATTGTAATGTTACTAAAAACAACCAACACTTTACACAGGAAAAGCACTTTAAAGTTCACTGAATGCTACAGTCATAAGGTAAATAACAGCAGCTTACTAACAACGTATATACTGGTGTGTTACACCAGTTGTTTGCAGACATATTATTAGAATACTGCATGCACTATTCTTCACTGTAGGAATGAAAGCTAGATTGATGCTGTCTGCTCTGGCGTGGAACTACCGACCAAATCCCAGCCCAGACAAACCTGTTGAGACTGGCGTCATGTGGTCCAAAAGACGCAAGCAATGGGTTGTGCGTAACAGACCACAGCAGGTGAACCCAAGTATCCACCTACAAATGCTCACGGATCGAGTGACAGATGTGTTTATAAAGAAATATCACACTGCATGCGATCACAGTCACTGGGGCAGATGTCCCAAAACCAGAGAAGGATGATCTGCTGGCAGCAAGAGTCTGTCAATTTGTAAAGAAACAGTAAATAATGCCACCACCAACCTACACCTTCATAGATCACATGTACATTGTCTAGTTTAGTTTTCAAGTTCAGCGTGGTATCCCTCGTGTTGTCCCCCATCGGAGGCAGGGAACCTTGATCTTATTCCATGGCTGGCGTATGCTGGTTGAACTCTCTGCATCATTCGTCCCAGCTTGCCATGGATCCACCAGGTAAACTGTCTGTATGTAGCCCACCTGAGAGACCTGAAATAAATTAGGCTCAAATAAACATCTGACATTGTAAATAAATGACATATAAAAATTGGTTCTATAACGACACCATTCCTTTATATAAATTGTTTACCATTAAACATGTGTTCATCTGGAATAAGGCAAATATTGATAATTTTGCACTACAGAACGGTGCAACAAACATTGTACCTATACGTTATGATAACTTAAGTGGAACCATTATAATGTGTTCTGTAGTGAGAGAGTATCACTTTATTCATACAGTAGAATACAATAACGTGTGAAACGATAACCCAAGTGCATGTGTGAATACAGTAAATAATTATGTATAGTAGTATACGATAGCAGGCTAAGGTAAATAATGACTAACGGTTAAAGTAAGTCATATTGAAAATGAACACATTTATGTAGGATTACTTGCTGTTTATGGGAATTTTATTTAGTAATTATTGTCATATTAGGGTGATGGTCATCATATTTAAATTAGTCTTGGGTCAAACCAGTGTGGTTCATCTTTACATTTAGAAAGGGTGAATGGCGTTAGCAGGACTAGTTCAGACAAGCATACGGTTGAATTAGTTGTTTTGTTGGTGGTTTTATTCCGAAAGATTTTAAGGAGGTTGTCAGTCTTAGATTTGTTGGGTTCAGATACATAGCCTCTGCAACCTATTTCAATGCATGTTAATTCTGATTTTATTCCGTTATTGTTTACATCATGGATTAGTGCGACATACTTGATAGTTTTGAATACATGATCTTCCTTGATGTTAGGTTCAAATGGTAGTCAGTTCAATTATGTGAATTTGCTTAGTATGTGGATGGTAGATGACGTATGGTAAGTCCACTAAGTAATTTCCCTGGAAGAGTGTTACTAATTTGGGCATCAGGCATGAGATTGCTGATGAAATTATCTATATATATTTGTATTGGTAGTGCTACTTTGATGTTGTATTCTGTTCATTATTTATACATTTCAATAAATATTTAACAACACATTTCACTGGTCTTGTAACAATGCATGCACATATATATGTACTTGTTTGTTGGATGGCGCAATTCCCATTCTGCAGCATCACCTGCTCCAAACAAATGATTCTAAATCCTCTGCTGTTTGTAATGCACAGCAATCCGTCTGTAACAAAGAATTAAGCATTTAAATAATAGCTTTACACGAATGTTAAGCAAACATGGATTATTATTCTGAAAAAATTTCACAAAGAATGCATCACGATCCTCTAACTGTATTCATCCCAGTATTATACCTGGGTCCATAGAAATATCATGCATATTAAGGAAGGCTCTGGCTGAAAACTGTTCAAGGTATATTTTATTCATAAGAGCCAATGTAAAATTTAGGCAGAAAAATTGCAGTATGCATAAAGTTAAAAATAATCTATCTACCTGCCATGTGTTTAAAAAAAGTAGTACTGCCACATTTTGTTCATACATGCATAGCCATTACTGCGAATGTGAAGAGTGTCGACGGGATAGAACAAAAGGGGAGTTAATTCCTGCTTATTTTCTATCATAGCTCTGCCCTGTACAATTTTGTTTCTCATGAATCCTGAAACCATTCAACAACGTTTCTTTTAAAAAGTGAGGGTACAGCCATGGGTGGTATTCGAAAATGGACATGTCAAAGTTCAAACACTGAGTCCAGTGGCACTGAGAGTGAGATCTAACTAAGTTAAACATCAACCAATCCCAAATGTAAGACAAGTGACGTGTCCCGGCCCGAGCGATCATCTCTCGATGTTCATACGCAGCCCGGAACTTAGACTCATCGGCTATTTAAACAATAAACTAAACATATTAATAATTACCTTCACCAACAGCGTTGCTGTCGAGTAGCAACCGCCTCCTGGCAGCAGACATATTCAGTTCTTGTTCCTGAACAAGGAGATCGCTGCGGCATTTTCCACACCGACACCAGTCCAGTCAATTTCATCTCGGCATGGTATGGTATGCGCCTCGACATTTCCACTGCCCGTGGGCCTTCCTGTTCGTGTCCACCGGCACGCGCCTCTGCCCTATCTTCCAACACAGGCCCTTGTTTTTGTGGTTCAAACCGGTAACCAGCTGCTTCGAAATCGATTTGGTTTTCGTTGTCTTAATATCAATAAATGCTCAGTTATGCATATCACCAAGAAGAGAACTATCCACCGATCTCAGTATACCATCAATGGAGACAGCCTGGGAATTGTAAACCATCACCCGTACCTAGCTGTGGAGTTCTCTGATGACCTCAGATGGAACATTCACGTATCCCACCTATCTGCCAAATCTAATCGTATATTAGGTTTTGTCAAGAGAAATCTGTATAAATGCTCAGAGAAAACTAAACAATCGGCTTACTTTGCACTAGTTCGTCCTAATCTCGAATACGCGAGCGCTGCTTGGGATCCATACACCAAACAAAATATTAACGAACTTGAGACGAGCAGCGAGATTTGTAATGGGTAACAACAGTCGGGAAAGCAGCGTAACATTAATGATGAAAACACTCAAGTGGGAGTCTCTAGAACGCCGCAGAGAGGTCAGCCGCCTAGCAATGTTCTATAAATCTCTTCACAGAGAAATAGCTCTTCCTTTACCGAGCCACCTTGTTCACTCAATCAACAACACTCGTGGCCACAGTGAACGATTTATTCAGGTGCCGGCAAGGACTCAGGTTTATGCTAACAGCTTTTTTAATAGAACAATAAAGAACTGGAACGGACTAACCGAAACAATTGTGTCTGCAGCCACGGTGGATACTTTTAAATCTAGGCTGGGCAGACGACTGTAAAATTCCCTGTTGTGCTATGGCATATGCCCCCCGTCCCCTATATTGGCGTAATGACCTTATGGTTTTTGCCAATTATTATATAGACATAGACAATTGGAAAGCCATCTCATTTACACAGTCACAGCGCATGCGCACATAGTTTAATTGGTAAACTTACCATAGCGCCACCTAACGGAGTTGGAAACAAACAGTACGCAGAAAATTTACGAATGAGTTACGACAGTGTGACGTCACTTTCTTCTAACAATGGCGTAGTCCATAGAAATTCGGTAGTTGTGTATTCAAAGCTGTTTTCCTGGTAAACCGCTGACGTTAAAAATTTGATTGTAGTTGGAAATTGTTAGTTTGTATTAACTCTTTTAGATGCTTAACACCAAAATGTTGCCTTTTGTTTTCGTTTTTAAGCACAGTGAACCCGGATTTTTAGCCGCTATGAGGGGAGTAGCTTTGCGATCTAACGTTGACTTAGTCCATTTGCAATTGAATAAATGGATGCTCTATAGTATAATGTTTTTGGTGGATTTTCTATCCCATGGTGTCCCTGAGGCAATTCAGCTTGGTTGTCGTCGGGTCAACCTAGGGCATTTTTTCAAATATGCAAATCAGGGCCTTCATTACTGAAATACATATTTTCTTCAATAGCTTTGCAACTATGCATAATAATGTCACAAAAGTGGTGTCAAAACCGATATTTTCATGGTCAACGTTTAAAATAAGTTTGTCATTTCATAAAACTTTCAGATATCGGCCACATTGGATCTTATTACATGCTTATCTCAAATGCAATGTTTATGCACATCTCCAATTACTTTGATTCGCATCTGTTGTCTATGTCCCTATATTAATAATAGCACAATCAACAACAGAAAACACATTGAATCTCGTTGTAATATTGTTGCACAACACAGGATAAATAGTTATCAATCCATATAGTTCACAGTGGTTGCATGCATACAAGTGTCTATTCAAATTCCCAATATAGTGCGATGTACCATGTCTTCCCGTGCAATTTGCTTGTCAAAAGCAATTGTTTTTGCACGAATGTCATTTACAGTGTTTCAGTCAGCAGAAAATCTGAGGTGGCAATTTTGTTTTTGTTTTTAAAGAAATGGCAGCCATTTAACCAAATGGCACACACTTTACAAAATGGTCGCCAAATCACATTTCCGCATATCTTAACAACTGCGTCACCGACAACCTTAATCTTTATGTCAAAACATGGGTTTTAGAAGTCAGAGGTTTCAAATATTTTATGTTAGGACATTCGGATCCGCCATTTTTAAAGATGGCGGTCGTCAAAACAAATGTCACAATATCTTACCAAATATGATCAGCAAATATGATCAGCAATTTCAAATATGTTACACATGACCTTTGCTAACATTCAAATATCCGCCATGTTTAAAGATGGTGCCCATCAAAACCAATTATAGCTATAACTAAAGACCTACATCACCTAGAGCCGTAATGTTGATGCCAAAAGATAGATTTTCAGGTGCGATAATTTCAAATGCATCGTCCCCAATCGTAAGAGGGTTTACAACACACATCGCAGCTGTACACGCGCCATAGATGGTACACGACATATTAATGTCGTGGCAACTGCAACCGTCATTGCTGCATGTCTTGCTCTCTGCTTTCCAAACACAGCTTATGACATCAGTCAGACCTGGAGGATCCGAGGGTCCAATGTCAAAGCTTGAATACGGGATACCGTCCTTCACCCACACAAACTGCGTGATGTCCAAATGAGGAGGACCTTGCTGATCAGAGAAAGAATGGGAAGCGTGCACATCATGGTGTTTCCTCCCACAGATTATGTGGAAGGCGGCAGATCAGCAAGGTCCTCGTTCCTCCTAAAGGAGGAGTATTCTTAGCCAACAGAGAAAACAAGCACATATATTCATCAACTTATTGAGCAATGAGCTTGAGATAGTTGGGTGCTGTTGTGTTCATGCAGAGGACGCTAAAGTAATGATCGTTAGACAACACTGAACTAATCAGACAACATCGACACTATCCTCATTGGTGAAGACGCCGATTTGCTAGTGCTGTTGTATAGAATAGAATACTCAGTTTAAATACGTCCTTTCCCTAGATTTTACTATGACAAACGTGACCGGCAGCGACTTTCGACCACTTGTGATTATCGTCAGAAATGAACATTTGCCATCACGTGAATTTCTGTGGTCTTTTTATCTAATAATGCAGACAAATAGTGCTAACTAACACACCATAATGTTGCTATTACTATTTGTTTGAGGTTAAACCATAGATTGACTGGACTAGGCCAAAATCGGGGTACATGTAAATTGCGATAATTTGCAAATGTGTTTAGAATACGATTCTGACCTTAATATCCATTGCAATAACACTTGTTAGGTACCATTACACAACAAAATGCATTGCCTTTTCAAACGATATACATTATCTTTATAGTATTCTAACAGAAACTAAGTTATACAACATTAATTACGTGTACCCCCTAAATGTCAATGAGACATACGACCACTTGGCAATATGCGAAAATGACAATGTTCCACCAAGTGGATTTTGGTGGACTTTTTTCTGGTAACATAAACATACAGTAGAATCTAAAAATGCCTCAAAACTTACTATTTCAATTTGTTTTAAGTTAAAACATATATTGACTGGACAATATGTATAGTAAAATTACTGGTGAATGCAATGATAAAGCAAACGATTAGCAAAAGTTCTGAGCAGGTAACCATACTGGGTAAAAAATAAAATAAATAAAATAAATTTAAACAACTAAAATAAAAACTATTGTTTGTTCACAAAACATATTGGCCGTTAGCTAATATTGCACTTAAACAAATCACCGATTCAAAATTAGTTATTAGCATTTCCATACCCATTATTTGTCTGATATCCATAACAGAATTTAAACTATTGGAGGGCGCTAAATGCTTCCCCTCCACGCACAAATGCCATTTTGTGGATGGCTTGATGTGAAAAACAGGTTTAGGGTTATGTTTAGGGTTCGTTCGAAGGTTAAGTACCTTGAACAAGACTGACATCAGACCAGGCGTTTACATACATTTGTACGTGGACCGGTAGCTATAGTAGCCATCAACCCATAATAACGACACTCGCAGAAACGGTAAAATACATTTTGTATACCCATAATGCCTTACGCCGAGCTAACCCCCGATTATATCACACAACGACTCTAACCTTTGTAGTCGACATTGCCGTCGCTGTCGACCTCGGCCTGGGAGAGCATGTCGTCAAGCTCATCGTCTCTAAGCGGCTCGACGAGCGACGTGAGCGCTCGCCTCAGGGCGGCCATGTTCACGATGCTCATACTGTACTCGTCGAACGAACTGAAGACCGCCGTTAGCTCGCTCTCAGAGCCCTGGAAGCCGTAGGGCCGTCGAGACATCAGGTCGACAAACTCCGGGAACTCGTCCATGCCGTTATCTGGAGACAGTACAACAATGTAGGAACTGGACCATGTCGTTATCTGGAGAGAGTACGACAATGTAGGAACTCGACCATGTCGTTATCTGGCGACAGAACCACAATGTAGGATCTCGACTATGTCGTTACCTGGAGACAGTACGACAATGTAGGAACTCGACCATGTCGATACCTGGAGACAGTACGACAATGTAGGAACTCGACCAAGTCGTTACCTGGAGACAGTACGACAATGTAGGAACTGCACCATGTCGTTATATGGAGACAGTACGACAATGTAGGAACTCGACCGTGTCGTTACCTGTAGACTGTACGACAATATAGGAACTCGACCATGTCGTTACCTGGAGACAGTACAACAATCTAGGAACTCGACCATTTCGTTATCTAGAGACAGTACGACAATGTAGGAACTCGACCATGTCGTTATCTGGAGACAGAACGACAATGTAGGATCTCGACCATGTCGTTACCTGGAGACAGTACGACAATGTAGGAACTTGCCCATGTCGTTACCTGGAGACAGTACGACAATGTAAGAACTCGACCGTGTCGTTACCTGGAAACAGTACGACAATGTAGGAACTGGACCATGTCGTTACCTGGAGACAGTACGACAATGTAGGAACTCGACCGTGTCGTTACCTGGACACAGTACGACAATGTAGGAACTCGACCGTGTCGTTACCTGGAGAAAGTACGACAATGTAGGAACTCGACCATGTCGTTACCTGGAGACAGTACGACAATGTAGGAATTTGACCATGTCGTTATCTAGAGACAGTACGACAGGGTAGATGAGCCGGCGGTAGGACGGGAATGTCGATATCGCCTGGTTATATGAGCCGGCGGTAAGACTGGGGATGTCGACATCGCCTGGGTAGATGAGCCGACGGTAGGACGGGGGATGTCGACATCGCCTGGGTAGATGAGCCGGCGGTAGGACGGGGATGTCGATTGTGTTTCCGTCGCCTTTACGGGTGGCTCGACTCACTGCTAAGACAACGAGCCGATTGACAGCGGCCCACGCTGCCACTGCACGCTCAGCCATGTATCGCTAATCCTCGAGTGAGACCGACAAAGATGGTCCTGCGCCGCGTACAGTGGGAGTGTCCCAGGGAACATCTTGTCCCACGCTGTGCCACTCGTTAATGCTCCTCGGGAAGACGGGATAAGGTGACTTGACTCCGCCACTCGAGGCCGATTTAGGACTTTGATTTAATTATTTAGGCTTTCAGCTGTTCCTAATGAAATCACTGCACCCAGGGGGCGTGCGTGTAGCAGAACATTCAGTGTTCGAACTGATCATACAGACCTGTGTGCGTCGTGTATGGAGCACACATATAGGGTATAATTAGTGGCTATATGCCAGCCCGACTAGGCTAGATTGTGTGTGTGTATGTGTGTGTGTGTGTGTGTGTGTGTGTGTGTGTGTGTGTGTGTGTGTGTGTGTGTGTGTGTGTGTGTGTGTGTGTGTGAGTGTGTGTGTGTGAGAGAGAGAGAGAGAGAGAGAGAGAGAGAGAGAGAGAGAGAGAGAGAGAGAGAGAGAGAGAGAGAGAGAGAGAGAGAGAGAGAGAGAGAGAGAGAGCTAAACATTGACTCTCTCATCAGCTATGACCCCAGTAGCAACATTTTGCAGGTGCTCGTCATTGTCGGTGGAAAATGGGTTGTGACTTCGCAGAAAAGTCAGGAATCGGGCCAGATCAATGTTGTCCTGTTTGATACGACAGGAAGTTTGATAATCGTAATCTCTCGAGGTCGTACGAGTTGGCATATATTCTGATGCAACAACCTGGTTTGTTGCCTGAGATGATTTAGTCAAATTGTTTAGGCAGTGTAAGTCATTCCACATTTGTCATGGACATAATGATCACCTGCATTATTGAATTGTTCAGCCAACCCATCACCTCGTAGTTTTGACACCGCCACCAATGAATCTATCCCTTTCTTTCTAAGTTTAACCATTAAGCCACCCCCACCTTCTTGACAAATGACAATTTGCTCCATGTCAGTGACCCGTTCCTGATAAAGATGTATGACTATTATCTAGGCAATGTTCATAATATGCCTATGTGTACTATAATTATGGGTAATATGTTCAACAACAGTTGCTAAATTTACTTTATAGAAATACTCAAACAGAGATTTCGGATCTAAAATGCTAACTTACTAACTATGAATTTTTCACTGATAAATTATCCAAGGTCTACCGTTACGCCTTGGCTACAAAAGTATGAAGAATGTCATGTTTGGCTTACCATACCGCACATTTTAAAATCGCTCAAGCACAAATCCATAATAATCCGTAACAATAATTACATACATTTATTATAACTTTTCTAACAATCTGTAAGCAAGTAATTAATACAATAGCTGTTATTTATTTAGAATATAGATCTACTATGTAAAATGTATTGAGGGGGGTTTACGAAAACGGTTTGTTCTATTAAATACTACGAATTTTAGTGCAATTAATATATATGTGATATTATCGCTCGTGTTTGGATTTTAAAACATTGGCTTTTGGTACACAATGGTAAGATCTAATCTTGTAGTAAACACTTGATTTCTTATATTAGCGAGTTAATGGATACATAAAATACAAATCAACACAAGTATCCTAACCGTTAACTTGCTGGCCAGTGGAAGTCTGTGCGTCAAAACTCATTTGCATTTATGTATGGACAACCAATAAAAAGAAAATGCTGCAAAAATCGACTGACAAGGTACGTATATTGTTCATGAGCAAAATCGAGGTTCCCCAGGGTTGATTTTGGTTGGTTTTTTTCTGAAAGTTCAGGAAACACTACTAGTCATTTTAAAACAAAAATTGGCTTTTTAACCAAAATGTCCGGGTTTGGTCAAAAATGTGCTGATTTCTACTGGACTATCAACCATGTTTTTGAACATCATCAGCTACGCTATTACATGTATGCTGATGATACGCAATTATATGTGGACTTTCCCCGTGACCAGCCACTTACAATGGCCACCGATCGAATATCTCGTTGTATCACCGATGTGAAAGCATGGATGTCTTTCCATAATCTCCTGCTTAACGAGAACAAAACCGAGGTGATAGTCATATCTGCAGTGAACAATCGGAAACCTGTTCACCCGCCTGTTGACCAAGTCATTGATGTATGTGGCTGTGCTGTTTCGTCGAAGCCGGTTATCCGCGACATCGGCGTTCTACTCGACAACACTATGTCAATGACGAATCAAGTGCGTCGTGTTTGCCAGGTGGCATATTGTCACCTCCGAAGCATCGCGTTAATTCGGAAATGTCTTACAACTAATGCCTGCAGTACCATTGTGAACGCCTTAGTCATGTCACGTATTGATTACGGCAACGCAGTGTTATATGGTCTGCCGGAGACGCACTTGCGAAAGCTGCAGATGGTACAGAATTCCGCAGCACGTCTCATTACCGGGACAAGGAGACGAGAACACATAACACCTGTTCTGTACCGTCTGCATTGGTTGCCTATACGCCAGCGGATATTATGGCCGTCGTTCCTTCTCGGTGGTTGGCCCGATCCTGTGGAATGTCCTGCCTCATGCAGTCAGGCATGCAAAATGCGTCGCCACTTTCAAATCATTCTTGAAGACACATTTATTTCGACAGGCCTTCAAAGAACTTTGCAGTCTGCATCAGTGACATTTGTGCAATGTTGACATTCGGTTATGTACTTAGGTTGCAGTTATTTATTTATTTATTATTATTATTTTTTTTATTAGCATATTATATGTATTTATTTTAGTTTATTTAAGCACATTATTTTAGGTATTTAAACGGCTAATTCATTTAATTTATGTCAAATCTCCATTTTATAATCATATTAAATGTCACGGTTTTAACATATATTACAATATATATGTTTCAAAACTGCGTAATACGAAAGTGCTCTAGGTTCCCTGCTAGACAAGTACGACATGTCTCTACGATGTAAGGCGTTGTAGGCCGCCTACACCTCCGGACTTTCGCGGTCACCACACGACAACTGGGGCGCAATCTACCGATCAAAATGTTGCATGTATTAGGTACAATATCACAAGATGACATCCGAACAGTTGTGTAGTATAAAGAACTGGTTGCAAGATTCTTTTTCGGAACAGTCGCGAAACAAAATGAAGCAAATGGTGCTGGCAGTAATGGAGGGTTACACAGAAACATTACATCACAGGTAAACAGAACATTACATTACAGTTACATGCAATTATATATATGCAATGTCACATAACATCAATGTCATATGTAATGTCACTGATTGTCATTCCTCCTGTCGCTGGTGAGGCCTTCTCGCTTGTGAGGCATTATAATTGTCAAAGTACAAGACGGTATTGTTCGCACACATATTCCTAAAATGTGCAACGTCACATAACGTCAATGTAATGACACTATCACTGTTTCTTTTCTTGGTGAGGCCATGTCCCCGTATGCCTCTGCAAGTGACATGTTAGTAGTTGGAGTTTAAATGGCATTGTCTGAGTAGGCACCATGGAACAATTGCTTGACTGTATATCATTTATCCACGGTACGCGGCAACTGCGAGTGGCGCTTGCCGTCCACACTCTGGATCTGCCCCAGCCTCTAGCAAGCTGCGGACAACGTATTTGCTGTACTTGCTAGGATGATCACGCACGTAACCATGGGCGGTCTCACATTCGGTGGAAACGGCATTTACGTCACCGGCTTGTACCAGCAGGCCAACGTATACAACGTTGAGATGGACTATGGCATCTCTAACATCAGGTACGGTACTTCTCCTACGCCGTCGTTGTTTCCATGACGGTGTGTATAACGGCCCGGACATTCTCGCAAGTAATACACACACCTTTTGTCATCATGAGTGTTGCGCAATCGTGAGATACAAGGCCCGTGCCCCCACAAGGATAATCGTAACCATTTATATTCTATAACGAAGTTTGTGACGCCTTGCTTACAGAAGCATCTATCACCGAATCCGGTGCAATGTGCTGGCGTGATATTGTGCAATGTGCAACTAACACCGAATCCGGTGCAATGTGCTTATGCAATGTGCTGGTGTGATCTGGGATGCTGCGCCAGGTGGCGCAACATTAGTTAATGGCATTGATCGTTCTCTCTCATCAGGGATACGCGTAGGTAAGCTTCCATGGTTACCATCTTCTGACTGGATATATTATTATGCATCCTGACAATGTCTAAGATGCCGTGTTTAGCGTCACTCGACGCTTTCTGACACGCACTCTGGTCAGGTCTCTTGAATGCATATCTTTGTAGGAGTAAAGCTGTGTACATCTTTTTGAATTGATAAGTAGAATTGCAAAATCTAATATCAGCAAACAGGTCATTCCACATCTTAGGTCCCTTTATTCTGATACATTCCGCATTTTTAGAAGTTCTACTAAATCTTATTTTGAAATTGCAATTTTTCATACGGGTTTTATGATGATGACTGTCATTAACTCTCTAGAAGTACAACATAATATTTTTCCGGTAAAAGATTACTATAAGCCTTGTACATAAACACCATGCTATTGAAATCCACCATGTCCTGTACAGTTAAAGTTTTCAATTGATAAAAATGGTCTTGTATGAGCCATAAAGTCGGCCTTTTGACAAATCCGAATAGCTCTTTTCTGAATAATATGCAAGGGTTGTATTCGAGTCTTACATATGTATTGCCCCAAATTTACCAACAATAATTTAAATACGACGTGATAAGAGTAGAGTATAATGAGTATAATGAAGGCTTATTCAATAAATGTTTCACTCTATTCATTACCGATATATTTTTCGAGATTTTATTTGTTATGTGGCTAATGTGTTCATTCCATTTTAAATGGGAATCAATGTGTACACCAAGACATGTTGTAACGTCGACTCTATTTGTGTTCTTACCATTAATAGGAATCAATGTGTACACCAAGACATGTTGTAGCGTAGACTCTATTAGTGTTCTTACTATTAATGGGAATCAATGTGTACACAAAGACATGTTGTAGCGTAGACTCTATTAGTGTTCTTACCATTAATGGGAATCAATGTGTACACAAAGACATGTTGTAGCGTAGACTCTATTAGTGTTCTTACCATTAATAGGAATCAATGTGTACACCAAGACATGTTGTAACGTCGACTCTATTAGTGTTCTTACCATTAATAGGAATCAATGTGTACATCAAGACATGTTGTAACGTAGACTCTATTAGTGTTCTTACCATTAATAGGAATCAATGTGTACACCAAGACATGTTGTAGCGTAGACTCTATTAGTGTTCTTACCATTAATGGGAATCAATGTGTACACAAAGACATGTTGTAGCGTAGACTCTATTAGTGTTCTTACCATTAATAGGAATCAATGTGTACACCAAGACATGTTGTAACGTCGACTCTATTGGTGTTCTTACCATTAATGGGAATCAATGTGTACACAAAGACATGTTGTAGCGTAGACTCTATTAGTGTTCTTACCATTAATGGGAATCAATGTGTACACAAAGACATGTTGTAGCGTAGACTCTATTAGTGTTCTTACCATTAATAGGAATCAATGTGTACACAAAGACATGTTGTAGCGTCGACTCTATTAGTGTTCTTACCATTAATAGGAATCAATGTGTACACCAAGACATGTTGTAGCGTAGACTCTATTAGTGTTCTTACCATTAATAGGAATCAATGTGTACACAAAGACATGTTGTAGCGTAGACTCTATTAGTGTTCTTACCATTAATAGGAATCAATGTGTACACCAAGACATGTTGTAGCGTAGACTCTATTAGTGTTCTTACCATTAATAGGAATCAATGTGTACACAAAGACATGTTGTAGCGTAGACTCTATTAGTGTTCTAACCATTAATACTGACCATGTTGTAACGTAGACTCTATTAGTGTTCTTACCATTAATGCTGACCATGTTGTAACGTAGACTCTATTAGTGTTCTTACCATTAATAGGAATCAATGTGTACACAAAGACATGTTGTAGCGTAGACTCTATTAGTGTTCTTACCATTAATAGGAATCAATGTGTACACAAAGACATGTTGTAGCGTAGACTCTATTAGTGTTCTAACCATTAATACTGACCATGTTGTAACGTAGACTCTATTAGTGTTTTTACCATTAATACTGACCATGTTGTAACGTAGACTCTATTAGTGTTCTTACCATTAATGCTGACCATGTTGTAACGTAGACTATATTAGTGTTCTTACCATTAATGCTGACCATGTTGTAGCGTAGACTCTATTAGTGTTCTTACCATTAATGCTGACCATGTTGTAACGTAGACTCTATTAGTGTTCTTACCATTAATGCTGACCATGTTGTAGCGTAGACTCTATTAATGTTCTTACCATTAATGCTGACCATGTGGTTGTTTTCACTTTGTCTATTACCGAAAATAATAACATTTGTTTTTGTTATATTTAGGGAAAGCTTATTAACTTGAAACCATCTGTATAATTTGTCTAATTCTTTTGATACTGTTTCACCCATTTGTGACAGATTCTCACCTGAGTATAAGCATTAGTATCATCAGCAAAGACAATTGAGTTAATTAACAATGACACATTACACATACCATTAATATATCTGATAAACAACGCAGGACATAATATAGAACCCTGCAGGATCCCACATGTAACATTCATGCATTCTGAAGGTGTATCATTAATACAAACATATTGGCTTCTGTTATTAAGATAACTACAGGTCCACATATTAGCTATTCCTATTATCCCGTAATGCTCAAGTGTTTTACGAGAATGTTGTGATCAACTGAATCAAAGGCCTTTTCGGGTCGATAAAGACACCAACAGTAGATTTACAATCATCAGTAGAAGTAGTAATGTCTTCCACGAGTTCCACTAATGCCAGTGATGTCGACATATTTTTTCTAAACCCATATTGGCTTCCATCAATATTTGTTTGTCATCTATAAATGACATCATCATTGTGGAAGATCTTTTCTAGGACTTCTGACAACTGAGATAACATAGATATAGGTCTGTAGTCAGTAACATTATTAATATCGCCATTTTTGAATAGCGGTATAACTCTAGCAGTTGTCATACCATCTGGGAAAATTCCCTTCTGTAACGAGGTATTAAAAATACTCGCTAGGGTCTTACTGATACGGTTTTAGTTGTTTAACTAAGCATAAGATATGTTAATATCATCGTGATCTTTAGATTTCTTGCTTTTGTTTTATTCACCAGGTTAATGATTTCTTCTTCAGTAACAGGTTTTATAAACATAGTATCTTCAAACACATCAGATAAATAACTTGTAAACATATAATCGCTTTTTGGAATACTATTCGCCAGAGATGACCCTATATTTACAACGTCATAGCGTTCAGGATGTCCGTACGTTCCTAGCCGCTTTATGAAACCGGCCCTTGGAGTAGAGCTGGTGCCACCAATAGGAGTCTGAGAAACGAACAATGAGAGAAAACCAATCATGGATTCAGGTTTAACTTCATTGGCCCCATGATCTTTGCTAGTCTGGTTGGTGTGTGTGGGATCTCTTCGGGATTGTTGGTGTTAACGGGGTTAGTAAGTGCATGGTTCATTGTGATGTATTCAACAGATTAGGCATTGTTTATTTCAGTCATCTGTGCTGGGTAAGTCTTCTATATGACATTATTGTCTCTCGTTCTATGCTACAGCTAGTGCATGTGTTGGTAATCTGTGATTGGAAAGAAATCAGTTTGTGACTATGTTAAGTTGTAGAACTTAAGTACATGATCCCACCACGTGCTGCCACCTACTGACTATGCTTGTTGTTAGTTTCTACTCATAATTCTTCCGTCATTTTTTTATCAAAGCGAAAGGAAATGCCAATGCAGATATGTGAGGTCACTAGAGGAGGCGACGGGGCTGAGTCATACGTGGTCTGAGCAGCCAGAACTGGGGCTCAAACTATGTCACACGGCTGAGTGCTTCAGAAAGGATGTTTTCTAGAAGGTACTATATATGGCTACATAAACTGCAGCATGCTTTATAAAAAATATCGGCATACAGGGTATATGACACCACGTGATACTGTTGGTTATTGTGATTGGCTTAACGGTACGGTGCACACTTCCCCACCCGTCCCACATTCACGGACACACGCACTGCGCATATAGCTTGTACGCCCAACAAGACACACGCCAAGAGCACTTACCTGTAAATTCACCTAAAGTGAGTTTTGTTGAAGATTTCTCTCAGCAACGGTAGGTAGACACTTGTGTATGGTTGTTATGTATATACAGTTAACAGTGTGTATCTTTAAAGAAACAACGTCGAACTTCACCAAACTGTTTTAGACATACGCTAAATATGCGAGTTTGACGACACCATTTGCTGCACCAATTAACATCAGTTATTCTCGAAATGGGTTGTCAATCTATGTAGGCGGTGTAGTGAAGAAGATTGACGTCGTTTTCAGGGAGGATCCCAGACAGCATTTACTTCTTGGGACAACGTTGGCAAAGAATGATAGCGTATAGCGTGGAATGCCAACCTTTGGCCAGTGTTGATCCAGTGCTAGGCCAAGCGACGGATTGCCACTGTTGGACCAACATTGGCCGGGGGACATCCTAACCTTTGGCCAATTATGGAATGCCAATGTTGAACCAATATAACAGCATACATTAGGCCAAACGGCAATATTGGCTGGATTTATAAATGCTATCTGAGGTGTTACAAGGCGCACGCCAAATAACCGCATAACGTATCACACGGATTCATTCACTTAACTGGACGCATCGACGTGGCCGTGAGGTGGTATAGGACGTTCGCAGAAATGTAAGTTGTAACACATTGTAGGTGCCAGCCACGCCCGTTTACTGTGCGGCAGGCGCGCTGTCACGGTTGAGTGAAGCAAACTGGTTGAGTGAAGTGAACCGTAGCGAGGGGCAGCGCGAATGACAGAACAAGCAGCGACCACAGCGCTCACACGCAGCGCGGTTTCTCTATTGCTAAATCACGCATCAAAATGCCGTTCATGCATGCAAGCCTTGCTTTCAGCATACAGCCAGGCGGCAATACAAAGGCATATTCCGTTTGGCGTGTTAAAAGTAGTTATGTCTGTCAGCTCTTTAATTTATCGTCATTACATTTGAGCGCTCTGTATGCTCGCCAGTTTGACGAGGATTCATTTTTCGTTAATATTGTTATGTCATTACATATTTGTGTTATATATTATATCTCCGGATGTTAATGTTAGTTCATTAGACCCCGTAATACATTTTAAATCAAAATATATTTCATGCAATCACTGATTTGTTTACACCATGTGTACAACGGCTATGACATAGACTTTTATTTCATGCACTATCTCACTCAGAAAATATAACGTGACGGGAGATTTCAGCAGTTTAAGGAAACTCGCCGGAAAAGATAATTGAGATCGAGTTTACGACTGCTAATCTGTCCTGAACATGAACACTATGTTTGCCTGTTTACTGTATGTTGTGAAGACTTGTAACAAAGTGACACGGTAATGATTGAAAATACGTTAGACGTGAGCGTGTATATGCGTTTACTTTGATAATGTATTTATTAGTACCCTACCTTTGAAATCGTGTAGGTACATTCACTTTCTCATTTCACGATGTATTGCCGAAAACACACTTATATTTATTTAAAAGTATTTACTTGCTTACATGTTTTTGATATGGTGTGCTTCTCTCGATCTCGAAGGCTTTTATCCACCCTGTGAGAATGAGTCTGAACTACTCATCGCCAGGGGCGCCACATTGGCAACGGCTTTTAAAAGATCAAAGCACTATAATGTTGATAACAGCTGCCTTTGGTGCGTTGCACCATGGGTGGGTATAATGTTGATAACAGGTGCCCTTGGTGCATAGCTCAATCGGGGTATAATTTAATTAGCAATAAGGTGTCTACACAATCTCTGCTAACATGCGACTATTAAAAAGTTAACATAGTGTGAATGACTTGCGTAGTGTGAATGACAAGGGGTAAGCTTATACATCCAAGTTAATGACTTCCTGTTTACCTCCTTCAAACATTGTACAGTATACATTCTCATTTGTATTTTTGTAAATTGTTTTGTTTTGTATATATATATATGTGTGTCTGTGTGTGTGTGTGTGTGAGTATATAAATATATATGCACACACACACACACACACACACACACACACACACACACACACACACACACACACACACACACACACACACACACACACACACACACACACACATACACACACAAACACATACACACACGTATATATCTATATATACATATATATATATATATATTGCTGTTTGCTGTTGCCAATGCTTTGAATAAAAACGTTCATTTATTCATTCAGACATGGCCCAATCGACAACACCCACAGGTGGCGCTGCTGCTCCCTCTGGCGATGGGATGGCAAAAAGAGGTGACTACCATGCTGATATGCGCAAGTTTTGTAAATGTCTCTCACATTTGGCCCCTATATTTTTTGTTTCTTCGAAAATATGGTACACATATTTTGAAACAAAAACGATAGACTAGAATCTTCGCTTGGATATTTAGAAAAGAGAAAGTACAACATGAACAGTATTTACCGCAAATTTGTGTTTAAATGATGGACGATCTCAGGATGCAACGTTAAATAGGTCCCAATGTTAATTTATTTCCAATGTGCAGTATTTTAAAATTCATTGAACGATGTAAAATTAGAAAAAAATCCATCATCATCATTTTACCAGATATGTATATGAAAGCAGCTACAATGAGTTCCAGCCATTGTTTTATTATTTCGAACAAGTACAGGACTTATCACCTCAACTGTTGTGTTTGTGTTTCTAGCGCTCATTGACAGTACATTTCTAATGAAACTGGCTAAGCTCAAATTACCCAAATCAGAACAATTCGAACTAGGAGTGCTCTTGAAGATGCCCAGTTCTACGATCGACGAGCTGATGCGTGACCCGGGGGATACGGTGGCCAACACGTTCCGAATTCTGGAGGCGTGGGCCGATTCGAAAAGGCAAGTCTCCACCGCCACAGCCTTGTACGACGAGCTCAGTGGAGCGTGTCTCGCCATCAACAGGGCGGATCTCGTCGACACCGTTCGGTGCGGTGAGTGAGCAGCAATGACGTTTGAAACGTTCCAATCTAATGTCATAGTTGATTATTGAATGTATGTGTGTGTGTGTGTGTGTGTGTGTGTGTGTGTGTGTGTGTGTGTGTGTGTGTGTGTGTGTGTGTGTGTGTGTGTGTGTGTGTGTGTGTGTGTGTGTGTGTGTGTGTGTGTGTGTGTGTGTGTGTGTGTGTGTATGTGTGTGTGTGTGTGTTTGTGTGTGTGTGTGTGTGTGTGTATGTATGTATGTATGTATGAATGTAAGTATGTATGTATGCATGTACGTACGTATGTACGTGTGTACGTGTGTACGTGTGTACGTGTGTACGTGTGTACGTGTGTACGTATGTACGTATGTATGTATGTGTGTATGTATGTACAAAAAATGCTGCAGGATCTAGCTGATGAAAGTGAAAAACAAGGTCTGAAGATGAACATTTCGAAAGCAAACATATTGCTAGAAAATGACACACCGATATATGTCAACACCACGCAGATAGAGAACGTTGAAAGCTACGTTTATCTGGGACAGCGATACAGTAACAGAGATAACAATCAAGACAAGGAGATTCAAAGAAGAATCACCGCCGGCTGAACAGCATTCGCTAAACACAACGACATCTTCAAGGGTAACTTTGGAACATGCTTGAAGAAAAAAGTCTACAACTAATGCGTACTTCCAGCGATGACATACGGCGCGGAAACATGGACACTCACCAACCAGGCAAAGAACAAAGTAGCAGCCGCACAAAGATGGAAAACATATGTTAAAAATCACATATTAGGAGAAAAAGCAAACATCTGGGTAAGAGAGAAGACAAAGGTCATAGACGTGATAGAACAAATCAGAAGACAGAAGTGGACCTGGGCAGGGCACATCAGCAGACTACGAGATAACCGATGGACATGGCGTATCACAACTTGGTGACCTTACAAAGGAAACGATCTAGAGGACGACCGGCGAGACGGTGGAGAGACGAACTAGACGAGTACGGGAAGGGCACCATCTGGCAGACGATAGCGCAAGACAGGCAGATTTGGAAACGATATGCTGAGGCCATCGCCCAACCACGGGACACTACAGTTGCACAATGATGATGATGATGATGTATGTATGTAAGTATGTGTGTGTGTGTGTGTGTGTGTGTGTGTGTGTGTGTGTGTGTGTGTATGTATGTATGTATGTATGTATGTATGCATGCATGCATGCATGTATGTAGGTATATATGAACGCACGTACGTATATACGTGTATATAAATGTGTATAAATGTATCGACTGTTTTAGAGCAATTACGCCACCTGAACGAACGTTTGCGCAAAGCGAAGGAAAAGGCACAATCGTGCAGAAGGATTTTCAATGGTATGTATTTTGTGAATGACGTTTTAATTTAATGTTCGAGAGACATGTCTACTGATACATTATTATACACATTGTTCCATTTATTTTGAATTAATATTAATCAACTAGCCGCGTTGATCAGTAATATCAAAATATTACATAAGTGTAATTAATTTTACGTGGTAATATATCAGTGATACACCTTGGTAAAAGTGACTGCCAGTACCTGGTAACTCAGTTTTAGATTACTGTGAGACCTTGAGAACGTAAGGAAAGAGGAAGGATCCGTTAGGATTGATTTGTTTCAGAGCAAATGCAGCTTGTTAAGGTCGAACTTAAACAGACTCAAGAGCAGCTTGAGGACACAAAGAGAACGCAACAGAAGACAACGGCAGCATTGGAGAGAGATTTACACAACACAATGTCAGAACTGCAGCTGATGAAAGCAAAGCAACACCAAACACAGACAGTACTCAAGCAGACGAAAATAAAACTCGAGCAGACGAAGAGGGAAATCGAGCAGACGAAGAGGGAACTCGAGCAGACGAAGAGGGAACTCGAACAGTCGAAGAGGGAACTCGAGCAGACAAAGAGGGAACTCGAGCAGACAAAGAGCCAACAGCAAACAAGAGGTGAGTTGAGAACATTTAATGTAAATTAACAGTTTCGATTCTAATCAAATACAAAAAGTATGCTTTTTGTATTATTGAATAAAAATAATGTACATTCTATCAAAACAAGGTTTTAGTTTAGCCTGTGAGAAGAATCGAGTTGATTGTGACATGAGCTTCGAATTTGTTTGGCATTAATAGGAAGTGAAGAACTTGTCTATTTTCCTTCCTTGAGTTAAAGTGTTGGACTGTCTACGTGATGGACACATTAGCTCACTTACATTCTACTTACACTTACTGACTACACTCACAACTTTGACTGCTTGCTCACTTTCCACTTAATGACTATTTACTCACACAATATTTACTGACGTTTCAATCAGTCCACTAACTATTAATGATTTACTGGCTACTCACTCACTCACTCACTCACTCACTCACTCACTCACTCACTCACTCACTCACTCACTCACTCACTCACTCACTCACTCACTCACTCACTCACTCACTCACTCACTCACTCACTCACTCGCTCGCTAAATTACAAATTCACTCTCTCGCGTACTCTCTCAGTCATTCACTCATTCACTAATTCAAATGTGTCACCCATTCACTTTCTCACTGAGTCATTCACTCAAATACATCCTCACCTGTCAGTTTCACCCTTGTTGGGAATGTGACCACCCCCAAAGCTGCTGTGAAAACGCCAGGTATGTTCCGTTCGGGTGGGATTTGTTCTCCTACACAGCGTGACTAATCTTCGTGTTGTAGATTGGTAAAAGAATACGAAGCACCAATGTCCGCATTTTCAAAACTATTACGATTTCGTGTTCACGCCTGTCGTAGGTAGGACTTATGTCAGCAAAACTACCAACGCTCCAACATTTATGCCACTAATTCGTGCCAGTGGCGGTGTTGGTGAATTTGACGACAACAACTAGGTCTATTTAGGTATGCAGCGGCACCGATGGTCAATGTGACGTCATAAGATAACGTCTACTACTTTTCCTAGATTCTTGTCTTCCTTCAGAAGGACAACAATGACATTAATGGAAAGTATTGTAATCCAAATTTAACGTTAACGTTATAATGCGAGCTTGTTAGTCGTGACTTAGATTCCAAGTAGATGAAGTAAACTGTTATGATCATATACAAAACATGTCAATATTGTCTTTGAACGCACACGAGTTTCTGTATTTTCCATAAGTGATTCGCTGGGAAATTATGGCGTCATACTTAATGTCGTGTCATATCGGTGCTGGTGCTGATCTACGTGACGACAACACGTGGTCTGTTTCAGCTCATACCGAGGAAAGGATCAGGGATATTACGGCTATTGCAAAACCAGGTACCTTTCATTGTTATTAATTTCGCTTAGAAGACAACGTTCGCAACAACGACAGCAACAACGACTTCCAGTCACCTGCAAAAGTGAGAACGCTGTATACAGCATGCAAAGTGTGTTTGAAAAATGTCCCTAGCCCTCACTACTTGCTCAAACACAAGAAGGACACAGGCCACATTCAGAAGAAAGAACGAGTTTCTCCACAGAACACGAATTTGGACAAATTCTGCTCTTTAAATACATTTTCAGTTGTGCCGGTAAACGTGTAGTTTTAGATATAATAAACCAGTTACTGACGTGTAATATGTTCTAACCATTCTTTTCAGTAGAAAGAATTGGGAACCCGTGGTAATTATTTTAGCAACTCCATCACTTGAAGAGGTAGATACGTCTCAATGTATCACTGAAATCTGTAGGCCTTTCCAATTTTTGGATGGGGTGGGTGCGTGTCATCGATTCTATCCAAATTTGTTTGGGATTATTGAATTTTTTTATATTTACAAAGTCCTTAAGTAGACAATAGTGTGATACTTAAGCATGTCCCAGCGCAGAAATCCTGGGGATTCAAACGAACGTTTCACTAATATTTTGGTATATATGATACAAAACACGGGGTTTGTGTAGAAATTGCAATGTATGTTTTTGTTCGGCTTACATAATGGCGTATGTGATACATTATTTGCAACGTATGCCATGGTATCTCAATGTCAACAAGTTACAGTCATTGTTTACGGCACTCGCAACGTAAAGCCGTGTGTAATAAAGAGATGATAGCGGTGTCTCAATGTCAACAAGTTACAGTCATTGTTTACGGCACTCGCAACGTAAAGCCGTGTGTAATAAAGAGATGATAACGGTGCGTGTCATCTCTATTTGTGAAGTAAGGTGCTCGTGAGTAAACGTGTTGATTGCTGACATGTGTGGTAGTTTTAAAGTGTGCAGAAAGAAAACAAGATACATCGGATGTATGTAGACGGAAATCCAAACAAGTTCATTTAAATTACGTGTGTGTTGCGTCTACAGTGCACGGGGAGAGCCACGAAGAGATGCAGCTCCGGGCCCACAGAGTGATGGCAAAGCTCAAGGAGTACGGACATCCGGAGCTGTGTGCGCACGTCGCCCAGTACATCGTGGAGGACGGGAGGTTGGACTTGAGTGGCAAATTACGCGGTAGCGGGGTGCTGACAAGTACCAACCTCCCGGACTTGGTGTTTTTCCTGTCGTCAGGTTCATCAGGAATCACAATTTTAAAGTGAGTGCATATCTGATTTCTTATTGGTGCATGTTTGAATATGCCTACATAGTCGTGTCCGAGATGACGTGTGTAGGCATATCCCCTAACTTATCCACCACAACAGTCATGTCAATATATTATCAGAAAACGAGATTTGACTTGCACGACTGTTTTCGCTGCAAACTGTAAAACACTTTGCAAGGCTATATTACTGATACTGGTGCGATTATAAACATGACTTTGTTTGATTATGCAGCATAACATAGGCGTGGGAACCGGGAGGAGAGTCTTGGGGGTTCAGCCTGCCAATACTTTCTCGACAGTTTGCTAGTATCAAGGCGTGGATTTGCTAAGGACAATATCAAAACAATATGTAGTGTTACGTAATTTCGGACGCGCTTATTGTGCAGAGTTACGGCGCGTTACAAGAAGGGGGCAAACTTCCTAGAAACTGTAATTACGTCATTTATTATTTGCCCCGTCCTGGGTGTATTTTCCCGATATAGATACTGCCGTTATAGTTACTTCTCGTTATGGCTAACTTTGTTCTGTTACTGTCAATTGTTAAATTTGGTAGTAAAACTATTCCCGATACAGCTACTTCTTAAACTGTATACTTCAAGAGTGGCAAGGCGTGAGAGCAGTAACTACTTCAAATTGCATTAAGACATGTAGACATCAGCTTGGCCTAAAACAGTTATAATCTAGGCCTATGTACAGTACAATGTTTCATACCAGCTGTGTGTGTTCATATAATTGTTAGACAAAGCTTTACATAATCTACGGTTTCCAATCCAAATGTAGTTAGCAATATTGTCGTGGTTTCTATTCGGGGAGGTGGTTATGAGCCGGTACATGTTTCCATGATGTCTAAGTTCAAAGACGCGTATAAATATAGTGGAGGTACGTCTATGCTACATATATACTCCGTTCTTCTGGGCATGTCTTGCTGTAATAGAGTATACAGGTGTATATTATATTATACACTTTGTGATTCATGACTTTCATGGCTATCGTGAAACTAAAAAATTAACACAATTTATTGAGCATTTTATACTGGGTATGGTATACAAAGAACTTCCACCCAAAGATAATCGCCCTCTTGAAATCACTTTATAGCAACCAACAAGCAGTAGTCAGGCTGGAAAACACAACTACAGAAACTTTTTCAGTGGGAAAAGGAGTAAGACAAGGGTGTATTTTATCTTCATACCTATTCAATCTCTACACAGAAGACATAATGAGATATGTAGAATTAGATGACAGAAGTACAAAATACGATTTAGTGAATATTCATGGACATAGAATCAGAGACCTACGATACGCAGACGATACCGCACTCCTGTCCACTACAACAATCGGCCCAACAAACCAAATCATGTCTGTAGAAGAACACAGTGAGAAAAAGAGCTTGTTACTTAATGTGAAGAAAACAAAGACCATGGACACTGACAAATGCATTGAAAAAACAGAAATTGCAATCAACGGGAAGCAAGATGAAAATGTGAACCACTACGAATACCTTGGGGCAAGACTACAAGGAGACGGCAAGACATCATCAGAGATCAGAAGAAGAATAGGCATAGCAACGCAGAAACTAAATAATCTGAAAAATGTATGGAAAGGACAAAACATACCAACAAAGATAAGAATTTTAAAAACTTGCGTTTTCCCAACTGCTCTATACGGGAGCGAAACGTGGACACTGAACAAAGAAGACAAGAGAAGAATACAAGCGTTTGAGATGAAATGTTACAGAAAGGTCCTAAGAGTACTATGGATAACAAGAACAACCAATGCAGAGATCCATAAAAAAAAACTGACATAAAGAACTGCCAACTAGTGAATAGAATAAAACTACTAAAACTGGGTTATTTTGGCCACATCAAAAGACATAATTCCTTAGAGAAAACAGTTCTAGAAGGAAAAGTGGAGGGAAATAGAGGAAGGGGAAGACCAAGGAGAAGATGGGAGCAGGACATCAGCGACTGGTTGGAAGACGACATCGCGAGAGCAAGGAGACGAGCGGCAGACAGAGCAGTGTATCGTGGGATCATCCGGGCAGCTACGTCTCGCACAGATATGCTGAACTGAAGAAGCTGTTGTACAAATAATGTGTTAATCTCACTAAGCCTGTAGTGCACGGGCTCTATGCTACATATTCCGTTAAAGAAAATGTAGACCGGGGCACCATGCACGTAGTTTTTTTCAAACAAACAACAAAAGTCGACTTTATAAAATGGAATATTGTGTGTTAAACTCCTCAATAATCTTTATAGTTGGCTGACAAATCATTTCCCAAACATATCAAGAACAATGAAATTT
The DNA here is from genome assembly GCA_020002185.1 of Paraescarpia echinospica. Taxonomy (NCBI): domain Eukaryota; kingdom Metazoa; phylum Annelida; class Polychaeta; order Sabellida; family Siboglinidae; genus Paraescarpia; species Paraescarpia echinospica. The sequence goes on from CM034534.1 coordinate 74,460,854, forward strand.
GTTTTCTTTAAAACATATTTGGGACACCATGCTCAGTAGCGGGGCACCGTACTCATGTATATGGGGCACTATGCTCACATATGTAATTAAGCTATATATGATAGAGTAGACAAGAACTGTTTCATATACCAACCGAATAGGCTATTTGTCATTGTATGACTTACTTGTTTATATAATTTGGATCTGTTTTATAAACTTATGTTGCCAGCGTCATGCAGATAATCACAATATTTGTTTTCAAACATAAAAACGTTTGTCGAAAAAACCTCGATACAATTTAAATTTATTTATACTCTGTAGGCCTGTTCGACACTAATGTGCACTCTATTCACTGCGGTCCTTAACGAGTCAAATCAACAGAAAACATGTCCGTCTTCCTTGTGCCACCCAACACAGCAGGAGTACAGAACTGTTTTCACAGAGGTTGATAACAAGACAACTAAACCAGCATAAAAAACGACCATCGATCAACTGTGCTGACAGTGCCAACCAACACAGCTGAAAAGTGAATTGTTTTCATTGAGGTCGATAACATGTCAAATCAACAGAAAATACGACCATCTTCTTTGTGCGGGCAGTGCCACCTAACACAGTAGGAGCAGGAAAGTGCGCAACAATGTCATCAAACGGCACATCAACGATATTTTCTTTGTGAGTTATATTTTTATTTATTTCACAGTCAGTTTACCTTTTGTTCTCGTGACGTTTCGACTGCTTTCAGCAGTCTTCTTCAGACAGCTACCGCTAGATGGCGACACGATAGTCCTTCAGCGCAGACGTAGTCACTCAGGTGTGTGCCCCCCTCGGCTGCACCCTATGACGATCTCTTGAAGAGCCACCCAGGGCGCAGCCGCGGGGGGCACACCTCTGAGTGACTACGTCTGCGACGAAGGACTATCGTGTCGCCATCTAGCGGTAGTCGTCTGAAGAAGACTGCTGAATGCAATCGAAACGTCACGAGAACAAAAGGTAAACTGACTGTGAAATAAGTAAAACTATCACTCATTTGAACCACCCAGTCTGATGAACCTCTTCACTCAGATATCTCCCTAGCCAGGGATTGTGAACTGTTAGCAGTAACACTCTTCTTGCTGCATTTCAGAAAGCTTAATGCAAATTTATCTGTCGGTTTAACAATCATACCCACATAATGGTGAATGTCCTTCTTGGGTGCAAACTTCACGACAATGTAATCATTGGGTGCAATGTAATCATTGGGTGCAATGTAATCATTGGGTGCAATGTAATCATTGGGTGCAAGGGTGGTCGCGTCAAGTTCTTCATTGTCGCTGTCGTCCATCAATAGGGCTGCTACTGCTACGTCTGTATCAGAAGGGACGGGGGGAAGGGGAGGGAATGATGAAGGAATGAAGGGGGAAGGAGGAGGGAAGAAGGCGGGAATGAGCAGGGAAGGAGGTTGAGAACACAAAGCAAACACGGTAGCGTCGATGATATTTGGCAAGTAATACGCTTGTCATTATAAGGCATATGACAATTATCACTACATTTTTAATACAGTTAAAAATGTAAGCGAATTTCCAAGTGATACCTCAACATTTTGTTATAAGAAATCACCCTTTAAATACATTGATTTATTAAGATGTATTCTTTATTTATTTAATAGAATGCACATTATTAAATGCGTACTGCTATATGTAATACACGATACTAGTAAGTATGTTTATTTAATACGGAACCATTACCTACCTTGCAAACCAACAGATACATGCAATATATTATTTGTCAAGAGCCGAACAGGCAATGTTGTTAAATACATTAAGCAGAAAATTAAAACCCCTGGGAATATTTGTGTCAAGTATTGTAATAAAGATATACGCATTCTAACATGCATGCAGTGATTATATATTTACTAGATAAAATTTTAGTGCATTTTGTTTAAATAAATTTTGATTTTCCGTGGACATGGCGATTGAAGCACAATGTACATTGGGCATGGTGCCCCAAGCAAGAAAGGAGCGTGGTGCCCCATCCACCGATGACGTCTGAATGAGTACACTGTACTTTATATATAGCTTCCACTACTTTTTATCACACATAGTACAGTGTCATATAATCTAACAATTAAATACAAGTAACATGAAGTGACATAGCTACCAAAGCAAACCTGCAATATCAACTACACGATCAGCTAGTCGGATTAGTTTTGCTGCTCCAAAACTGTTAAATGGGATAACTTTAGGCAAAATGATCCCAGCTCGCTCATATTCACAGGTAGCAAGCGCGGTATGTAGCAGATTAAAACCTTCTAGCATCATTTTAAATTAACATAAAATGAACAAATAGCACCCGATGAGTATGGTGCCCCACCGTGCATGGTGCCCCGGTCTCCCCTATTCTTCGTTATTACGAGGTTTGTTTTCATGCTTAATGAATTGCACCCGTATTCTTTAGCTGTAATGGACACAACTACTGCTACCTAAAAAGGAAAGTAGCTATAACTGGAATTAGCCACAACGGACCTTCGCCTACATGTGTGAGAGATCGTTGATGTAAAAATCCTAAATGTCAAAAAACTATTGCCATTATGTACAGAGCAAGATACATACTTGACAAAAACTCACTCTTTATATTATATTGTGCACTATTTCTCCCTTGTATATCATACTGCTGTGCAGTCTGGGGCAGCACTTATAAAACTATTGTTCACAGTGTTTTTTTATTTTACAGAAGAAAGTAATCAGGCTAATATGCAATGAGACGTTTTTATGTCATACTAATACATTATTTTATGATTTAGGTATACTTAAACTAACTGTCATAATAAAATTGAGAATTTATATTGTAATGTGCAAGGCTAAAAATAAGATGTTGCCGTATAACCTTCATGAATTCTTTGCTACTAACCATGATTCAATGCATTTGACACGTCAAAATAAAAAAATGAAACACGTGTATGCTCGCACAACTTTGAAATCTATGTGTATATCGGTATATGGGGTTAAATTATGGAACTCCTATGTTGAAAAAATAACTAGTTCAGATACAGTTAAAATACTAAAAATAAGACTTAACCACTTGTTTATTAATAATTGCCATGCATACGAGTAAAACGAAAGTGTTGAATATACGTATATGTATGTATGTGTGTATATGTATGTATATGTATGTGTATATATGTATATATACATAAAGGTATGTATATATATGTATATATATATATATATAAATGTAACTAACAAAAATTGAATGAGATTGCTTTCTAAAAATATATTCCCATGTTGTTACCAATGTTGTGTTTAATATACTTGTACAAGTTATGGTCGTGTTAGGGGAAGTGATTAATAAGTACAACACTTCTGTCTTCCCCCATTTCCATGTGTATTTGTTTATGTATTGTATATTGCGTGTAGTTCTCTTTGTATGCATTTTTCACTTGGAAATAAACAACCAATCAATCAAAAAAACAATATTAAAAAAATGATTACAATAATTCTAGTATATTTTTCTTATTTAAGAAATGTTGTGTTGTCTTTATTGTTATTTTATGGTTTGTGGCAGATTTTAGAACCACTTAGGCAATTAACGTATTTTGTTTTACCCAAAATAATGACTGATTTTGACGAAATATTTACCATAAGTTCGTTTAATTAGTGTGAAATCGAACTACATGTGTCCGAGGGTTCTCTCACAGAGTATTCATTTTCGGAAACATTTATTAATTTATAACTGATATAGTCATAAATGAAACCACATTGTCTTTAATCTATGCTAGGAGTAAATAGTGCTAAACATTCAGGCTATGCAACACCAGTGACAGTAGGCGAATGTATCTTGAACCACGTTCTTTCCACAGTTGTCTCCAGGTGGCAGCACTGTGTCGATAGCGTCAAGTCAGATGTAGTCTGCTCAAAATCACGTGCGCTCGCGTTGTTCTGTCTGTTTACGTTCTGTGTGCAACTGCAACCCCCAAGCCACTCGCTCACCGTTTAACATCAGAACTGCTCCGTCGCGACGCCAACTCAGATTATGAAGATCACAAATAAATTTTCCAACTATTGTGGTCACAATGCCAACTTTTTGTTTGTGTTTTTGGTGTTTAACCAAGGAATATATTTCATCCACAGCTTGAGCCTCAACGCCGCCACATTTCGTGACGACGACGCGGCACGGATGCTGGGAACAGTCGTCGCGTCAATGACAGAACTATGTGGAATAAAGTAAGTTTAATTATTTATTACAACATGTGTTAACAGTGTAGTAGTAGTTGTTGTTGTTGTGTTAATGTACACACGTCGTCGTGGGAGAGTTGAGAGAAGTGAGTTTGTGAGATGACAGATGTGTGTTGTTGCCATGGTGGTGAGATAAAACAACTCGTTGTTTGCGTTACAGCCTCGGCCGGTGTCAACTGTCGGACAACGGTCTAGGACACATCGTGGACGGCCTCACCCGAGGCTGTCCAAATTTGACCAGGCTCGGGTAAGGAGACATTTCCAAATTCACCCAACATCATTTCACATTTACCCCGTCACACTAATGATGACTACATTTCCTATGTGGTTTTACTTGTTAATTTATTGGACTTGTTTTGTTTATTTGGACAATTGCTAAAATAAAAAAATATCACTTATATAATTATGATCACATTCCGTAACCTTTACCTTTTTAATCAAACTGAGTAAAATACACCCACTTTTTTTACCACATTATGAATCAATATTATATAAATAATTTGCTGCACAATTAAAATTTACTTTTGACCAAAAAATATGTGCCGAGCGCGTCGTGTCAACGTCACATGTCATAGTTAATTGTGTTGATTACAATTGATTGAAAACAGAGTAAATATTTATTTATTTACCACCACATCTACCCCACCCTGGTGTTTTATTGCTATTGTAGGTGGGTTAATGTCTGTGTAGACAGACGTTGTTTAGTTTGTGTATTTAGCGAGGTGAATGAATGTGTTTACTCTTGTCTCCTTCTTTACAGGATTGACGACATCAACTTCACAGACGACAGTGTGACGACACTCAGGGACATTTTGAGACGGCGACCAGAGCTGAAGATACATGTGTAAGTTGACGTATTTAATCATTGCACGTGTTAGTGTGTTGACAGTGCGTACAGAGCTGTGTGAGTATCGTTTGTTGTGTTCACGTCTCCTCTCTCTTCCAGGCTGTTGTCTCGGTCACCCCCGTCGTCGTGCAGCCGTCGACTCCAGGCCGAGTTCCCCGGGAGGGTTCTTGAGGTAAGTGACTTCTCTACACTACATTCGCCGTCCACATCACACACCAACCACACAACTGTCAAATACCACTCATAACTTTGTCCAACTCGTCAACGACCACACAGTGTCCCCAAATGTCGACTTTATTAGACGCGAGTGATAAACAACAGCGTCCAAGCGACCTTCACCTTAGTTCACGTCAGACGTAGGGGCGGCTGTGCAATGTATCACAAAGTAATGTCTGACGTGAGTGATGACGTCACGCCACGCCTTGTGGCTGTCCTTGAAATATACAGTGAAGCATTTAGTAATAATAGAAAGAGGACACCGAGAAAAATATAGGACAGTTAACAAGGGGCACAAGTTAGTAACAAATTAATATGGTTTGATAACAATATTTTCTTTCTCCGAGTTCCCGTCATGAGGGTCAGGCTCTTAGTAGCAGCAATTGATATATACTGATCTAATCACTCACTATGGTATGGTTCATTGTTTGGTTAGTTACAGTAGCAATACTTGACAGTTGTATGTTCCCACGGATATATAAGAAACACTGGATATACATGAACCAGTTTACAAAATACCATCTTGATCTTTGTAGCTAGAGTCCAATGTATATCATAACTGAAATGGTATTAAGAAAACATTGTTTTATATATATAAAATCAGTGAGCAATAAATGTATGTTTACATTTTTCTCAGATATAAGGAAGGCCCACTTAGAAAGAACAACTTCGTAATCCCGTTATGTAGTGTTGTATATTGCCAAGGTTGTATGGAGCAGTTTCTCAAACATGTTCCGTGTAGCGAGAGTGTAGTGGATATCATACGACTGATGTGATATTGATGACACTTTGGTTTACAGATTACTGTGAACCTGAGGGGACTTCGACGATGAGACACGGCTAAAAACTGCGCACTGAAAACTGAACTCAAGCCCAAGCTGTTGTTGATGAACATCGATATCTAAGGTTCATGAACTCTCAATTAGTGCACTGGACATTCATCTAGAATGATCCCACGCGTACTATAAACGACTGTGTTAACGTGTGTTCCTTGTGTTTTGTCATCATAAATTGTACTCGGTGAACAGCTGACACACATATGTCAGTATCACTACAAACAGTTGTTGATTCAACCTCACAAATTGCCTAGCACAAAGAGTGTCTCATACAGATGACAAAAGCTTTAGCAGATCCAGTGAATGTATTTGGCCTCTCACAATAACACGTCTGCTTCATGTTTCACGCTCTGATAGTACAGTATGTAGTATTTGTTTGTTGCTGTTATTATTTTCCTGAAGATGAAAGCCGTTGGTAGTAGACTGCGATGGGCAGGACTTGTATCGAGAGAATGAGTGCGGTGAGACATGCAAACTTGCTGAGTCGAACGAACGGCGCATTATAACGAACTGCAACACGGAGAAGTGTGAGAACAACCGCCATGTTTTAGTCCCGTATAAGAGTCAGGTACAGAATACACGTGGCTCCACCGTGTGACCAGCTGCTGTGGATAGTTTTCACGCATGTGGCAAATGGCCATAGAGTTGCCGCCACCAAGTGACTAACTATTGACTTGTTTGTATTTGCAAAGACATCATTCCAGTCGAAACACCGTAGCGATCTTTGGAGCTAAGTTCGCGGCTACTGATTCACAGGCAGGCACATTACACAGCAATTGATATATGGTGTATTTCCATCCACAACTATCCTATATGTGCTGAGTGTTCTTACTAATTTTATTGCTGACTGAAATTTATTTTACAAATTGTACGTGTATTACCAATGTTATTATTGACATTTCAATGTATTGCTTAAGTAAAATTTCCCGTTTTTAATACAGTGACAGTAAACGCATTGAATCCTGATTTCTTGCAGTATGTGTTCTTATTCAGGACCAGTTGAGCTGATTTGTATTTAATGGTGTCTAGTGCAGAGAATACAAAGGATGTATGTTGATGGGTGCATGTCCATGAGAAATTATGTAATTTATGCACTGATACACGACAAGTGAAGCCACAACGTTTTTTAAACAACATATGAGACAATGGATGACACATCGGACGAGACAATGGCTGAGACAACGGACGAGACTACGGCTTAGACAACGGATAAGACAACGGCTGAGAAAATGGATAAGACAATGGATGTGACAACGGACAATATAATGAATGAGACAAAGGACGAGATAACGAGATAATGGATAAGACAACGGATGAGACAACATAATCAGCACACCAATTAGGGGTTTAGGGTTACGCATGCTTGCATATTAAGCATATTATTAAGCACATTACAGTACCGTGATCATATGTTCAGGAACACGTAAATGCGACGCCAACATTTATGTTTGCATTTGAAAACACAGCGGTGTAGGAAAAGAAGTCACGGTGTTGACCCGGCCATTGTCAAACAAAATAAAGTATTTTTATTCAAATCATGGAAAGCATCCCTTTCCCCATTCCTGCTAATTACACAAGTCTCAGTACTCACTGGCAGATGGCGTTGGGAAACTCTGACGATACGCTCAGCTAATAACATCGCTGCCGAGAAATTCCAGTGTGCTTCATTTCAGCCACACGCTGCTCATTTTATATGCACTGGTTAAAGATTATTACGATAACAATGGTAAATCGATGATCGTTGACATCACGCATTCCATCCATGTCCCATTACAAAAGAGCTCAATCGCCCTCTACACATGTCCTATGCCCCAGTCCAAAATTAAACAGGTGAGAAAGATTTCATGGCATTTTTCAGATAAGAAACTCATCCGTACCCTTCCTCTTGCCCTCTCCCTTCCACAACCAACATCACCACGTTTGATGAATATACCTATGTAGACACTGTTGTTATTCCTCACACAAGGAAGCACATAGTTAACTCCAACAGTATTGACAGTGTCTGGGACACGGTTGGACATGTTTGGGAAGTAGATGTAGTTATTGTTCTTTTGTTATTTTTTACACAATACCGCTCAGTAGCTCGAGAGAAGGGTCGAACGGGTAATTATTAAATTGGGTTTCCCGAGGGCTTCGTCTTGATATTGGAGCGCGGGTCGGACGGATGTCTGCGTACGCCCCCCTCCCGTAGAGGCAAGAGTTCTGCGTCGACGAAAACAGTTCCGCTCAGTGAAGAGTATAGTTGAAGTTTTTGTTTAGAGCCTCAAATTGTGTGCCACTGGAGGACTGTGGAAACCTCCAACGTAAAGCCAAACACGCTACGGGCTAGAAAGTATACATGTACTGTGGGGTTAGATAAAATAATTACATTTCTCCCAGTTCTGTGCATCTGTTTGATTACCAGAATACGTACAATTCCCGAATACAGTATGTAGGTTTAATTGACATCCACTATACAAAACATACCATGCAATATTTTACGACGGATATTATTATTATTTATATGAAGTCGGTCGTACAATTGTTGTTGTGACGTCGCTGCCACTGTGATGTCACGCGTTCAGAATGTGACGTAACACGTTCACAATCAGTCAAATTGCTATTCTATGTATTAACATCGGCGAGATACAACCTTGTCAACCTCATCGTCAGTGTGCCATCATCATTTTTATGAAATCTACAACAAAACGTAGGCCAACGGTGCAGTTAATTTAACACTGACGCGGCAAATTTACTATAGTATTACTTAATGGCTCAGTTGTTGTAACTGGTACAGTTTGTAATGTTTCACAAATAAAAATATAGATGACACTTTTAACTACTAGCTGCAATGCATGTTGATATGTCTAAGTCATTGGCTACACCAGTTACTGAGATTATAACGGATTCAATATAGTCAAACATATGCGTGCACAAGCTCGAATTCTTAACACATGCAAATATCTACAGGCGTACTACACTTGTTGTTATTGTCGTTATTTTAGTGATGCTGGTGTTGTTGTCGTTATTTTAGTGATGCTGGTGTTGTTGTCGTTATTTTAGTGATCCTGGTGTTGTTGTCGTTATTTTAGTGATGCTGGTGTTGTTGTCGTTATTTTAGTGATGCTGGTGTTGTTGTCGTTATTTTAGTGATGCTGGTGTTGTTGTCGTTATTTTAGTGATGCTGGTGTTGTTGTCGTTATTTTAGTGATCCTGGTGTTGTTGTCGTTATTTTAGTGATGCTGGTGTTGTTGTTGTTGTTGTTGTCGTTGTCGTCGTTATATTAGTGATGCTGGTGTTGGTGATATTGTTGCGCTTCAACTAATGCTATTAGTGATATTAGTTTATCGTTATCGCAGCATAATGAATGAAGCACACTAAATAATCAAAAACTCAATTAGTAAGTAATATTTAAAAGAATAGATACTAACATTGGCATCGTTTGTCATCATCACAGCGAATGCTCAATGTTGCTGCGTTATATATGACACTAATTTATTTGCTAAGTATCAAATTCTACTGTGTTTTTGTTACACAGAATGTCGACACTTAATCCGCCAGAGTGCGACACCATAGTGAATGGTAGACGATTCTTTATTCATGTCAGTTTGGACGACATTAACATTAGTCCAAGAGCCAGGTAGGTTTATTTACGTTTTATTTGTCAAAATACCTCAGGGTGGTTCTGGGGTAAAAATTACTGTAGAATCTGAATATCTGCTTCTTACAAAATTCTACTTGGGATATTTCTCAGAATTTGTATCGGAAATAGGGCACCGTCAAATCACACCTAAGATGTTTTGCGTCGCGTCGCGTCGCGTCACGTCGTATTCAACAGTTTCAATATTATGAGTAAATTAAGCGCGTAACTACCACCGATACACATTAGTGAGGTATCAAATGAAAGCGTGATATAAGCTTATTATGCAGGATTGCTTGAGTTATTTGTAATGACATAATATTCATGACCTACGAAGTTGTGTGTGGCCATACCCAAAGTGCGCACGAGAAGCTGTGTGTGACCATACCCAAAGTGTGCACGAGAAGCTGTGTGTGACCATACCCAAAGTGCGCACGAGAAGCTGTGTGTGAACATACCCAAAATGCGCACGAGAAGCTGTGTGTGACAAAAACATGGATTCATCTACTGTGGCAAAAACATTTATTTATGTGGCAAAAACATGGATTCATCTACTGATCCAAATGATACATGTGTAAAAAGCAGTCATATTCCGCTATCATTTGGAACCATTCATGTTGGTCTGACCCAATGGACCCGAGAAATTGTGTTATAACGGAGGGGGTGGTAACCGCGAAAACATCAAAATCGACACACCGTTCGTCCATCAACTTGACTGCCTACATCTCGAAACATCAACCGCCATGTCACCAATCATTATTATTATGTTCTTATTAAATTGTTCCCTCGGAGATGGTTTTCAAGTTTCCCTTGACACCCTTGAGCCAGAGGGAGTAGCACGGGTGTCAAGGGAAACTTGAAAACCCTTTCCACAGTGTTTAGATATAGCAAAAGCTTTTAGTCTTTTATGGAAAGCTTGACATAAACAGCTGCTACCTAGAGAGAACATCAGGTCTAGAGTTCAGCAATCGACATACAAGCACATTTAAGCCTACTATGTTTTCAAAATGTCGCCTACGTTTTCGGCGTACATGTTAAACTAATCTCGTTCTTCCTAAGTGAGTATTTATGAAAGGTTGATGTATTAGTTTACAAAATTACTTTTTCACTACACTAAATAGTTGTGCACGAAATATGATGCACTCATACTTACGTGGAACATATATAGATGTTCGTGCCGACTTGAGACTGAAACCCAAACGTTGTGCTGTTGCACACAACACTGACGTCAATGTTCTGCGATTAAACGAGGTCGCTTGTAGTAAATATTACAATCAATGTTTACAGGTAAAACATTACAGATTAGTGGAACAATTAAATAAGAACATAATAATAATGATTGGTAACATGGCGATTGATGTTTCGAAATGTAGGCAGTCAAATCGGTGGACGAACGGTGTGTCATTGTTCGTGTTTTCGCGTTTTTCGCGCTTACTACCCCTTCCGTTACTAAACGGTTCCATTGTGTCTAACCAACATTAATTTGTTCCCATTGTTAGCGGAAAAAGACTGCTTTTTAATGATGTATAATTTGGACCAGTAGTTGCATCCGTGTTCTTGTCACATAAACGGAAAGGTATCGATTTGTCTTTTTTTTACGTCTTCTCGAGCTGAATTTGGGTAAGGTCACACACAGCTTTGTAGGTCATGATATTTATTTTTTATTTAAAATACTATAATAATTATATGTGTTTATGTATGCAAAGCGCCCGAGAGAAATTTCAATTGATCGGGCGCTATATAAGTATTATTATTATTATGTCGTTAGAAATAACTCAAGCATTCTTACAGAATAAGCATCAATAAGTATATCAGGCTTTCACTTGATACCTTATTTATATGTATCGGTGGTAGTTACGCGCTCATTTTACTCACAATATAGAAACTGTTGAATACGACGCGACGCGAAACATCTCAGGTGTGTTTAGAAGGTGCCCCAAAGTGTTGGCTGGATCAACTGGAAGGTTTGATATACGTACATTATTATTATTATAATTTAATTGTCCACATATGACATGAGAAAATTGCTGTTTTAAAACTATGCCTGTTACTACCATAAAGGCATAAAATGCTAGTATAATTATTAGTTTCCTCTTTTGATTTGCCGAATTTGACCCCTATATGTAAGCTTAGAAGCATTCCCGTGGGACTGTCGTTAGACTCCTTGCAATACTGATTTATATTAAATAAATAAATAATAATAATAAACTTTATTTATACACAATCAAATCCGGGACTAATGCCCCGTTCACGGGTGTTTACAAAATCAATAAATATCTAAGAAACATAAAACGCATTTAAGAGAAATAAATATTAGAAGGAAATTAACTTAGCAAGCAAAATCCTAGTATATACATTATATATAAAACTATATATAGTAAAATTACGAGTGAACGCAACGACAAAGCAAGCGATTAGGAAAAGTGTTGAACAGCTAAACATTCTGGATAAAAATAGATAAATAAATATATAATTACACAACTAAAAATAAATATTATTGTTTGTTCACAAAACATATTTGCCGTTAGCTAATGTTGCACTTAAATAAATGCACCGATTCAAAACCAGTTTTAGCATTTCCATACCCAGTATTTGTCTGATATCCATAACAGAAGTGAAACTATCGGAGGGAGCTACATGCTTCCCCTCCACGCACAAGTGCCCTTTTATGGTTGGCCTGATGTGAAAAAATAGGTTTATGGTTATGTTTACGGTTCGTTCGAAGGTTAGGTACCTTGGACAAGACTGACATATCAGGCGATTACGTATATTTGTACGTGGAGAGGTAGCTATATTAGCTATCACTCATAATACCGATCGACACCCGCAAAAACGGCAAAATACATTTTGTATACTCATGATGTATTGCGCCGAGCTAACCCCCGAAGTGATCACACAACGACTCTAACCTTTGTAGTCGACATTGCCGTCGCCATCGACCTGGGCTTGGGCGAGCATGTCGTCGAGTTCATCGTCTCTGAGCGGTTCGCCGAGCGATGTGAGCGCTCGCCTCAGGGCGGCCATGTTCACAATGCCCGTACTGTACTCGTCGAACGGACTGAAGGCCGCTGTCAGCTCGCTCTCAGAGCCCCGGAAGCCGTAGGGCCGTCGGGACATCAGGTCGACAAATTCCGGGAACTCGACCATGCCGTTACCTGGAAACAGTACGACAATGTAGGAACTCGACCATGTCGTTACATGGAGACAGTACAACAATGTAGGAACTTGACCATGACGTTACCTGGAGACAGAACATACAACAACGTAGGAACTCGACCATGTTGTTACCTGGAGACATTACGACAATGTAGGAACTCGACCATGTCGTTACCTGGATACATTACGACAATGTAGGAACTCGACCATGTCGTTACCTGGATACATTACGACAATGTAGGAACTCGACCATGTCGTTACCCGGAGACATTACGACAATGTAGGAACTCGACCATGTCGTTACCTGAAGACAGTACGACAATGTAGGAACTCGACCATGTCGTTACCTGAAGACATTACGACAATGTAGGAACTCGACCATGTCGTTACCTGGAGACATTACGACAATGTAGGAACTCGACCATGTCGTTACCCAGAGACATTACGACAATGTAGGAACTTGACCATGTCGTTACCCGGAGACATTACGACAATGTAGGAACTCGACCATGTCGTTACCTGAAGACAGTACGACAATGTTGGAACTCGACCACGTCGTTACCTAAAGACATTACGATAATGTAGGAACTCGACCATGTCGTTACCTGAAGACAGTACGACAGTGTAGGCCTACATGTGAACGGAACATGAATCGGGTGGAAAAATAGCACAATTGAAGTCGGCTTCGGGTATTACCCGGTCAAAGTAAAATACTAGTGGAACATTTTATTATCCAGTCCATATTAACGTTTTATTATTTACGGATGCTACCAACCAATGGTTCTGTTTGGTTTTACGTTTGTAAGAATGAATACGGTGCGGCAATACTTATTTATTAAGCAGTAAGCACTCTTTCCAGGAGCTGATATATACTAATATCGACCGTTTCTGTTGAAAATGTGAAGGAGAAATGCAAAGCTGAAGTGATGGGGAATTTATCTGGGCTGCTGAGAGAAGACGCGGGAGGAGTGGAGGAGGAGTGGAGGAGGAGTGAAGGAGGAGTGGAGGAGGAGTGGAGGAGGAGTGGAGGAGGAGTGGAGGAGGAGTGAAGGAGGAGTGGAGGAGGAGTGGAGGAGAAGTGGAGGAGGAATGGAGGAGTAGTGGAGGAGGAGTGGAGGAGGAGTGGAGGAGGATTGGAGGAGGAGTGGAGGAGGAGTGGAGGCGGAGTGGAGGAGGAGTGGAGGAGGACGGGAGGAGGAGTGGAGTAGGGAAGGTTTTGTGGGAGGACATAACTAAATGGCCGAACACCGGGTAAACCACACAACATGGAAAGAAGACAGGAAAAGGCGTGGAACAAGGAACCAGAAGAGAAGGACAAGGACGGACGAGACTTGTCGACCTGCAACCACCTCCTGGCCTACTAAAAGCAGCCTCCCGGACAAAACGAGGTCAGGAGAACAAACTCGAACTGCCCCACTAAATACCTAACACATATTTCCACTCCTTCTTCACATCTGCCATCAGTCAGTGGAACTCACTTCCCTCAGACTCCTCCGAAGCCGAGTCCCTCCAGTCTTTAGGTCCTCCACGAAGTACTGGTTGATTACCCAACAATAGCCTCAACCATTACAATCACAATGTGTAACTTTACCCAGTGGAACTGGTCGATTACTCAGCAATAGTCCCAACCATTATAATCACAACGTGTAACTTAACCCAGTGGAACTGGTTGACTACCCAGCAATAGTCCCAACCATTACAATGACAATGTGTGACTTCACCCAGTGGAACTGAATATTTAGACTTTTATATTTTATTTATTTATTATTATTGTTTTACATTACTCAGCAATAGCCCCAACCATTACAATCACAATGTGTAACTTTACCCAGTGGAACTGGTTGACTACCCAGCAATAGCCCCAACCATTATAATCACAATGTGTAACTTTACCCAGTGGAACTGGTTGACTACCCAGCAATAGCCCCAACCATTACAATCACAATGTGTAACTTTACCCAGTGGAACTGGTTGACTACCCACCAATAGTCCCAACCATTATAATCACAACGTGTAACTTAACCCAGTGGAACTGGTTGACTACCCAGCAATAGTCCCAACCATTACAATGACAATGTGTGACTTCACCCAGTGGAACTGAATATTTAGACTTTTATATTTTATTTATTTATTATTATTGTTATACATTACTCAGCAATAGCCCCAACCATTACAATCACAATGTGTAACTATACCCAGTGGAACTGGTTGACTACCCAGCAATAGCCCCAACCATTATAATCACAATGTGTAACTTTACCCAGTGGAACTGGTTGACTACCCAGCAATAGCCCCAACCATTACAATCACAATGTGTAACTTTACCCAGTGGAACTGGTTGACTACCCACCAATAGTCCCAACCATTATAATCACAACGTGTAACTTAACCCAGTGGAACTGGTTGACTACCCAGCAATAGCCCCAACCATTACAATCACAATGTGTAACTTTACCCAGTGGAACTGGTTGACTACCCAGCAATAGCCCCAAACATTACAATCACAATGTGTATCTTTACCCAGTGGAACTGGTTGACTACCCAGCAATAGCCCCAACCATTACAATCACAATGTGTAACTTTACCTAGTGGAACTGGTTGACTACCCAGCAATAGTCCAAACCATTACAATCACAATGTGTAACTTTACCCAGTGGAAATGGTTGACAACCCAGCAATAGTCCCAACCATTACAATGACAATGTGTGACTTCACCCAGTGGAACTGAATATTTAGACTTTTATATTTTATTTATTTATTATTATTGTTTTACATTACTCAGCAATAGCCCCAACCATTACAATCACAATGTGTAACTTTACCCAGTGGAACTGGTTGACTACCCAGCAATAGCCCCAACCATTATAATCACAATGTGTAACTTTACCCAGTGGAACCGGTTGACTACCCAGCAATAGCCCCAACCATTACAATCACAATGTGTAACTTTACCCAGTGGAACTGGTTGACTACCCAACAATAGTCCCAACCATTATAATCACAACGTGTAACTTAACCCAGTGGAACTGGTTGACTACCCAGCAATAGCCCCAACCATTACAATCACAATGTGTAACTTTACCCAGTGGAACTGGTTGACTACCCAGCAATAGCCCCAAACATTACAATCACAATGTGTAACTTTACCCAGTGGAACTGGTTGACTACCCAGCAATACCCCAACCATTACAATCACAATGTGTAACTTTACCCAGTGGAACTGGTTGACTACCCAGCAATAGTCCCAAACATTACAATCACAATGTGTATCTTTACCCAGTGGAACTGGTTGACTTCTCAGCAATAGTCCCAACCATTACAATCACAATGTGTAACTTTACCCAGTGGAACTGGTTGACTACCCAGCAATAGCCCCAACAATTACAATCACAATGTGTAACTTTACCTAGTGGAACTGGTTGACTACCCAGCAATAGTCCAAACCATTACAATCACAATGTGTAACTTTACCCAGTGGAACTGGTTGACAACCCAGCAATAGTCCCAACCATTACAATGACAATGTGTGACTTCACCCAGTGGAACTGAATATTTAGACTTTTATATTTTATTTATTTATTATTATTGTTTTACATTACTCAGCAATAGCCCCAACCATTACAATCACAATGTGTAGCTTTACCCAGTGGAACTGGTTGACGACCCAGCAATAGCCCCAACCATTACAATCACAATGTGTAACTTTACACAGTGGAACTGATTGACTACCCAGCAATAGCCCCAAACATTACAATCACAATGTGTAACTTTACCCAGTGGAACTTGTTGACTACCCAGCAATAGCCCCAACCATTACAATCACAATGTGTAACTTTACCCAGTGGAACTGGTTGACTACCCAGCAATAGCCCCAAACATTACAATCACAATGTGTATCTTTACCCAGTGGAAATGGTTGACTACCCAGCAATAGCCCCAAACATTACAATCACAATGTGTAATTTTACCCAGTGGAACTGGTTGACTACCCAGCAATAGCCCCAACCATTACAATTACAATGTGTAACTTTACCCAGTGGAACTGGTTGACTACCCAGCAATAGCCCCAAACATTACAATCACAATGTGTAACTTTACCCAGTGGAACTGGTTGACTACCCAGCAATAGCCCCAACCATTACAATCACAATGTGTAACTTTACCTAGTGGAACTGGTTGACTACCCAGCAATAGCCCCAACCATTACAATCACAATGTGTAACTTTACCCAGTGGAACTGGTCGACTACCCAGCAATAGCCCCAACCATTACAATCACAATGTGTAACTTTACCCAGTGGAACTGGTTGACTACCCACCAATAGTCCCAACCATTACAATCACAATGTGTAACTTTACCCAGTGGAACTGGTTGACTACCCACCAATAGTCCCAACCATTACAATCACAATGTGTAACTTTACCCAGAGGAACTGGTTGACTACCCAGCAATAGCCCCAACCATTACAATCACAATGTGTAACTTTACCCAGTGGAACTGGTTGACTACCCACCAATAGTCCCAACCATTACAATCACAATGTGTAACTTTACCCAGTGGAACTGGTTGACTACCCACCAATAGCTCCAACCATTACAAGCACAATGTGTAACTTTACCCAGTGGAACTGGTTGACTACCCACCAATAGTCCCAACCATTACAATCACAATGAGTAACTTTACCCAGTGGAACTGGTTGACTACCCACCAATAGTCCCAACCATTACAATCACAATGTGTAACTTTACCCAGTGGAACTGGTTGACTACCCGCCAATAGTCCCAACCATTACAATTACAATGTGTAACTTTACCCAGAGGAACTGGTTGACTACCCAGCAATAGCCCCAACCATTACAATCACAATGTGTAACTTTACCCAGTGGAACTGGTTCACTACCCACCAATAGTCCCAACCATTACAATCACAATGTGTAACTTTACCCAGTGGAACTGGTTGACTACCCACCAATAGTCCCAACCACTACAATCACAATGTGTAACTTTACCCAGTGGAACTGGTTGACTACCCACCAATAGTCCCAACCATTACAATCACAATGTGTAACTTTACCCAGTGGAACTGGTTGACTACCCACCAATAGCTCCAACCATTACAAGCACAATGTGTAACTTTACCCAGTGGAACTGGTTGACTACCCACCAATAGTCCCAACCATTACAATCACAATGTGTAACTTTACCCAGTGGAACTGGTTGACTACCCACCAATAGCTCCAACCATTACAAGCACAATGTGTAACTTTACCCAGTGGAACTGGTTGACTACCCACCAATAGTCCCAACCATTACAATCACAATGTGTAACTTTACCCAGTGGAACTGGTCGATTACTCAGCAATAGTCCCAACCATTATAATCACAACGTGTAACTTAACCCAGTGGAACTGGTTGACTACCCAGCAATAGTCCCAACCATTACAATGACAATGTGTGACTTCACCCAGTGGAACTGAATATTTAGACTTTTATATTTTATTTATTTATTATTATTGTTTTACATTACTCAGCAATAGCCCCAACCATTACAATCACAATGTGTAACTTTACCCAGTGGAACTGGTTGACTACCCAGCAATAGCCCCAACCATTATAATCACAATGTGTAACTTTACCCAGTGGAACTGGTTGACTACCCAGCAATAGCCCCAACCATTACAATCACAATGTGTAACTTTACCCAGTGGAACTGGTTGACTACCCACCAATAGTCCCAACCATTATAATCACAACGTGTAACTTAACCCAGTGGAACTGGTTGACTACCCAGCAATAGTCCCAACCATTACAATGACAATGTGTGACTTCACCCAGTGGAACTGAATATTTAGACTTTTATATTTTATTTATTTATTATTATTGTTATACATTACTCAGCAATAGCCCCAACCATTACAATCACAATGTGTAACTATACCCAGTGGAACTGGTTGACTACCCAGCAATAGCCCCAACCATTATAATCACAATGTGTAACTTTACCCAGTGGAACTGGTTGACTACCCAGCAATAGCCCCAACCATTACAATCACAATGTGTAACTTTACCCAGTGGAACTGGTTGACTACCCATCAATAGTCCCAACCATTATAATCACAACGTGTAACTTAACCCAGTGGAACTGGTTGACTACCCAGCAATAGCCCCAACCATTACAATCACAATGTGTAACTTTACCCAGTGGAACTGGTTGACTACCCAGCAATAGCCCCAAACATTACAATCACAATGTGTAACTTTACCCAGTGGAACTGGTTGACTACCCAGCAATACCCCAACCATTACAATCACAATGTGTAACTTTACCCAGTGGAACTGGTTGACTACCCAGCAATAGTCCCAAACATTACAATCACAATGTGTATCTTTACCCAGTGGAACTGGTTGACTTCTCAGCAATAGTCCCAACCATTACAATCACAATGTGTAACTTTACCCAGTGGAACTGGTTGACTACCCAGCAATAGCCCCAACAATTACAATCACAATGTGTAACTTTACCTAGTGGAACTGGTTGACTACCCAGCAATAGTCCAAACCATTACAATCACAATGTGTAACTTTACCCAGTGGAACTGGTTGACAACCCAGCAATAGTCCCAACCATTACAATGACAATGTGTGACTTCACCCAGTGGAACTGAATATTTAGACTTTTATATTTTATTTATTTATTATTATTGTTTTACATTACTCAGCAATAGCCCCAACCATTACAATCACAATGTGTAGCTTTACCCAGTGGAACTGGTTGACGACCCAGCAATAGCCCCAACCATTACAATCACAATGTGTAACTTTACACAGTGGAACTGATTGACTACCCA
Source organism: Paraescarpia echinospica (assembly GCA_020002185.1). Classification (NCBI taxonomy): domain Eukaryota; kingdom Metazoa; phylum Annelida; class Polychaeta; order Sabellida; family Siboglinidae; genus Paraescarpia; species Paraescarpia echinospica. The sequence continues at coordinate 74,480,565 of CM034534.1, forward strand.
GCAATAGCCCCAAACATTACAATCACAATGTGTAACTTTACCCAGTGGAACTTGTTGACTACCCAGCAATAGCCCCAACCATTACAATCACAATGTGTAACTTTACCCAGTGGAACTGGTTGACTACCCAGCAATAGCCCCAAACATTACAATCACAATGTGTATCTTTACCCAGTGGAACTGGTTGACTACCCAGCAATAGCCCCAAACATTACAATCACAATGTGTAATTTTACCCAGTGGAACTGGTTGACTACCCAGCAATAGCCCCAACCATTACAATTACAATGTGTAACTTTACCCAGTGGAACTGGTTGACTACCCAGCAATAGCCCCAAACATTACAATCACAATGTGTAACTTTACCCAGTGGAACTGGTTGACTACCCAGCAATAGCCCCAACCATTACAATCACAATGTGTAACTTTACCTGGTGGAACTGGTTGACTACCCAGCAATAGCCCCAACCATTACAATCACAATGTGTAACTTTACCAAGTGGAACTGGTCGACTACCCAGCAATAGCCCCAACCATTACAATCACAATGTGTAACTTTACCCAGTGGAACTGGTCGACTACCCAGCAATAGCCCCAACCATTACAATCACAATGTGTAACTTTACCAAGTGGAACTGGTTGACTACCCACCAATAGTCCCAACCATTACAATCACAATGTGTAACTTTACCCTGTGGAACTGGTTGACTACCCACCAATAGTCCCAACCATTACAATCACAATGTGTAACTTTACCCAGTGGAACTGGTTGACTACCCACCAATAGTCCCAACCATTACAATCACAATGTGTAACTTTACACAGTGGAACTGGTTGACTACCCACCAATAGCTCCAACCATTACAAGCACAATGTGTAACTTTACCCAGTGGAACTGGTTGACTACCCACCAATAGTCCCAACCATTACAATCACAATGTGTAACTTTACCCAGTGGAACTGGTTGACTACCCACCAATAGTCCCAACCATTACAATCACAATGTGTAACTTTACCCAGTGGAACTGGTTGACTACCCGCCAATAGTCCCAACCATTACAATCACAATGTGTAACTTTACCCAGAGGAACTGGTTGACTACCCAGCAATAGCCCCAACCATTACAATCACAATGTGTAACTTTACCCAGTGGAACTGGTTGACTACCCACCAATAGTCCCAACCATTACAATCACAATGTGTAACTTTACCCAGTGGAACTGGTTGACTACCCACCAATAGTCCCAACCATTACAATCACAATGTGTAACTTTACCCAGTGGAACTGGTTGACTACCCACCAATAGTCCCAACCATTACAATCACAATGTGTAACTTTACCCAGTGGAACTGGTTGACTACCCACCAATAGCTCCAACCATTACAAGCACAATGTGTAACTTTACCCAGTGGAACTGGTTGACTACCCACCAATAGTCCCAACCATTACAATCACAATGTGTAACTTTACCCAGTGGAACTGGTTGACTACCCACCAATAGTCCCAACCATTACAATCACAATGTGTAACTTTACCCAGTGGAACTGGTTGACTACCCACCAATAGTCCCAACCATTACAATCACAATGTGTAACTTTACCCAGAGGAACTGGTTGACTACCCAGCAATAGTCCCAACCATTACAATCACAATGTGTAACTTTACCCAGTGGAACTGGTTGACTACCCACCAATAGTCCCAACCATTACAATCACAATGTGTAACTTTACCCAGTGGAACTGGTTGACTACCCACCAATAGTCCCAACCATTACAATCACAATGTGTAACTTTACCCAGTGGAACTGGTTGACTACCCACCAATAGCCCCAACCATTACAATCACAATGTGTAACTTTACCCAGTGGAACTGGTTGACTACCCACCAATAGTCCCAACCATTACAATCACAATGTGTAACTTTACCCAGTGGAACTGGTTGACTACCCACCACTAGCCCCAACCATTACAATCACAATGTGTGACTTTACCCAGTGGAACTGAATATTTAGACTTTTATATTTTATTTATTTATTATTATTGTTTTACATTAATTCTAAATTATTAGTATTCCCAACCGTTACGATGTGTAACTTTTCTTCACTTGTTAAGCCCATGCGCACCCCGACAACTGTGGAGTTACGATGTGTAACTTTTCTTCACTTGTTAAGCCCATGCGCACCCCGACAACTGTGGAGTTACGATGTGTAAGTTTTCTTCACTTGTTAAGCCCATGCGCACCCCGACAACTGTGGAGTTACGATGTGTAACTTTCCTTCACTTGTTAAGCCCATGCGCACCCTCACAACTGTGGAGTCATTCCTCGACTGCCGCAGTTCCTCCAAATAAACATGGAGAAGAAGAAGGAACGAGTGATGAAGATAAGGCAGGGATGTCACGGTGGTACAGGTGCTAAAAGAGATGACACGGTGGTACAGGTGCTAAAAGAGATGTCACGGTGGTACAGGTGCTAAAAGAGATGTCACGGTGGTACAGGTGCTAAAAGAGATGTCACGGTGGTACATGTGCTAAAAGAGATGTCACCGTGCTACAGGTGCTAAAAGAGATGTCACGGTGGTACAGGTGCTAAAAGAGACGTCACAGTGGTACAGGTACTAAAAGAGATGTCACGGTGATACAGGTACTAAAAGAGATGTCACGGTGGTACAGGTGCTAAAAGATATGTCACCGTGCTACAGGTGCTAAAAGAGATGTCACGGTGGTACAGGTGCTAAAAGAGATGTCAATGTGGTACAAGTGCTAAAAGATATGTCACGGTGGTACAGGTACTAAAGAGATGTCACGGTGGTACAGGTGCTAAAAGAGATGTCACGGTGGTACAGGTGCGAAAAGAGGTGTCACTGTGGTACAGGTGCTAAAAGAGATGTCACGGTGGTACAGGAGCTAAAAGAGATATCACGGTGGTACACGTGCTAAAAGAGATGTCACGGTGGGTCTGGTGCTAAAAGAGGTGTCACGGTAGTACAGGTGCTAAAAGAGATGTCACATGGTACAGGTGCTAAAAGAGATGTCACGGAGGTACAGGTGCTAAAAGAGATGTCACGGTGGTCCAGGTGCTAAAAGAGATGGCACGGTGGTACAGGTATTAAAAGAGATGTCACGGTGGTACAGGTGCTAAAAGTGATGTCACGATGGTACAAATGCTAAAAGAGATGTCACGGTGGTACAGGTGTTAAAAGAGATGTCACAGTGGTACAGGTGCTAAGATAGATTCACGGTGATCCAGGTGCTAAAAGAGATGTCACGGTTGTGCAGGTGCTAAAAGAGATGTCACGGAGGTACAGGTGCTAAAAGAGATGTCACGGTGGTACAGGTGCTAAAAGAGATGTCACGGTGGTGCAGGTACTAAAAGAGATGTAATTGTGGTACAGGTGCTAAAAGAGATGTCACGGTGGTGCAGGTACTAATAGAGATGTCACGGAGGTACAGGTGCTAAAAGAGATGTCACGGTGGTACAGGTGCTAAAAGAGATGTCACGGTGGTACTGGTGCTAAAAGAATACAACCATACATTAATCTGGTAGAGCAATGAGAAAAAGCTGGAATGGTGCAATTAAACCAAGGAATGTGGTCGGCAAACTGAATTATGTGAGAGAGTGTAGGATGGAGGAGCCATGATATGTTGCAGTTGGAGAGTGTAGGATGGAGGAGCCATGCTATGCTGGAGTTGGAGAGTGTGGGATGGAGGAGCCATGCTATGTTGGAGTTGGAGAATGTGGGATGGAGGAGCCATGCTATGTTGGAGTTGGAGAGTGTAGGATGGAGGAGCCATGTTATGTTGGAGTTGGAGAGTGTGGGATGGAGGAGCCATGTTATGTTGGAGTTGGAGACTGTGGGATGGAGGAGCCATGTTATGTTGGAGTAGGAGAGTGTGGGATGGAGGAGCCATGCTATGTTGGAGTTGGAGAGTGTAGGATGGAGGAGCCATGCTATGTTGGAGTTGGAGAGTGTGGGATGGGGGAGCCATGCTATGTTGGAGTTGGAGAGTGTAGGATGGAGGAGCCATGCTATGTTGGAGCTGGAGAGTGTAGGATGGAGGAGCCATGCTACGTTGGAGTCGGAGAGTGTGGGCTGGAGGAGACATGCTATGTTGGAGTTGGAGAGTGTGGGATGGAGGAGCCATGGTATGTTGGAGTTGGAGAGTGTAGGATGGAGGAGCCATGCTATGTTGGAGTTGGAGAGTGTAGGATGGAGGAGCCATGCTATGTTGGAATTGGAGAGTGTAGGATGGAGGAGCCATGTTATGTTGGAGTTGGAGAATGTAGGATGGAGGAGCCATGCTATGTTGGAGTTGGAGAGTGTAGGATGGAGGAGCCATGCTATGTTGGAGTTGGAGAGTGTAGGATGGAGGAGCCATGTTATGTTGGAGTTGGAGAGTGTAGGATGGACGAGCCATGCTATGTTGGAGTTGGAGAGTGTAGGATGGAGGAGCCATGCTATGCTGGAGTTGGAGAGTGTAGGATGTAGGAGCCATGTTATGTTGGAGTTGGAGAGTGTATGATGGAGGAGCCATGGTATGTTGGAGTTGGAGTGTGTAGGATGGAGGAACCATGTTATGTTGGAGTTGGAGAGTGTAGGATGGAGGAGCCATGCTATGTTGGAGGAGAGTGTGGGATGGAGTGCTATGTTGGAGTTGGAGAGTGTAGGATGGAGGAGCCATGTTATGTTGGAGTTGGAGAGTGTAGGATGGAGGAGCCATGCTATGTTGGAGTTGGAGAGTGTAGGATGGAGGAGCCATGCTATGTTGGAGTTGGAGAGTGTAGGATGGAGGAGCCATGTTATGTTGGAATTGGAGAGTGTAGGATGGAGGAGCCATGCTATGTTGGAGTTGGAGAGTGTAGGATGGAGGAGCCATGTTATGTTGGAGTTGGAGAGTGTAGAATGGTGGAGCCATGCTATGTTGGAGTTGGAGAGTGTGGGATGGAGGAGCCATGTTATGTTGGAGTTGGAGAGTGTGAGATGGAGGAGCCATGCTATGTTGGAGTTGGAGAGTGTAGGATGGAGGAGCCATGTTATGTTGGAGTTGGAGAGTGTAGGATGGAGGAGCCATGCTATGTTGGAGTTGGAGAGTGTGAGATGGAGGAGCCATGCTATGTTGGAGTTGGAGTGTGTAGGATGGAGGAGCCATGTTATGTTGGAGTTGGAGAGTGTAGGATGGAGGAGCCATGCTATGTTGGAGTTGGAGAATGTAGGATGGAGGAGCCACGTTATGTTGGAGTTGGAGAGTGTAGGATGGAGGAGCCATGCTATGTTGGAGTTGGAGAGTGTAGGATGGAGGAGCCGTGCAATGTTGGAGTTGGAGAGTGTAGGATGGAGGATCCATGCTATGTTGGAGTTGGAGAGTGTGGGATGGAGGAGCCATGCTATGTTGGAGTTGGAGAGTGTAGGATGGAGGAGCCATGTTATGTTGGAGTTGGAGAATGTAGGATGGAGGAGCCATGCTATGTTGGAGTTGGAGAGTGTTGGAATGAGGAGCCATGCTATGTTGGAGTTGGAGAGTGTAGGATGGAGGAGCCATGTTATGTTGGAGTTGAAGAGTGTAGGATGGAGGAGCCATGCTATGTTGGAGTTGGAGAGTGTAGGTTGTAGGAGCCATGCTTTGCTGGAGTTGGGGAGTGTAGGATGGAGGAGACATGTTATGTTGTAGTTGGAGAGTGTGGGATGGAGGAGCCATGTTATGTTGGAGTTGGAGAGTGTGGGATGGAGGAGCCATGTTATGTTGGAGTTAGAGAGTGTAGGATGTAGGAGCCATGTTATGTTGGAGTTGGAGAGTGTAGGATGGAGGAGCCATGCTATGCTGGAGTTGGAGAGTGTAGGATGGAGGAGCCATGTTATGTTGGAGTTGGAGAGTGTGGGATGGAGGAGCCATGTTATGTTGGAGTTGGAGAGTGTGGGATGGAGGAGCCATGTTATGTTGGAGTTAGAGAGTGTAGGATGTAGGAGCCATGTTATGTTGGAGTTGGAGAGTGTGGGATGGAGGAGCCATGCTATGTTGGAGTTGGAGAGTGTGGGATGGAGGAGCCATGCTATGTTGGAGTTGGAGAGTGTGGGATGGAGGAGCCATGCTATGTTGGAATTGGAGAGTGTAGGATGGAGGAGCCATGTTATGTTGGAGTTGGAGAATGTAGGATGGAGGAGCCATGCTATGTTGGAGTTGGAGAGTGTAGGATGGAGGAGCCATGCTATGTTGGAGTTGGAGAGTGTAGGATGGAGGAGCCATGTTATGTTGGAGTTGGAGAGTGTAGGATGGACGAGCCATGCTATGTTGGAGTTGGAGAGTGTAGGATGGAGGAGCCATGCTATGCTGGAGTTGGAGAGTGTAGGATGTAGGAGCCATGTTATGTTGGAGTTGGAGAGTGTATGATGGAGGAGCCATGGTATGTTGGAGTTGGAGTGTGTAGGATGGAGGAACCATGTTATGTTGGAGTTGGAGAGTGTAGGATGGAGGAGCCATGCTATGTTGTAGTTGGAGAGTGTAGGATGGAGGAGCCATGCTATGTTGGAGTTGGAGAGGGTAGGATGGAGGAGCCATGCTATGTTGGAGTTGGAGAGTGTAGGATGGAGGAGCCATGCTATGTTGGAGTTGGAGAGTGTAGGATGGAGGAGCCATGTTATGTTGGAGTTGGAGAGTGTAGGATGGAGGAGCCATGCTATGTTGGAGTTGGAGAGTGTAGGATGGAGGAGCCATGTTATGTTGGAGTTGGAGAGTGTAGAATGGAGGAGCCATGCTATGTTGGAGTTGGAGAGTGTGGGATGGAGGAGCCATGTTATGTTGTAGTTGGAGAGTGTGAGATGGAGGAGCCATGCTATGTTGGAGTTGGAGAGTGTAGGATGGTGGAGCCATGTTATGTTGGAGTTGGAGAGTGTAGGATGGAGGAGCCATGCTATGTTGTAGTTGGAGAGTGTGAGATGGAGGAGCCATGCTATGTTGGAGTTGGAGTGTTTAGGATGGAGGAGCCATGTTATGTTGGAGTTGGAGAGTGTAGGATGGAGGAGCCATGCTATGTTGGAGTTGGAGAGTGTGGGATGGAGGAGCCATGTTATGTTGGAGTTGGAGAGTGTAGGATGGAGGAGCCATGCTATGTTGGAGTTGGAGAGTGTAGGATGGAGGAGCCGTGCTATGTTGGAGTTGGAGAGTGTAGGATGGAGGAGCCATGCTATGTTGGAGTTGGAGAGTGTAGGATGGAGGGGCCATGTTTTGTTGGAGTTGGAGAGTGTAGGATGGAGGAGCCATGCTATGTTGGAGTTGGAGAGTGTAGGATGGAGGAGCCATGCTATGTTGGAGTTGGAGAGTGTGGGATGGAGGAGCCATGCTATGTTGGAGTTGGAGAGTGTAGGATGGAGGAGCCATGTTATGTTGGAGTTGGAGAATGTAGGATGGAGGAGCCATGCTATGTTGGAGTTGGAGAGTGTTGGAATGAGGAGCCATGCTATGTTGGAGTTGGAGAGTGTAGGATGGAGGAGCCATGTTATGTTGGAGTTGAAGAGTGTAGGATGGAGGAGCCATGCTATGTTGGAGTTGGAGAGTGTAGGTTGTAGGAGCCATGCTATGCTGGAGTTGGGGAGTGTAGGATGGAGGAGCCATGTTATGTTGGAGTTGGAGAGTGTGGGATGGAGGAGCCATGTTTTGTTGGAGTTGGAGAGTGTGGGATGGAGGAGCCATGTTATGTTGGAGTTAGAGAGTGTAGGATGTAGGAGCCATGTTATGTTGGAGTTGGAGAGTGTAGGATGGAGGAGCCATGCTATGCTGGAGTTGGAGAGTGTAGGATGGAGGAGCCATGCTATGTTGGAGTTGGAGAGTGTAGGATGGAGGAGCCATGTTATGTTGGAATTGGAGAGTGTAGGATGGAGGAGCCATGCTATGTTGGAGTTGGAGAGTGTAGGATGGAGGAGCCATGTTATGTTGGAGTTGGAGAGTGTAGAATTGTGGAGCCATGCTATGTTGGAGTTGGAGAGTGTGGGATGGAGGAGCCATGTTATGTTGGAGTTGGAGAGTGTGAGATGGAGGAGCCATGCTATGTTGGAGTTGGAGAGTGTAGGATGGAGGAGCCATGTTATGTTGGAGTTGGAGAATGTAGGATGGAGGAGCCATGCTCTGTTGGAGTTGGAGAGTGTTGGATGGAGGAGCCATGCTATGTTGGAGTTGGAGAGTGTAGGATGGAGGAGCCATGTTATGTTGGAGTTGGAGAGTGTAGGATGGAGGAGCCATGCTATGTTGGAGTTGGAGAATGTAGGATGGAGGAGCCACGTTATGTTGGAGTTGGAGAGTGTAGGATGGAGGAGCCATGCTATGTTGGAGTTGGAGAGTGTAGGATGGAGGAGCCGTGCAATGTTGGAGTTGGAGAGTGTAGGATGGAGGATCCATGCTATGTTGGAGTTGGAGAGTGTGGGATGGAGGAGCCATGCTATGTTGGAGTTGGAGAGTGTAGGATGGAGGAGCCGTGCAATGTTGGAGTTGGAGAGTGTAGGATGGAGGATCATGGAGTTGGAGAGTGTGTGGGTTGGAGAGCTTAAAGTATACTTGTATTTGAGTTGGAAGTGTAGGATGGAGAGAGCCATGTTGTATTTGGAGGTTGTTAAGAGGAATGTAGGATGGAGAACCATACTATGTTGGGGTGAGAGTGTTGGATGGAGGGAGCCATGCTATGTGAGTTGGAGAGGGAGTGTAGGATGGAGGAGCCATGTTATGTTGGAGTTGAAGAGTGTAGGATGGAGGAGCCATGCTATGTTGGAGTTGGAGAGTGTAGGTTGTAGGAGCCATGCTTTGCTGGAGTTGGGGAGTGTAGGATGGAGGAGCCATGTTATGTTGGAGTTGGAGAGTGTGGGATGGAGGAGCCATGTTATGTTGGAGTTGGAGAGTGTGGGATGGAGGAGCCATGTTATGTTGGAGTTAGAGAGTGTAGGATGTAGGAGCCATGTTATGTTGGAGTTGGAGAGTGTAGGATGGAGGAGCCATGCTATGCTGGAGTTGGAGAGTGTAGGATGGAGGAGCCATGCTATGCTGGAGTTGGAGAGTGTAGGATGGAGGAGCCATGTTATGTTGGAGTTGGAGAGTGTGGGATGGAGGAGCCATGTTATGTTGGAGTTGGAGAGTATGGGATGGAGGAGCCATGTTATGTTGGAGTTAGAGAGTGTAGGATGTAGGAGCCATGTTATGTTGGAGTTGGAGAGTGTGGGATGGAGGAGCCATGCTATGTTGGAGTTGGAGAGTGTGGGATGGAGGAGCCATGCTATGTTGGAGTTGGAGAGTGTGGGATGGAGGAGCCATGCTATGTTGGAATTGGAGAGTGTAGGATGGAGGAGCCATGTTATGTTGGAGTTGGAGAATGTAGGATGGAGGAGCCATGCTATGTTGGAGTTGGAGAGTGTAGGATGGAGGAGCCATGCTATGTTGGAGTTGGAGAGTGTAGGATGGAGGAGCCATGTTATGTTGGAGTTGGAGAGTGTAGGATGGACGAGCCATGCTATGTTGGAGTTGGAGAGTGTAGGATGGAGGAGCCATGCTATGCTGGAGTTGGAGAGTGTAGGATGTAGGAGCCATGTTATGTTGGAGTTGGAGAGTGTATGATGGAGGAGCCATGGTATGTTGGAGTTGGAGTGTGTAGGATGGAGGAACCATGTTATGTTGGAGTTGGAGAGTGTAGGATGGAGGAGCCATGCTATGTTGGAGTTGGAGAGTGTAGGATGGAGGAGTCATGCTATGTTGGATTTGGAGAGTGTAGGATGGAGGAGCCATGCTATGTTGGAGTTGGAGAGGGTAGGATGGAGGAGCCATGCTATGTTGGAGTTGGAGAGTGTAGGATGGAGGAGCCATGCTATGTTGGAGTTGGAGAGTGTAGGATGGAGGAGCCATGTTATGTTGGAATTGGAGAGTGTAGGATGGAGGAGCCATGCTATGTTGGAGTTGGAGAGTGTAGGATGGAGGAGCCATGTTATGTTGGAGTTGGAGAGTGTAGAATGGAGGAGCCATGCTTTGTTGGAGTTGGAGAGTGTGGGATGGAGGAGCCATGTTATGTTGTAGTTGGAGAGTGTGAGATGGAGGAGCCATGCTATGTTGGAGTTGGAGAGTGTAGGATGGTGGAGCCATGTTATGTTGGAGTTGGAGAGTGTAGGATGGAGGAGCCATGCTATGTTGGAGTTGGAGAGTGTGAGATGGAGGAGCCATGCTATGTTGGAGTTGGAGTGTTTAGGATGGAGGAGCCATGTTATGTTGGAGTTGGAGAGTGTAGGATGGAGGAGCCATGCTATGTTGGAGTTGGAGAGTGTGGGATGGAGGAGCCATGTTATGTTGGAGTTGGAGAGTGTAGGATGGAGGAGCCATGCTATGTTGGAGTTGGAGAGTGTAGGATGGAGGAGCCATGCTATGTTGGAGTTGGAGAGTGTAGGATGGAGGAGCCATGCTATGTTGGAGTTGGAGAGTGTAGGATGGAGGGGCCATGTTTTGTTGGAGTTGGAGAGTGTAGGATGGAGGAGCCATGCTATGTTGGAGTTGGAGAGTGTAGGATGGAGGAGCCATGCTATGTTGGAGTTGGAGAGTGTGGGATGGAGGAGCCATGCTATGTTGGAGTTGGAGAGTGTGGGATGGAGGAGCCATGCTATGTTGGAGTTGGAGAGTGTAGGATGGAGGAGCCATGTTATGTTGGAGTTGGAGAATGTAGGATGGAGGAGCCATGCTATGTTGGAGTTGGAGAGTGTTGGATGGAGGAGCCATGCTATGTTGGAGTTGGAGAGTGTAGGATGGAGGAGCCATGTTATGTTGGAGTTGAAGAGTGTAGGATGGAGGAGCCATGCTATGTTGGAGTTGGAGAGTGTAGGTTGGAGGAGCCATGCTATGCTGGAGTTGGGGAGTGTAGGATGGAGGAGCCATGTTATGTTGGAGTTGGAGAGTGTGGGATGGAGGAGCCATGTTTTGTTGGAGTTGGAGAGTGTGGGATGGAGGAGCCATGTTATGTTGGAGTTAGAGAGTGTAGGATGTAGGAGCCATGTTATGTTGGAGTTGGAGAGTGTAGGATGGAGGAGCCATGCTATGCTGGAGTTGGAGAGTGTAGGATGGAGGAGCCATGCTATGTTGGAGTTGGAGAGTGTAGGATGGAGGAGCCTTGTTATGTTGGAATTGGAGAGTGTAGGATGGAGGAGCCATGCTATGTTGGAGTTGGAGAGTGTAGGATGGAGGAGCCATGTTATGTTGGAGTTGGAGAGTGTAGGATGGAGGAGCCATGTTATGTTGGAGTTGGAGAGTGTAGGATGGAGGAGCCATGCTATGTTGGAGTTGGAGAGTGTAGGATGGAGGAGCCATGTTATGTTGGAGTTGGAGAGTGTAGGATGGACGAGCCATGCTATGTTGGAGTTGGAGAGTGTAGGATGGAGGAGCCATGCTATGCTGGAGTTGGAGAGTGTAGGATGTAGGAGCCATGTTATGTTGGAGTTGGAGAGTGTATGATGGAGGAGCCATGGTATGTTGGAGTTGGAGTGTGTAGGATGGAGGAACCATGTTATGTTGGAGTTGGAGAGTGTAGGATGGAGGAGCCATGCTATGTTGTAGTTGGAGAGTGTAGGATGGAGGAGCCATGCTATGTTGGAGTTGGAGAGGGTAGGATGGAGGAGCCATGCTATGTTGGAGTTGGAGAGTGTAGGATGGAGGAGCCATGCTATGTTGGAGTTGGAGAGTGTAGGATGGAGGAGCCATGTTATGTTGGAATTGGAGAGTGTAGGATGGAGGAGCCATGCTATGTTGGAGTTGGAGAGTGTAGGATGGAGGAGCCATGTTATGTTGGAGTTGGAGAGTGTAGAATGGAGGAGCCATGCTATGTTGGAGTTGGAGAGTGTGGGATGGAGGAGCCATGTTATGTTGTAGTTGGAGAGTGTGAGATGGAGGAGCCATGCTATGTTGGAGTTGGAGAGTGTAGGATGGTGGAGCCATGTTATGTTGGAGTTGGAGAGTGTAGGATGGAGGAGCCATGCTATGTTGGAGTTGGAGAGTGTGAGATGGAGGAGCCATGCTATGTTGGAGTTGGA